>CM030368.1:47607473-48027435 GCA_017893485.1 Hemerocallis citrina
CGGTTGAGATTTTTTGATTTGGTTAGTTGAGGCTTTGTTGTTAATCAGTTAAGTTTTTGTGATTTGATTAGTTGAGGCTCTTTTGTTGAGCAGTTGAGTCAAGTCCGGTAGGGTACACCAAACTCTTGGAGATTCGCAATCAACTAATTAACTTAAGGACATCCACTAGATGGTGATATAATGAAATGAGTACAAGGGTTATGGACCTCAGTATGGCCTGCAGTGTGAGTGAAATAGTCTCTGGAATTATCGGGGTCGAGACGACGCTCATGGGGTATTTGTGTGATGAGGCGCCATAGCTTGCGGTGTGGGGTATTCTCGAAAATTCCCAAGTGTGAGTGAAATAGTCTCCAGAATTATCTGTGGATAGAGATTGACCTCTGGAATTGTCACGCCCCGCTTTTCAAAAGAAAATATGGAATACGGAAACGTGACTAAGCCCAGCAAATAATTTTTATCATCCATAAGCTGTTCAAGAATCTTTACAATATTTCACAAGAATAATCAGAGTCGGAAGCCAAAAAAATCAACCAACATGCACATATTAACCAAAATACCAACAAGAATACTTGAAACCAAAATATATTAATCTCAAACAATCCCAATCTGAATAAGTCAAATATCCTGGACCACATTGCCCAAATACAACTAAATCCAAGTACAAGATACAATTGTTCAAGGCAAGCAACAAGAAATAATAATAGCATAATCCAGCACTAATACTTCATATCACCAATACCATTTGGAACCTGTTCTCTAAAATCTCCTACCAAAGTATAGGAAAAAGAAAACAAACTTCCGTCAATGCAAGTTACGGACCGCTTGTAATGCAAGATACAGGTACATGAAAAAAACTAACTAATAACATGGAATAGGCATGATAGCAAAACATAATAACTAACATGGTCAGGTGAACAAGTATACGTAGCATGTATCAAGTGTCAAGTAAACAAGTATCATGTGAACAAGTAATAAGTATCAAGTATCATATTTCAAGTGTCATGTATCGAGTCTCATGTATCATGTAGTCAAGTATCAAGTAAGCATGTATCATGTTCAAGTGTCATGTAATCATATATCAAGTCTTGTAGTTATTACTATCTAGGTAGCACTTCATGCATCCCATACTACATGTTTCTACAACAAATAGTTTCGCTTTAGATTTCATAGTGGATCATAGAAGGTAGTGTACTCAGGAACAAGTATCAAGTATCGAGCCCCAAGCTCCAAGTATCATGTATCATGTATCATGTATCACATATCACGTGTCAAGTTGTGCAAGTGGCAAGTACGTGTCTTGCGTGCAAGTATCAAGTAATCACGTGTCAATTATCATGTATCAAGTAGTCACGTAGGATCAGTGGATCCCCTTCCGAGTACACATTTCTGAATTATCCACTATTAGATTTTTCTCTTAAACCTCGGCTTGGTTATTTATTATTAATATCAGACAGACAGGTATGTGCCACGAACAGGGCAAGAATAACATAGCATGATCAAGTAACAATTTCAAGTTGCAAGATAAACATGTACGGGTGAAAGATAACACATAAAAGAATGAAATAACGAGATTTCTAGTTCAGGATAGCAAGACCATACTGCAGTAAAACTGAGATTTTCGTTGTTACAAACATGCAAACCTGAATCCATTGAAAGGTCTAGAAAATAGACTCCCAACCGAATCCAGCGAATATAAATAAGTCATATAGTATTTCACAAAAATATAACTCAAAACTGATTTGAATTCAGAAAATATGTTCAGCCAGAAATTAGTAAATCAAATTCACAGTCAGGAAAACAGTATCAAAACACCTCAAATAAATCCAGAAAAAATCTGGGGTATTCCCCTATATGTCTAGTATCAGAATATAATGTTTCATAATTTTACAGTAAGATTAGTTTAGTCAACAAAAATTAGAAAACATCAAGAAACGATAGTTTGGCAAATCTGGAATTCCCAACGCTGCTGTACAAAAACTGTAATATCTCGCAAACCATGAAACGAAATCCAAATCCGCCAAAGGAAGATGAAAATAGAAAAAATAAGCTAACTTTCATATTTCATAAATATTTTTCATATAGGAAAGTGATTAGGGTGAAAGTACAGGTCTTTACAGAACAGCAAGCAAAATCCAGCAAGTATAGTCTTTATAAACAAGCATGAAACGGTATATAAAACTCATCAATAAAATCTACCAAAATTCTAGGTAATTTCTAAATATATATATAAATACTGTGCAAAATTTCATATCAAAATACTATGCTTAGCACTAGTATCAAAATAGTTTAGCCATCAAAATCATCAAGAAACAAAATCTGGAAATGAAATACACCTCTATAGTAAAACAATCATATCTCACACATACGAAAACCAAATCGACCAAGGTCAGAGAGTTTGGAAAAAAGATGGATTTCTTTAAAAATCATGTTTAATACTAAAGTTAAGATACTGACCTTAATATGGTCTCAAATAGAAATCAAAACTGATCATCGACAAAATACAGATTTTCCTTTTAACCACAAATCAACATACAACATACGAAACTCGTTCCAAACACAACCAAACATGTTATAGAGTCTACTAAGTATCCAAACATCATGAAATAGGATATATAGCATGTCCACAATAAGTATATCACATGAATCTAAACAGCACACAAATTCTCATAATTATCTCACAAATATAATCACATCAAGAACGGTTAAAACCTAAGTTGTTTCATGTCAAATTTGTGTCGTGAGGCAACTACGATCAATAGCACTATAGAGACAATACTCATCAAAAATACATCACACACGAGTTATCTCTAGAACACAACTACACTACAAGCGGTATTTAGTACTTGTATATGCAAAGGAATTGAATACACATTACTTGCCTTAACCGAAGACAAAAATGGCGACAAGCAAAAGCAAGAATAATGGGAACGGATTCCCGGGCAACGAACTCAACAACGAACGAGGAACGGGACCCTGCGAACCAAGAACCAAGACTCAAGATAACCACCCGAGATAACACGTGCATGAGTCGTGCATGTGCAACCTCAAAGAGAGCGGTCAGAGGGAGAGCACCATAGGGAAAAGTCGGCGGCGCACGGGCTGGCGCAACAGCAGGTGCTGCCGCTGATGCAGTTGGACGGGGACGACCAGGGGGTCGCAAGCGGTGTCGGCGTTGCTTCAGCTGGCATTAGCTATGCTAGTTGCGCGACAGAGCGGGAGATGGGGAGAGCGATGAACGGAGAGAGAGATGGAGGTGATGGTGCTCGGTTGCTAGGAGTGATCGGGCTGCTGGCGATGAAGGTTCGGGGTGAAGTCGGGAGCAGGATATGCAGTGGGTTCGATGGGGGCTAGGGTTTTGATCCATGGGTGTACAAGGTGAGAGGGGGATAGCAGTATATATATGGGGGAAGAGAGAGACTCAGGGTTTAGGCTGACATGGTTTCGGGTGGGGAAATGAGAGGGTTTCGGGTCTGGGTTTAATGGGTAGTAGGAGATTAGGTTTTGGGTAGTAGTAATAGGAATCGACTAATAGGGTTTAGAATAGGATTTAGGAGTTGGTTAATTAGGTTTTGATAGTTGATTTGGGATATTAGGCAATTGGATTACAACAGGATTTAGCAAAAATAGGAACCACGAGCACCCATAAGCACGAGCAAAACGAAATAGAGCAAGAACCCAATAAAGAGCAAAAAAATAGAAATCGATCAAGAACGAAACAAAATACAGACAATCAGACCTATGGAGATTAAAAAAAAATATGAATGAATATATTGAAAACAACTCCAATATACGGTCCAAAAGAGATACAATGGAGCCAAATACATGGAAAAAGAAAATACACTAAAAAAAATCACAAAATGAAAAACAGGGGTTACAGGAATTATTCAGGCATGGGCTAATACTCACAGTTTCGTAGTAGCCATCGTGGTAGGATTGGTTGCACAATGGGGGATTAAACCCTATCAATTGGGGAACGTTAAGGGCTTGCACCGGACCTGTGTAGAGTGGGATACATAGAATCCGACAAGTATGCATTAGAGAGTCAGCATATAGCATTGTGTTTTTCTTGACTTGGTTTTATGCATGTTGTTTTCTGTTTTCCTACACCTAACACTTAATCTAGTTTCACTTGGCGTTTTCATGTTTTATTTATTGTTAATTTTTATTCCATTCATTCTTACTGTTGGTACATGTTCTTTATGACTTTATCCTTTATGTTTTATTCATGTTGCATTTGTTTTTATGTTACTCACAGCATTATGGCTGACCCCTGTTGTTTTGGGAATTAGGATTATCTCTAGCAGCATGTTTTACAGGTAGTACCTATAGCTTTGGAATTTTGGTGCATGAGATAGAAGTGATGTTGTGGCTTATGTAATTGTAAAAGAATATATTGTAAAAGAAAGAATTTATAATTCAAGGTATTTGTTTTCCGCTGTGTTTTGTAAAAAATTGATGTAATAAAAGTTGGAAAAAAAATTTATTTGTGTTTTTGGCTATGTTTACTATTACAATTATGATTGATGCTGGGAATTGGGCTACGTATTTCTGAGATATTATATTGGAAATTCGAGGCTCTACAATTCTAATAGGATCCGAAAACGAAGACAACATAAAGAACATTTACTAAAATTCATAGAATAGTAAAAAAAATGCAGGTATTATACTATCAAAAAAGAAAATGGAATTGTTCAAAACTGAGATAGAATTCTTAGGAACAAACTTATTACATGAAGGAATAAAACTACAGCCACACATAGTAGAAAAAATAAAGACATTTCCTAATGTTCTAAAAGAAAGGAGAGAAGTACAAACCATAATTGGATTACTAAATCCAACAAAAGGATACATACCGAATCTATCAGCTAAAATAAATTGGTTAGAACAAAAACTAACCAAGTTTAAGAAATGGGAATAGACACCAGTGGATGAAGAAAAACTTATAATATTAAAACAACAAACTTTAGAATTAAATAAATTAAAATTACATGTTAAAGAATATTTATGGATAATAGAAACAGACGCATGTGAAAATAATTGGGGAGCAATATTAAAATTTATTGAAATAGGTGAAAAAAAGAAAGGACTAGCCAAATACACTAGTGGGTCATTAACATTAACCCAACAAAATTACCACATAAATAAAAAAGAACTACTAGCGATACTAAAAGCTATAAAAAAGTTTGAATTATTCATAATACATACAAAATTCACAGTAAGGACAGATAATACACAAGCAAAGAGTCGGATTAACAAAATAATAGATCCAACAATAGCAAATAAAAAATTGATAAGAAGGCAAATAGAACTAGCAAATTATGATTTTACAATAAAAAACATAAATGGAAAGGATAATATTTTAGCTGATTTCCTATCAAAAAATTAACTATTTCATTTGTTGTAGAATGAAAACTAGAGTCCAGCAAATAGAACACGATGTAATTTGCCTCAAGGAAACTATGGAACAAATAAAAGGAGCATTTAATCAATTACAACTACAAATATGCAGACTCTAAAGTCTGTTCTACCAACATGTAAGTCAGCATGTAACCTCAGAAAATATGATGGACAATACTAGTGAAAAAATGAGTGAGATGGGGGAACTTACTCATTTGCTAAAAGAAAAAAAAATTACATCCTCAAATAAGACTACATACAAAGCGACACTTCTTACTGAGAAATCTCCTACCAAAGTATCAAAGAAATTATTATTTTTACAATATATTGAATAATTATGCCAAGTAACCGAAGTGAACCAGTTCATCAAAATAATATCACAACAACATATGAATAAGGCCATCATCCTACCAGGAGCTAATCCAAAAACAACCAAGGCATTGTTCGAAAGAGGATTTATTCATTGCATCTATCCATCTAGAGAATGTGAAGAACTGGTCCACTTGCCAATAGAAATTTACAATGCAACCAAGAGTTATTTTGACCTCACAAAGGCCTCAAAAATAAATGTCTGAATATATTCAGCAATCTCTGAGTATCTTGAAGAAAATGAAGAGCTTCCAGCAGAACACATTATAAAAATAGGAATGACTAACTAAGTGATCTATGGAGCATCTAACATTGTACCATTTAAAGCTGAGGAATTTAAAAAAATAATCCCAGAAAGAAGAGCAATAGGATTCAGAAATATGTATTGCGAGATAAAAGATATAAAACTAAGTGACAACAATATATGGATCTATGACAGCCCAGATCCAGAGAAAACAATAATGTATAGTATAGCACAAATAAAACAACTACAAGATAAGCATGAGCTGTTTGACAGTTGATACCAGATACTATTTACAGGAGCAATGACAATGACAGAACAAATAACTAGATACTATTGTAGCTTGATGAAGACAGAACAACAACACAAATATGGAGCATGTGAAGATGTCAGCCAAGGGGAACCTTTTTTTCTAGAATAGTCCACAATGTAATCAGAACAATTATTAAAGACAGATGTAAGCAGTTACGTATTTGCAGCAATTATTGAACATATGATATAAGCTGCATGAAAACTTGTTGTAAGTTGATCCCTTGGTCTATAAAAGGGGAAGATGAGTAAGCAGAATATCTAAGAAGGAGAAATTCCATATAAGCTTGTAAGGAGAGTTTAGAGAGAATTTTAGGAGAAAAAAATTCCATATAATCTTTCTTGTTCAAAATAATAGATGACTAACTAATCTCTTCCCCTCGGGGAGAGCTTTGTTGGGCTCTGCCTGAAAAATCTTGCAAAAAAGTCAAATATGCAACCTTCTCTAGTTGAGCTATACACCTAGTAGCAAGAAGCGAGCTAGGTTATGGTTGCCTACACCGAAGTACTACTAGTTGTTCTAGACGTATCTCTTGGATGAAGCTCTCTTATAGAGCATAGTAGTCTTGTGATGGGAGGAACGTAAAAGGAGCACTGAAATCGAGGTGCATACCAGAGGTATTTTATCCACTAGTAGTAATTGGTACAGAGCAGCTCAAAGAAGTTTAACTTGGTGGAAAGCATGATGGACCATTTTGTTTTGATTTTTATGGTATCCTTAAGAAATCTTTCCCTACTCATAATTTTATTTTAAAGTTTTTTTATACTCTTTCTTTATCGTTTGAAGACAATTAAAACTTTATTAATATAGTCACACAGCACATCAGAATAATCAGAAACAGAATCAGAAGCCATGAGAGATCTTGAAGGTCCATCTTGAAGGTGATTTCACGCTTCGCATCCCTTGTTGGTATTAGAGCTTACTAAATACATATGAAGAAGAAGAAGACAAGTAAGAAGAGAATAATAAATAAGAAAGCAAGTAAGGGACTTGAATTTAATTTGTGAAAATAATAGATGTACGGAAGATAAGAAATAGAATCTAACAAAGGAGGAGGAGACAAAGAAAATAACTCCTAATAATGGTGAAAGTGACTTGAAGATGGAATCTAATAATGGTGAAAGTGACTTGAAGACTTATGGGCATACTAATTTATCAAGACAACATGCTAGTTGTACTACTTTTTTCATGTTGTACTGTATTATTTTCTTTTGTCGTGTTAGCCTTGTGAGTTTTCTTTATGTACTTTTATTTGTTTCTGCGTCAGAGTCGGTCTTGTAACCAGTCCTGTAACGCTTCGCATCTAGTTGGTTTCAGAGTTTTGTTTCTAAGTAACTCTCTCCTGGTTTTCTCAAAATATTTAGTACAATTTAAGTAGTTAAAAAATTAGTTAGAGAAGAGAAATAGAAAATATTACAAAAACAATTGTTAAATTTGCAGAAAGATCACCATCCTATAGAAAATTTTATAGGATATGAAGCATAGAACATTATTTAAAAACTATCCTTCAATTGTAAATAGTTTGGTCATTGTCCCTTTTCGAAAAATAGTTTCAAAATTTGTCCTAACATAATTATTAACTCAAAGTTGGCTACAACGAACTTTGTTGCTCGAGTTGGAAGGCTGAAATAAAAAACATACAACTTCTCCTTGTAGGTGAAGTACGTTTTTCATAACCCAGTTGTAATCACACCACTCACGGTGGAAACTGGGTCCCATTCACTAAAAGAGATCATTCCAAGCAAGCAACATGCGACTGATCTGAAATTTTTGCGAACCAAATCCATTATTGAAATCGTTCATTCTGGTTGCAAGAGTGCTGAAAAGTACTCATGAGTCATGAGCTTGGCAAATTGGCTAATCTGAAATTTTTGCTAACCAAATCCATTATTGAAACTGTTCATTCTGGTTGCCAGGGTGCTGAAAAGTACTAATGAGCTTGGCAAACCCAAGGTCGACAATAAGAACTTCAAAAAACTACTATAATCTGTATGTCAAGTGAACAAAATTCTGCATGCTGTCACTTCTGCACCAATCCCGTGATGAACAAAGATTTCTGCATGCTATCACATATACACTGATATAATTGTTGGGTTTAGATGTTAATGCGGTTTCTTTTTGGGAGGCGTGTAGATGCACCAGGTGTGAGTTCTTACTCGATTTGTATTGATAGAGGAAGCTCCTATGCAGACGACCCTCGGCCGGACGAATGGTACGGAGGTAGGTGGTAGTGAGGTGGAGGGTGGATGCTCGGCTCGGATCGGGAGGCTCGGATCCGAGGTCTCGTGTACCTGCAGACGGTCTAGGAACACCGGGGTTGGTCCCGGTGGCACCCTCCGACGATCTAGTCAGCTACTGAGAGAGAGTAACAGTAACTAGGGTTTGAGTGGGAAAAGATTGATTACCTGGATCAAGGGGTAGGGATCTGGTATTTATAGGAGAACCCAACCGGGTCTGGACCCGTTTGGGGCCGGGTCTGGACCCGGTTGCCCGTGGGGTTGAAGCGGTGGAAACCCGGACGGCATAGGACTGACGTGGCAAGGGCCCGGGCGGTTTCCGAGCTGACGTGGTAGAGGCCCGGACGGTTTTCCGGTGATGACGTGGCAGATCTGGATGATCGAGAGGTGCGCGCATTTTGAGGAGATCCTGTGGCCCAGGAGGGGCCATGTCATCCAACCCATATCACAAGCCTCACACTCCTGGAGGGCTGGGTGAACCAGCCGTGTAGGAGTGGTTCTTTGCCTCTGTAGGAAGAGCAGGGTGGAGGATCTGCTACTTCCAGAAGAGGCCAGGGGTTAGGAGGAAAGGATCCCTCATCGGAGTTTGCGCAGGATGCTGTGTAGAGGGGTCGGAGTGATGATTGCCGAGCCTTAGGGTCGGCAGACGAGCCCTTGGTCGGCAAACGAGCCTCGGGGGTCAGCGGACGATCCACCCGCTAGTTGGAAGAGCAAGGGGATGTCGAGGTCCGTTCGATTGAGGCTCGGTTTGCCGAGCGTCTAGGGTTCGCGGACGAGCTCCGAGGGTCGGCAGACGACCGCCTCGCTAGTTGGAAGAGCAAGGGGATGCGAACGCTTGTTGGGTTGGAGATCGGCTGGCCGAGCATAGAGGGTCGGTAGGCGAGCGTGGAGGGTCGGTGGACGAGATTCGAGGGTCGGCAGACGACCCCCTCGCTAGTTGGAAGAGAAAGGGGACGCCAACGCCTGTTGGGTTGGAGATCGGCTCGCCGAGCATAGAGGATCGGTAGGCGAGCATTGAGGGTCGGTGGACGAGCTTCGAGGGTCGGCAGACGACCCCCTCGCTAGTTGGAAGAGCAAGGGGACGCCAACGCCTATTGGGTTGGAGATCGGCTCGCCGAGCATAGAGGGTCGGTCGGCGAGCCCCTTGTTTGAGGAGAATTTTTGGGGGTAGCGATTTCATCCGAGCTCCGAGGAATAGAGGAGGGCTGTAGGGGCTTGTGGTGTCATCCGAGCTCCGAGCCCCTTGTGAATAGGGGAGTGCTTCTGGGGCTCACGGTGACATCCGAGGTCCGAGCCCCTACACTTGGTAGTAGTGACTGGATGATTTCATTGTATTTAATGCTTTAGGAGTCCTGACGGCTAGCATTGGTCGGCATTGTCGAGCGCCTGGGGTCGGCAGAGGAGCTCAGAGGGTCGGCAGACGGTCCTCTCTCTAGTTGGAAGAGCGAGATGACGTCGAGGTTAGGTGAGTTGGGGCTCGGTTTGTCGAGCTCTGGGGGTCGGCAGTCGAGCCCCCTGCCTGTGGGATAGAGGGAGACTCTGGGGCTCGAGGTGTCATCCGAGCTCCGAGCCCCCTGTAAATAGGGGAGGACTCTGGGGCCCATGGTTTCATCCGAGCTCTGAGCCCCTGTGAATAGGGGATGATATTTTGTGGCTTGCGACGCCATCCGAGCTTCGAGCTTCCTGAATAATTCAGAGGGGAGTTGCGGCTCGCGATGCCATCTGAGCTCCGAGCTTTATGATGAAAAATAGAGGTGGGGCACGCGGTGCCATCCGAGCGTCGACCCTTCTGTATAAACAGAGAAGGAATTGTGGCTTGCGATGCCATCCGAGCATCGGCCCTTCTGTAAAAATAGAAGAGGAATTGTGGCTCGCGGTGCCATCCGAGCGACGACCCTTCTGTCAAAATAGAAGAGGAGTTGGGCCTCGCGGTGCCATCTGAGCGTCAACCCTTCTGTGGAATAGAAGAGGAATTGTGGCTCGCGGTGCCATCCGAGCATCGATCCTTCTGTAAAAATAGAGGAGGAATTGTGGCTCGCGATGCCATCCGAGCGTCAACCCTTCTGTAAAAATAGAAGAGGAATTGTAGCTCGCAGTTTCATCCGAGCATCGACCCTTCTGTAAAAATAGAAGAGGAATTGTGGCTCGCGGTGCCATCCGAGCGTTGACCCTTCTGTAAAAATAGAGGATGATTCTGGGGCTCGCGGTGCCATCCGAGCATCGACCCTTCCGTAAAAATAGAAGAGGAATTGTGGCTCGCGATGCCATCCGAGTGTCGACCCTTCTGTAAGAATAGAAGTGGAATTGTGGCTCGCGATGCCATCCGAGCGTCGACCCTTCTGTAAAAATAGAAGAGGTTTTGGGGCTCGCAGTGCCGTCCGAGCGTCGACCCTTCTGTAAAAATAGAGGAGGAATTGTGGCTCGCGATGCCATCCGAGCGTCGACCCTTCTGTTAAAATAGAAGAGGAATTGTGGCTCGCGGTGCCATCCGAGCGTCGACCCTTCTGTAAAAATAGAGGAGGAATTGTGGCTCGCAGTGCCATCCGAGCGTCGACCCTTCCGTCCAAATGGATGAGGAATTGTGCCTCGCGGTGCCATCCGAGCGTCGACCCTTCTGTGGAATAGAAGAGGGATTGTGGCTCGCGGTGCCATCCTAGCATCGACCCTTCTGTGAAATAGGAGAGGAGTTGTGGCTCGCGGTGCCGTCCGAGCCCTGAGCTTCGTTGACTTGTCGAGAAAGTCTGCTGTGTGGGGAAGAAAGGCCTGGGGGTAGTTTGGGTAATTCCACGCCCACTGCTGACGTCAGGAGCGCAAGGATCGAAGCGTCTCCAGATCTTAGCGGCCGTTAGATCTTGACGGTTAAGATCCAATGGCCAGATCTTAATTGTGAAAATCAAGGAGTCGCTTTCTCCTTATAAATCCCCTTCCCCCTCTTCACTTTTTCTTCTTCATTTCTTTACTCTCACTCTCCACTATTTCAATAACAGGGTTTTACCTGCCGTCGGCAACTTTTTCCGGTGATCATTCGGTAAACTCTTCAAGTTAGTATTCTCTGTTTTGTAATGTCGCGCGTTCAGTCCGGATCTGAGGCCAGCTCGTCGGGCCGCTCTGCGAAGGAGTCCGAGTCCGAGACGTCCTTGTCTTTTACCAAATATAAGGTGAAGCAGAAGGTCCTGACAGACCCTGGGTCGGCTAGTAGTGACGACGTAGTCTTCATCGTGTCGCCACTGAGATCCCGAAGGCCAGGGATGGAGCCTGTAGGCGAGGGCGAAGAGGAGGAGGAAGAGGATGAGGGGGATCAGGAGGATCAGGGCACCAAAGGCAAAGAGGATGAGGGAGAGGACGAGGAGGGTCAGGAGGGCCAGGGCACCGAAGGCGAAGATGAGGGGGAGGATGAGGATCAGGAGGATCCGGATATCGACGATGAGGATGAGGAGGATGAGGGCGCTGTTGATGATGAGAATGAGGGTGCTCAAGAAGGTGCTGGCGAAGGCACAGCAGGAAGGTTGGTCGGGGATGACCTTCCACCTCTCCCACCCTTGTCGACGCTATCTCCCGAGAGGAAGGCTCTTCCTCGCCGGAAGAAGAGGAAGCTAACTATCCCAGACAGTCCTCCTCCGCAGGATGAATATGCACCCAGACTGGGGCTCGAGTTCCCCCGAGTCTCCTTCAAAAATTCGGGGTCGATTCGGACGTATCCTGATGTTATCAAGGACATCGACCCCATCCCTCCCGTGCCAGGTGAAGAGAGCCGGGTGAAGATTCAGATGGACAGCATCCCGTGCATCTTGAGGGCGAACTATTTCCACATTCTGAGGGCCTCTTATTTCATCCCGCGGGAGTTCGAAGTCTTCATCCCGAGCCCCGGCATTTGGCCCACCACGGTCCTAGCATCGGGCTATTGTATATTCCATGAGGACGCCTTCGCCTCGGTCCTGAGGCTGGCACTTCATCCCTTTGTTAAGAGGGTCTTGAATTGGGCGAAGCTATGCCCCATGCAGTACGGCCCAAACTCATGGAAGCACTTGATCTGCTTCATTCTGAGGTGCCAAGAGATGGGGGTGAAGCTGAGGTTGACGTACTTCCGATCCATCCTAGGGATCAGTTCGCTCGGAGATCAGGAAGGGATTTTCTACTTCTCACCCAGGACGCACAAGAAGATCATGCACGGCCATCCGGATTCCATCAAAGGGTGGAAAGAGAAGTATTTCGTGGTACGGAGTGAGAAGACTTGGGGAATACCGACCCAGTGGAGTTTCTTCAAGACGAACCATAAACCTCCGAAGCGAAGAGACTTGACAGCAAAGGAGTGGAAGAGAGTGGAGAAGATAGTAGGGGACACAGTATTGCGTGGCCTCGAGTGACCGAGTTATACCTTGCCCAGGCCGGACTGAGCCCGGCCGAACCTAGTATGTTTCGTTCTGAATTTTTCATCTTTCTGCCTTCGTGTTAACTTTAGCCTCTTTTTTCATTCTTGCAGAGATGACTTCCGAACAGGTGGACTAGAGGCGAGCCTTGCTGGCCATTGCCGCGAAGGCAAGGGCGGATAAGGAGAAGAAGAAGAAGGTGGAGCAGGAGAAGCTGGCCGCTCAGGCCGGGGGGTCCGCCAAGGGGCCGGCCCCGGTAGCCGAGGAGCCTTCTCCCGCAAAGAAGGCCAAGAAGCATCACCATCCCCCCACACCGAGGGCGCCCTGGGATGCAGGGGCAGTTCGGGAAAAACTGTTGATGCCCCGAGAAAGAGGCTTCCCACGCCACGCCCCTCCACCGAGCAGATGGTGGGCCAACAGGGACTGCGGCCCTTTGCCCCCGATTGGTCGATCGTGCAGGGGGACAGTCTGCTTGACGGACCTATGGCGGTCGAGTTCGTCACGAAGGCCGGTACCGAGCGTGACTACATGGTGCTGGCATCGCAGACGGCCAAGCAGGCCTTCATGCGTTGGTTCCAGGCGCATATTTTGGTGAGTTAGTTCGGCACCTTTTTCTCTGGTTTTGAACTTGGTGGAATTTTTCTGATCTTTTCTCCCTCGGACAGGCAATGCTCCACGGTCAGCACTTTCAAAAGTGCTTGGAGAAGGAGATCTACATAGAGAGGAGGAACGCGGAGAAGTACCTCCGCGAGCTGAACAAGGCTACCGAAGATCTGAAGGAGGCTCAGAGCATGGTTGCCGTCCACGAGGCCCAAATGGCCTCGCTTTGCGACATCCATAAGGTAGACGTGGATCGTCTCAAGGAGAGGATCGAGGAGGAGGCGGAGAAGGGGCAGAAGGCCCTGAAGAGGATGGAGGCGGCCTCGGCGGATGCCCTGATTATAGCACAGGACGAGGCGTATGATCAGGCCAAGGCGCACTTCAAGCAGATCTACCCAGAGCAGAGTGTGGACCACCTCTACTATGGTTGGTAGGCGAACCTTCCGCCGACCCCGGAGGGCGACGAAATGGGGGGCTTCCAAGCCGAAGATGAGGTGCCACCCCCCCCTCAAGAATAGACTAGTTCTTTCTTTTTGTTATTGATGTAAATGCCTCAAGGGGACTGGCCACCGCAGCTTTTGTATCAACTTTTTGAAAGAAACGAAATATATTTTTTTGGGCCGAGGCTTTGTGACTTGTGCATTTTTCTCGCTTTCTTTGTGATTGTTTGTTTTTTCTTGTCCTCGGATAGACGCACGAGACCTTGGGAGCAGTCCGGTTTCTGCCGAGGTATCCCATGTCCGAGCAGGGAAGGAGGACATGGAAGTGGCTCTGGCTCGCTAGCAAAAACAGGCTCGTGATCGAGTGGCCGCTGTAAATTACTTCATGAATAAGTCCATGGAGCTCAGTCTAGAGGTGGCTTGTCTGAAGAAAGCTATAGCCGACCGGGACTGGTGGGTAATCGAGACAGACTGGTCCATCTCGGATGTCTCGAGCGGGCGGTCGGCTTCGAAGTCTTTCCTTCGCGAGACTGTGGTTGAGAAAGAGCTGGAGATCCAAATGCTGAAGTTGGTGTTGGGCGTGGGTCTGATCGAGGAGGCGAGCAACTCCACGCCGGGGCAGTCTCCTATTTTTTTATTTGAAGTAGCCCAGCCAGATGACGCAGGAAGCTCGGTGGCAGGAGTCTCTACCCAGGTCGGTCTGGCCGAGCGTGAGAGGAGCCCCAAAGGAAGCGCCGAGTTTGAGTTTTCAAGCCGAGTGTGAGTGAGCAGCAAGTTGTTCTTTGTATTTGTACCGACTTTTATTGAGTTGTAAGCAATGAGTAGTAATAAGAACATCTGATTTTCTGAATTTTGATTATCTTGGTCGCCAAAGGTGGTTACCGTGCTTATTGTGAAGGGGTCGCCGCCGAGGTGACTTGGTGCAATGGGCGCATATGTTGCGGCTTTTCGTCTTTCGATAAGTCAGAAATGGCGACGTTTCGCCTCTCATGGGCATTTATGGCAACGTTTTGCCTTCCGCCGTTTTGCATTCCCAGATGCAATAATTGCACCCCTCGGGGGGTTATATATAATCCCCACTCCCCCCAAGCTGGTTGTTAGGGAGTGAGTGGCTGATCAGTCGGTTGACTTTGGGTGCCTGTCGAGGGCGGGCGCCCCGAACATAATCTTTTTCTAAGGTCTCCGGATTGGAGGCACACCAATCACCCTCGAACAATTCGGGGTTCGGGCCTTGAGGGCCGGAGGACCCCGAGGGGTTCGTTGGTGAGTGGTGGGCCGACCGATCGGTTCGGAGGCTCGGAGAGAACCGAGGTCAGTGGCATTCCTGTCGTCCTCGAACAATTTGGGGTTTTGGGCTCGTAAAGAGCTGTGAACCTCGGGTTGTTGGCAGGCAAGAAGAGGGTCAATGAATGGTCTCGGAGCGAGGAGAGCCGAGGGTCGGTGGCCCTCTTGCCGTCCTCGAACAGTTCGGGGTTTGGGCTTGTGAAAGCAGTAAACCCCGGGTTGTTCGCTGGCGAGAGGAGGGTCAAACAACCGACTCGAAGCTCGGGGCGTCTGCCGAGGGTGGACGCTCTAAAACTTAATAAAATTTTTGTTGAAACAGAAATGGTTGTAGGTCGTAGCCGAGCGTATTGGTCGAGCGGCTTCGAAGAAAGCCGCGGCCTTGCTCTGGTTTTAACGACGTGACACCATTTGTTCTTGGGGAGATGGCGCGGGCATGGCAGCGGTCGTCGCCTCGCGCGTAGGTTGACGGGCTTGAAGAAGCCCAAAAGCATGCGAGGCGTAGGTGCCGAGCCTCCTCACCGGGGAAAGCCAGTGACGGGCGTAGCTGAGGGTCGTCACTGAGCGTTAAGGTCGGGGGTGCTCTGAAGAAAGCCTCCGCCTTGCTCGAGGTCGACGCCGAGCTCCCGCACTTGTTCTCATGAGAGACGGTGCGGGCGTAGCTAGCAGTGGTCGCCTCGCGCATAAGTTGATGGGCTTGAAGAAGTCCAAACCATGCGAGGGACAGGTGCCGAGCCCCCACACCGAGAAAAAAGCCAGTAACGGGCGTAGCCGAAGATCACCGCCGAGCATTAAGGTCAGGGTGCTTTGAAGAAAGCCTCCGCCTTGCTCGAGGTCGACGCCGAGCTTCCGCACTTGTTCTCAGGAGAGACGGAACGGGTGTAGCTGGCGGTTGCCACCTCGTGCTATGGTTCATGGGCTTGAAGAAGCCCAAACCATGCGAGGGACAGGTGCCGAGCCCCCACACCAGGGAGAAATCCAGTAATGGGCGTAGCCATGGGTCGTCGCCGAGTGTTAAGGTCGGGGTGATTTGGAGAAAGCCTCTGCCTTGCTCGAGGTTGACACCGAGCTCCCGCACTTGTTCTCAGGAGAGACGGCACAGGTGTAGCTGGCGGTGGTTGCCTCGCGCATAGGTTGACGGGCTTGAAGGAGCCCAAACCATGCGAGGGACAAGTGCCGAGCCCCTACACCGGGGAGAAAGCTAGTAACGGGCGTAGACACGGGTCTTCACCGAGCGTTAAGGTCGGGGTGCTTAGGAGAAAGCCTCTGCCTTGCTTGAGGTCGAAACCGAGCTCCCGCACTTGTTCTCAGGAGAGACGGCACGGGTGTAGCTGGCGGTTGCCGCCTCGTGCTATGGTTAATGGGCTTGTAGAAGCCCAAACCATGCGAGGGACAGGTGCCGAGCCCCCACACCGGGGAGAAAGCCAGTAACGGGCATAGCCACGGGTCGTTGCCAAGCATTAAAGTCGGGGTGCTTTGGAGAAAGCCTCCTCCTTGCTCGAGGTCGACGCCGAGCTCTCGCACTTGTTCTCAGGAGAGACGGCACGGGTGTAGCTGGCGGTTGCCGCCTCGTGCTATGGTTGATGGGCTTGTAGAAGCCCAAACCATGCGAGGGACAGGTGCCGAGCCCCCACACCGGGAAGAAATCCAGTAACGGGCGTAGCCACGGGTCATCGCCGAGCATTAAGGTCAGGGTGATTTGGAGAAAGCCTCCGCCTTGCTCGAGGTTAACACCGAGCTCCCGCACTTGTTCTCAGGAGAGACGCCACAGGTGTAGCTGGCGGTGGTCGCTTCGCGCATAGGTTGATGGGATTGAAGAAGCCCAAACCATGCGAGGAACAAGTGCCGAGCCCACACACCGGGGAGAAAGCCGGTAACGGCCGTAGCCACGGGTTGTTGCCGAGCGTTAAGGTCGGGGTGCTTTGGAGAAAGCCTCTGCCTTGCTCGAGGTCGACGCCGAGCTCCCGCACTTGTTCTCAGGAGAGACGGCACGTGTGTAGCTGTCGGTAGTCGCCTCGCGCATAGGTTGATGGGCTTGAAGAAGCCCAAACCATGCGAGGGGCAGGTGCCGAGCCCCACACCTGGGAGAAAGCCAGTAACGGGCGTAGCCACGGCTCGTCGCCGAGCGTTAAGGTCAGGGTGCTTTGGAGAAAGCCTCCGCCTTGCTCGAGGTCGTCGACGAGCTCCCACACTTGTTCTCAGGAGAGATGGCACGGGTGTAGCTGGTGGTGGTCGCCTCGCGCATAGGTTGATGGGCTTGAAGAAGCCCAAACCATGCGAGGGACAGGTGCCGAGCCCCCACACCGGGGAGAAAGCCAGTAACGGGCCTAGCCACGGGTTGTCGCCGAGCATTAAGGTCGGGGTGCTTTGCAGAAAGCCTCCGCCTTGCTCGAGGTCCACGCCGAGCTCCCGCACTTGTTCTCAGGAAAGATGTGTAAGAGAAGCTTTTCTGGCTTGCGATGCTATCCGAGCGTCGAGCCCTAAGCTTGTAAGAAAAGCTTTTCTGGCTCGCGATGCTATCCGAGCGTCGGGCCTCAAGCTTGTAAGAGAAGCTTTTCTGGCTCGAGATGCTATCCGAGCGCCAGGCCCCAAGTTTGTAAGAGAAGCTTTTCTAGCTCGTGATGCTATCCGAGCGCCGAGCCCCAAGCTTGTAAGAGAAGCTTTTCTGGCTCGCGATGCTATCCGAGCGCCGAGCCCTAAGCTTGTAAGAAAAGCTTTTCTAGCTCGCGATGCTATCCGAGCACCGTGCTCGAGACGTTTTTTATTGAGAACAAAATACGAAGCCACAAACTTGTTTTAAGAAAGCTGACATATTTATATCATACTGGATTTTTACAAAAAACAAGGCACGAAGTGCCGACTACATTCTTGATAATTTACATGATGGAGGCTAATCTCCTCCCAGGAACTTCTTGAGGTGCTCCGCATTCCAGGGCCTCTTGATGGCCTTGCCCTCTGGGTTGGTCAGGCGGTACGTCCCTGGGCGCACGACCTCCGATACTCTGTAAGGGCCCTCCCAGTTTGGGGATAATTTCCGTTTCTGGCCAGGATTGGATACCGCCAGTTTTCGGAGAACGAGGTCTCCGAGTTTGATGTCGGTGGGACGCACCTTCTTGTTGTAGAACTTCTCAATCCTTTGTTAATAGATGCTTCTTCTAATGGCAGACTTCTCTCTGATCTCATCTATGAGGTCCAGGTCGGCTCGCAGCTGTTTGGAGTTAGCGGCCTTGTCGAACGCCATGATTCGGGGTGAAGGGATCCCGATCTCCAAGGGAATGACTGCCTATGCGCCGTATGTCAGATTGAAAGGTGATTCTCCCGTGGGGATTCTCTTTGTTGTCCGGTGGGCCCAGAGAACGCTTGGCAGCTCGTCGACCCATAACCCTTTAGAAAAGTTACCGAGTCATTCTTGATGCCGTCTAGGATTTGGCGGTTCGCATTCTCGGCCTGACCATTGGATTGGGGGTGGCATACTGAGGAGAAGCGCTACTGGATCCCGAGGTCAGTGCAGAACTCACAGAAATGCTTACCCGCAAATTGAGTCTCATTGTCCGTGATGAGCACCTGCGGAATCCCGAACCAACAGACGATTGTTTCCAGAAAAACTGCTGGGTCTGTCGCTCTGTGATCGTTGCTAATGGCTCTGCCTCGATCCACTTAGTGAAGTAGTCGATCGCCACAATGAGGAACTTCCGTTGGCCCGTTGCTTTTGGAAATGGGCCCACCAAATCCATCCCCCACATTGCAAAGGGGGTCGGACTAGCCATTGAGCAGAGGTTCGCCTGTGGAGCCCTCTTCACGGGGGAAAACCATTGACAGGGGCCGCACTTCTTCACTAGAGCAAGGGCATCTTGAAGCATAGTGGGCCAGTAGTGCCCGTGATTTAATGCCTTCTGCGCTAGCGAATAGCTGCCCATGTGGCAACCGCCGATCCCTTCGTGCAGTTCCTTGAGGGCATACTTGGCTTCGTCTGGGGTTAGGCAGCGGAGGTAGGGTCTGCCATCCGTTGTTGTTTAGAACCTTTTGAAGAGGGTGGCATTGATGACTGCGAATCTTTCAGATCGGACCCTGATCAGCCTCGCTTCAGCCCGGTCTTCGGGGAGCTCTCCCTTGACCAGGAATTTCATGATAAGAGTGGTCCAGTCGTCGGGTGGAGCTCCGTCCTTAATGCAGAGAACCTCTGGGAAGTCTGTGCTTGGCTTCAATAGGATTTCAATTAGGACCGTGCGGTCGAGACCTTCGAAGGATGAGGAAGCTAATTTTGACAGGGCGACGGCCTGGGCATTCTGCGCTCGGGGGATCCTCAAGACAGCCGATTCGTCGAAGGACGTTAATAGGCGTTAGACCACGGCCATCCGATCGTCACAGGACTCGTACTCCCCGGTGATCTGGTTGACCACGAGCTGGGAGTCACTAAAAGCCCTAATCTGTCTGGCGCCGGCCTGATGAGCCAGGGTGAGCCCGGAGATCATGGCCTCGTATTCAGCCTCATTGTTAGAGGCCGGAAAGTTAAGGCGGAGGCAGTATTGAAGGAGGAAACCATCTGGACCCCTAAGAATGATGCTCGCACCACTCCCCGCTTCGCAAGAGGAGCCGTTGATGTAAACTTCCCACGTCTGGTCGACTTCCTGGCTTGTGGGTTGCTCAGAGATGGTGCATTCCGTGATGAACTCGGCGAGGGCCTGCCCTTTGATGGCCGTTCTTGGTTGATAACCGATGTCGTACTGACAGAGTTCGATCGACCATTTGACTAGTCGACCAGAGCTCTCAGGCTTATAGAGCACGGCCTTCAGGGGTTGATCCGTGAGTACCTAGACCGAATGCGCCTGAAAATAAGAACGGAGCTTTCGCACGGCCATGACCAAGGCGTACGCTACTTTCTCCATCCTGGAAAACCTGGTCTCGGCATCGAGCAAGACCTTGCTCACATAGTACAGGGGCTTTTGGACTCCTTCCTCTTCCCGAACAAGGACGGTGCTGAGCACGTTCTCCGAAGCGGAAAGGTAGAGCCAGAGTGGCTCCCCTGGTTCTGGCTTGCTGAGGAGAGGAGGGTTGGCGAGGTACTCCTTTAACTGGACGAAGGCCTCTTGCTACTGAGTACCCCACTCGAACCCTCCGGTGCCGCGCAGCACCTTGAAGAACGGAAGGGACTTCTCTCCAGACTTGGAGAGGAAACGACCGATGGCCGCCAGTCTCCCCGTTAGCCTCTGGACTTCTTTGACGTTCCTGGGAGGGGCCATGTCTATAATGGCCTGGATCTTTTCAGGGTTTGCCTCGATGTCGCTCTGGCTGACGATGAACCCTAAGAACTTCCCCGAGGAGACGTCGAGGCGATGTCAGGAGGAAACATCCAGATCTGGTTATAGCCCAAGAAGGCATCCATGAAGGATAATAGCTCGTGGTCTGAGGTGGCATCGATCAGGGCATCAATGCTGGGGAGAGGGAACAGATCCTTGGAGCATGCCTTGTTGAGGTCGGTGAAATCTATGCAGATCCTCCAACTCCCGCTCGCCTTCTTGACCATGACAACGTTCGCCAGCCACTCAGGGTAGCTGACCTCTTGTATGAAACACGCGGATAAGAGCTTGTCTACTTCCGCGTTTACTGCCTGCTGTCGCTCCAAAGCGAACTTGCACTGCTTTTGGACAACTGGTTTCGACCCGGGAATCACGCTGAGTTTGTGCATGATGAGATCCTCGGAGATCCCGGGCATGTCAGAGGGCTTCCAGGCGAAGAGGTCGACATTGCAGCGAATGCAGCCGATAAGGGCGTTCTTGAGGTCGGGCTCGAGGGAGCAGCTTACTCGAAAGTGCTTTGACGCATCCCCTGTCTCGAACGAGAAATCTTCTAGCTCGTCCGTCGGCTCTGGTTCTAGCTGGGTCCTTTCGGGCTCTAGCTCGACGACATCGAGGGAAAATACACCGCTCCCGATTACCGTCATGTACCATGAACGGGCTGCTTCTTGATTTCCTCGGACAACTCAGACACCAGTGTTAGTAGGGAATTTCATTTTCTGGTGGTAGGCCGAGGGAATCGCCTGGAGGGAGCAGAGCCTCGGACGGCCGAGTATGGTATTGTAGGCTGCCTTGACATTCACAACCATGAAGTCCATAGACTCGGTTCTTCTATTCGGGGTCGTGCTTGCCGTGATGTCTAGGGTGACGATCCCCTCTATTGTCACTGGGATGCCGGAGAATTCGTGTAAGGTGTATTCGGCCGGCTTTAGCTTCTCACGGGAGAGCTTCAAGTTCTCGAATGCTCCTAGGAATAGAATGTTGACCGAGCTCTCTGTCCACGAGGATTCACCGGACCTCAAAGTTCACCATGCTGAGGCTGATGACAAGTGCGTCACAGTGAGGGAGTCGAACTCCCTCCAGGTCCTCCCCCGAGAAAGAAATAGGGAGTTGCTAGATTTGGGGGGAGAGAGGGCCCTAGACGGTGTTGACATCCCGGACGAATGACTTGCGGGAAGTGTTGGATTCCCCTCCCATGGGCCCTCCGTGGATGCAATGTAAGATTGCCTGACCTTCGGGCTCCTTCGGCTCCTCGGGTTCCGAATTCTGCTCGGGGCGCTGTCGTGGTGCTCGAGGAGGAGGGGAATCCCTCATGTTTCTAGTGTCCCTTATTCCCGGGCGCCTTCCCTTTTGAATTCTCGGAGGTACCCTCATTGAATGAGGGCCTCAATTTCATCCTACAGGGCACGGCAATGATTGATGAACCAAATATTATTCACTTTTAGGAGCAATAATCTCAAGGCAATTAGACATTTAAATGCTCTATATGTGGTATTTACGCTTCTTTTCTCTTTTTCCATAGGAAACAACCAAAAGCAGCAAAACGAAGCAGATTCCAGACTAATACAGACTGAGAGGATGATATACAGGGAACAGCAGAGATCGGTCGACTGACTCTTCAACCAGGCGACTGGACAAAGAGTTTGATAGGGCTCGACACAGTCGACTGCTCCCCAAGCCAGTCGACTGGTACGCGGCGAGTCAGAAGATAAGAACAGATGCATCCTCATCCAAATCCGAATCAAAATTAAGTTATCCAAACCCAGGTGTTTTCTGCGAATAACAATTTCTCAAACAATCAAAGCAAGAAGCACGTGGTGAGCAGATAAGGAAGGAAAGAAGAAAAAGAGAAAGAAATAAAAGGCTGATCAAGATAAGGAAAGAAATAACAAAAGAAGAGGACTTCTCTGCAAAAAGTACAAATCCTAATTCTCTTCTCTTGTTCTATAAATACCAATCAAGAAAGAAGCGAAAATATCTCTGGAAGAAGGCCGGATCCATCATCAAAAACCAGTCGTCGACAGCAAGCATCAAGAAGGAGAACAAGACGACTACTGATTGGGCTCAATTTCAACATCATACAAATCAGTGTTCTTCTGTTCTTCCTTTGAATCTTATTTTTATTGTAGTCATGAACTCTATTTTATCAATTAATAAAAGTTTTATTATGTGGAACTAATGTCATAGTTGGGTAGATTGAAACCGTAGTTGTATAATGTTATATTCTTCTCTATTACTTATTGGTTGAACCTGATTGAATTGAGATGGATTTATGATAATCAAACTTGTTCAGAATTCTTAGGAGCAGTCGACTGTGGTGACAGCCAGTCGACTGACGTACGGAATCTGAGTTTATCAAGTTTGGGTATTATAAATCTGAATCTGTTATATGGGCATATTGAGACGACTCGTATCTCGTGCTCATAACTTGTAACAAGGGAATCTTTCGGGGTTCTTGGTTTAATCAACTTAAGGGATCTAGATCTGATACCAATTTCTAGGAGCTTGAGTGTTTGTTCGTTTCCACTGTTCTTATGCCTTCTTTAAGTGCAACTTAGTAGATACCATGCTAAATACTTAATGAAAGAAACGAATTAGAGTAGATACCATGCCTAATTCTTGGCTTAGGGAAACATTACTTTAAGGAGTAGATACCATGCCCTTGAAGAGAACAAACATGAGTAATGGATGTAGTATATGACTTAGCATTACTGACTATTGGTGAAAATCAATACCCAACTACTTTGATAGAGATTTGTGACTCAACTTGTGATGCTACTTATTTAGATTTTTATCTTTTCATTTCTTTTAGACTTTTAGAACGACACTTCAATATTCTGTTTTCTATTTTATTGATTAGTAAGTTAGAATCTACAATCTCTGTGGGATCGACCCTTGCTCGTCACTACGCTTTTCCAAACGATTCGTGCACTTGCGAGGTTTATAATTTGTGTCTAGTTTTATCTATTTATTTAGGTATCTAGATTGCACAACAAGTTTTTGGCGCCGTTGCCGGGGATTGTTTAGTATTTTAACTTACAAATCAGTAAAATCTTTTTCTGTTTATTTTATTTTATTTCTTCTTTTTCTTTTCTAACATTTTCTTTTAGTTTACTTTCTGCACAAACAGACTCTAACCAGTCGACTGTCCTAAGAACAGTCGACTGTACAGCGAAGAATTCCAGAAGCAACAATGGGTGACAGAATATCGAATCGAGAACCAATGCAAGACAAATTCATTCCAAAGAATATTGAGCAACCGTCTTGCTTAGCTTTTCAACCCAAAGTCACAGGGAATATGCATCTATCACCTCAATTACTTGGCATGGTTCCCCACTTCTTTGGCATAATAGACGAAGATCCGCATCTACATCTACAAGACTTCTTTCATCTTTACAGGACACAAAGCATCC
This sequence comes from Hemerocallis citrina, assembly GCA_017893485.1. Taxonomy (NCBI): domain Eukaryota; kingdom Viridiplantae; phylum Streptophyta; class Magnoliopsida; order Asparagales; family Asphodelaceae; genus Hemerocallis; species Hemerocallis citrina. The sequence goes on from CM030368.1 coordinate 47,631,423, forward strand.
AAGGGCTTATCCCTGAACAAATCAGGTTAATCTTGTTTCCATTTTCATTAAAACTTAATGCTAAATTGTGGTATAATTCTTTGGAACCAGGATCAATTCAATCATGGGAGCAATTGGCAACAAAATTCTTGAAAGAGTTCTTTCCAGCCCAGAAAAACTAGACAACTAAAAAGGGAGATTCTACTCTTCCAACAAAAGGATGATGATTTGTTTTTCGAGGCATGGAAGGACTTTAAGAACAAGCTTCTCAAGTGTCCTACGCACAACATACCCAAGGATGATCAGGTACAATCATTTTATGAGGGTTTAAATGACGCTAACAAAGCAATTGTAGATGCAGGTTGCAATGGAATGTTGATGAGGAAGAGTGCTGAGGAGGCCATAGAGTTATTTGAAGAACTCAGCGAAAACTCACAACAATTCTCCACAAGGAGGGGTCTTTTGAGAAAACAGGGAGTATACGAAATTTCTCATAATAATAACATGCAATTAGAAATGGAAACCATGAACAAAAAGATTGATATGCTTGTAAATTCAACGTTTGGGTGGCGTAAAAAACCAACCAAAAGAAATTTGTGCAAACTGTTTTCAATCTAACCATACAACTAATTAATGTCCCATGTTTTCTTTCGCAGATCAGGAGCACACAAACTACGAAGAACAGGGAATGTACCCGCCCCAGAACAATTTTTTTTCAAACACGTATAACCCAGGGTGGCAAAACTATCAAGGCAATCAATTCACACCAGGGCATACGCAGTAATTCCAGGGTGGGAATGGGTATGATGAGCCAGCACAAGAACAAAAGAAGTTGGATTTCAAATCCACCATTCTTCAACTACTCCAACAGTAACAGCAAACAAGCAATCAACAAAGACAGGCCATTAAAAAATTAGAATTTCAAATTGGTCAAATTGCTACGGAGTTAAGTGAAAGAAAGGCAGGAGAATTCCCATCACAAACCATACCCAACCCTAGAGGACAAGAACAGCTCCAATTAAGGACAACACTAGAGGAAGAGATTGAGTTTAACGTGTTTGATGCACCACAAATTCTACACGATGATCATGAATGTTATAATGTTGATGTGGTTCAGGAAATTTGCAACCAAACATTTCAGGAACATGGTGTTGATCCATCACAAGAAACAACTACACACCCTCTAACATTATTTCATGCTGAACAGGAATACGATAACGGCAGGATTACAGAGACAGTACATCACTTTGAAACTCCAAAGCCATATTCAGGTAAACTCGCACCTGCATGTGAAAATATTATGACTGATAACGCTTTTGTTCCCGCAGATCAGTCGACTGGTGGATGGGATAAGTCGACTGTCCCGACTGCTACCAGAATCCTAGACGTGGAGCTGAAGCCACTACATGAACACCAGCAATATGAATCTTTGGGGGGGAACCAGACATCACCTGTGACAGTTGCTACAAATTTTAGGATGCAGAAAGATGAGAGGCTGCAGGGAGTCTTTCAGAATCACAAAGGTGCACCAAGGTGGACCCTTGCAGACAAACTGATGTCAAGATGGTACGGTCCATAAATTGTTGCAAAGGTTTCCCCCACATGAAGCGTTGGCGAAAAATCAACGTTCGAGGTGAATGGGCAGAGGGGGGAAACCTTATAAGAAGATGAGTTTTGAGCCGCAACCCATTCAATACATTGCACAAACTCATCAAGTCTAGCTGAAGACACGAAACACAGCGCTTATTGGGAGGCAACCCAATTTTCAGGGGAGTATTTACACTTTCCTTTCATTTTCTTTTCATTATTCATCTTGTTATTTTTAATCTCTTCTTCAAACTAGGTGGTAACACATGCCTATTTTAAATTTTTGTGCGAACATTGAGGACAATGTTCCATCTAAGTTTGGGGGTATTTAGTTATTTGGAGTCTTTTGATTTTTTTAAGATAAACAATTTCTTATAAAGTAAGACTAAACATACTTATTTACTTTAGGATTGTTGAGTTTCATAATTCCTTACAAAATTATATGAGTCATGCGATTATACATAATAAACAAATGTGATACTTTTTCTGGTGATTATTCCCTTTAGATCTAGTCCTAAATTGAGTTTAAGTAAATAGAGTGATAAAATATATATATATATATTTGAATAAAGTCAATCTACTCCAATGTTTTGAGTGCTTAGTAACTAGGGGTATTCATCACCAATGTTTACCTTTACGTCAAACGACAACTTGAAATATGAGTATGCAAAGCACTTTAAGGGTTTGTGACTTGCTGAGTAACCGGGTGGATTCATCACAAATGTTTTGCATTCGCGTAAAAAGGCAAGTGACAACTTTAGAGAAGAGACTTAAAAAATAAAAAAAATAAAAAAAATAAAAAAATAAAAATAAAATAAAAAAAACTCTAGTTTGCTACTCGGTTTGTAGTAGAGAAAGGGGATAATCAAAGATGGAGTGTTACATACTATAACTATAATGAATTGCATGACAAGTGTGATTGGGTTTGGAGTTATGAATAGAAAATTTCACTGGAGAAAGTGGGTATACTTGTTTTTACTTTATTTGCAAATTGTTTATAATTTTGATGCTTGCATAATAAAAATTCTTGGTGGTTGAATACTATTATTTTCCCCTTGTTCAAAATTTTAGTTTACTTGAGGACAAGCAAAAGCTAAGTTTGGGGGTATTTGATGAACCAAATATTATTCACTTTTAGGAGCAATAATCTTAAGGCAATTAGACATTTAAATGCTCTATATGTGGTATTTACGCTTCTTTTCTCTTTTTCCATAGGAAACAACCAAAAGCAGCAAAACGAAGCAGATTCCAGACTAATACAGACTGAGAGGATGATATACAGGGAACAGCAGAGATCAGTCGACTGACTCTTCAACCAGGCGACTGGACAGAGAGTTTGATAAGGCTCGACACAATCGACTGCTCCCCAAGCCAGTCTACTGGTACGCGGCCAGTCAGAAGATAAGAACAGATGCATCCTCATCCAAATCCGAATCAAAATTAAGTTATCCAAACCCAGGTGTTTTCTGCGAATAACAATTTCTCAAACAATCAAAGCAAGAAGCACGTGGTGAGCAGATAAGGAAGGAAAGAAGAAAAAGAGAAAGAAATAAAAGGCTGATCAAGATAAGGAAAGAAATAACAAAAGAAGAGGACTTCTCTGCAAAAAGTACAAACCCTAATTCTCTTCTCTTGTTCTATAAATACCAATCAAGAAAGAAGCGAAAATACCTCTGGAAGAAGGCCGGATCCATCATCAAAAACCAGCCGTCGACAGCAAGCATCAAGAAGGAGAACAAGACGACTACTGATTGGGCTCAATTTCAACATCATACAAATCAGTGTTCTTCTGTTCTTCCTTTGAATCTTATTTTTATTGTAGTCATGAACTCTATTTTATCAATTAATAAAAGTTTTATTATGTGGAACTAATGTCATAGTTGGGTAGATTGAAACCGTAGTTGTATAATGTTATATTCTTCTCTATTACTTATTGGTTGAACCTGATTGAATTGAGATGGATTTATGATAATCAAACTTGTTCAGAATTCTTAGGAGCAGTCGACTGTGGTGACAGCCAGTCGACTGACGTACGGAATCTGAGTTTATCAAGTTTGGGTATTATAAATCTGAATCTGTTATATGGGCATATTGAGACGACCCGTATCTCGTGCTCATAACTTGTAACAAGGGAATCTTTCGGGGTTCTTGGTTTAATCAACTTAAGAGATCTAGATCTGATACCAATTTCTAGGAGCTTGAGTGTTTGTTCGTTTCCACTGTTCTTATGTCTTCTTTAAGTGCAACTTAGTAGATACCATGCTAAATACTTAATGAAAGAAACGAATTAGAGTAGATACCATGCCTAATTCTTGGCTTAGGGAAACATTACTTTAAGGAGTAGATACCATGCCCTTGAAGAGAACAAACATGAGTAATGGATGTAGTATATGACTTAGCATTACTGACTATTGGTGAAAATCAATACCCAACTACTTTGATAGAGATTTGTGACTCAACTTGTGATGCTACTTATTTAGATTTTTATCTTTTCATTTCTTTTAGACTTTTAGAACGACAGTTCAATATTCTGTTTTCTATTTTATTGATTAGTAAGTTAGAATCTACAATCTCTGTGGGATCGACCCTTGCTCGTCACTACGCTTTTCCAAACGATTCGTGCACTTGCGAGGTTTATAATTTGTGTCTAGTTTTATCTATTTATTTAGGTATCTAGATTGCACAACAATGATCTGTGTCGTGCCCGTTGTCCCGGTGGAAACGACAGTAGAACCACTGGTCCCTTCTTCTTACTGGTGTTATTGGACGGTCGAGGGGGGAACTGCACGAGGTCCCTGTCTTCGATCGCCAAAAGAATGGTGGATACATTCTGCGTCAGAGGGGTGTACCTCTCGAAGCGAGGGACTGGCGGAACCTTCTTCATGGCGCCCGGGTCTCTTGGACCCTTTTTTGCTGGCTCGGCCTCTTCGGCCTTCCGTTTTCCCTTTCCCGGGAACCTCCCTAGGCTCTTCTGGGTTTAGGGCTTCTTCGGCCAGGATGTACTTCTCGACCCGGTTGAGGAGGTCGGGAAAGTCCACCGGGGGCTTCTTTGCCAGGGAGGCATTCAACTGTCCGTGCAGGACGTTGTGTCGGAAGGCGGCTGAGGCAACACCGGGGTCGAGGGAGGAGACCGACCTTACCTCAGCGGTGAATCTCTGGACAAACACTCAGAGCGACTCCCCCTCCTTCTGCCGGAGGCCAAGCAGGGACGCACTTGTCCTTTCGGCCTTTCGGCTGGTGACAAAGTGGGCAAGGAAGTTGCCCTCTAACTGATCGAAGGAGTAGATGGAGCCAGGGGTGAGCTTGGAGAACCATTCCCGGGCCGGACCTCGGAGGGTGGCGGGGAAAGGCTCGGCACAGGAGGTGATCCGATGCGCTGTGAATCATCATGAGGGTCTTGAAGCCCTCCATGTGATCAGCAGGATCGCCCTCGCCGTCATAGGTCTCGAACTGGGGAGGACGGAAATTCCAGGGTATCTCCGCCTGTAGGATGAGGGCGGAGAAAGGAGGTCGGACGGGCCTGTACCCCTTAGCTGTCCTTGGGCCGCCGTCACCGAAGTTGTCGAGTCGGTCTTTCATTTCTTGGAGGCGCTTCAGGAGGTCAATGTCATACTCCGGCTGGATAGATGGGACGCGAGTCACGCTGGCCTCGGCATCCGACTGGGTATGGGAATGGTGGATGTTCTCATCGACAGGGGTCCCTCGGATGGCCTCCAAGATTTCCCTCCGGAAGTCTTGGAACTCCTGGTGAGTGACCGGGGCCCGCTCGGCTCGGTTTGGTTGAGCGGACTATTGCTGACCGATACGGCTAAGCGCCGGCCCCCGCCCTTGGGACGGAGGTTTTGGACAGTTCGGAGCTGAGTTAGAAGCGGCTCCTCCCCTGCTGCGGCTAGCCTGTCGGTTCAGGATTACCCCCCGCAGGTCGGGCTGGACCGGACGGGAGGCACTCGGTTGATGTGGGTGACTGACCCCCGGATGGTTGGATCCCTAAGCGTCGGTAGCGATGCCCCGTGGAGGGACGTCCTACCGACGTGCAGAGGTAACAGCTTTCATGGCTTTAGACGCCATGTGAGCTTGGACTGACTGTACACGGTTGACGGCGGAGCTCGGGTCGGCGTCTGTAATAGAGTGTTTTCCACATACGGTGCCAACCTGATGCGGTTTGTTTTTGGGAGGCGTGTGGATGCACCAGGTGTGAGTTCTTACTCGATTTGTATTGATAGAGGAAGCTCCTATGCAGACGACCCTCGGCCGGGCGAATGGTACGGAGGTAGGTGGTAGTGAGGTGGAGGGTGGATGCTTGGCTCAGATCGAGAGGGTCGGATCCGAGGTCTCGTGTACCTGCAGACGGTGCAGGAACACCGGGGTTGGTCCCGGTGGCAGACCCTCCGACGATCTAGTCAGCTACTGAGAGAAAGTAACAGTAACTAGGGTTTGAGTGGGAAAAGATTGATTACCTGGATCAAGGGGTAGGGGTCTGGCATTTATAGGAGAACCCAACCAGGTCTAGACCCGTTTGGGGCCGGGTCTGGACCCGGTTGCCTGTGGGGTTGAAGCGGTGGAAACCCGGGCGTTATAGGGCTGACATGGCAAGGGCCCGGGCAGTTTTCGAGCTGACATGTCAGAGGCCCGGGCGGTTTTCCGGTGTTGACGTGGCAGATCTGGATGATCTGGAGGTGCACGCATTTTGAGGGGATCATGTGGCCCAGGAGGGGCCATGTCATCCAACCCATATCAGATGTCTTACATACTTGTTCGATGTGAAGAAAATACGGAAAAGCGACGAAAGAAATTGAGACAATTGGAAGCGGTTGTAAGCAAGTAGAGCAGCAACATAGAAGAACAGAGGATTTGGCGGTCGACGCATTGGGCGATTGACCGCCCAAAGCCTTGGGTTTGTAATCAGCCAATTGCGGTCGACTGCACTTATGGCAGTCGACCGCATCGATGCGGGTGCAACAGCGGATATTGTGTCTTTAGGATTCGATTGAAGCCTGACTTGTTCTCCAGGTTCGATCATACAGCTCTTATCGTATGGTTATCTCTACAATATAGATCAGATGGTTATTATATCAAGAATAGCAAACTAGAGTTTCTCTAGATCTCTATATAATCGATGTAATGGCTCAGAGAACGATATGCTTCAATTGAGTGCCGAATAGAAAAAGAGAGTACTTCATTTGAGAAGTGAGTGAATTCTCCATTATAAACAACAAGTATTGTAACCACCATTCCCGTAAATACATATTTTCTAAAAAAATTATGTATTTTGATTTTTATAAATTTGTTTTGCGCTAAATTCATTTCGGATCTTTTATTAAAGTGTTTCTTAATCGAAAATTATATTCACTTCGAATGATGGTGTATTTTAATTTTACTTTCAATTTCTTACTTATCGACTTTTTATATTTTAGCCCAAATTTAACACGTCATTACTATTGGATTTTTATGAATTTGTTGAACTCAAATCTTATTTTGAGATTCATACTATTATCATTGTTGTTATTATTATTATCGTTACTATTATTATTACTGTTGTTATTACTATTATGATTAATTTTATTATTTTTATTGATGTTCTTGCTATTATTATTATTATTATTATTATTATTATTATTATTATTATTATTATTATTAATTTTGTTACTATTATTATTGTAATTATTAGCATTATTATTATTCTATTGTCATTATTATTATTATTATTATTTTTGTAAAGCCCGAACATACTCTACATATATGTATCTTATTATTTCATTTAATGTATATGTATGTATATATTTTTATAAACCCTATAATCCTATTCTCTCTCCCTTATTGGATCTAAAACCCATTTATTATCCAAACCCACTCTTATCGAATCCTACCCGAAACCCAATATCCTACTAAACCGTTATAAATACTATCTTACCTTAACCCCTATCCTTGCCTAACCCTAGCCGCAAACCCCCTTTCCCTATGCTACCCCGTCCCCTTTTCATTGTTCATCCCCTACCCCCTTATTGTTCACCTTCCTCCCGCTCACCCGTTTTCGTTCGTGTGTGATGTGTGTGTTGGCACGTGCTTTTGTGCGTCTTCGTTCGTGTGTCGTCGCCGGGATTCTTATCCCGTTATTCCCAATATTTCGGATCTAATCGTATATAAGGCAAGTCACTTCCCCTCTTGAATTGCTAATTATATCAAATTCAAGGATTGTTATTGAAATTCCGTAAGTAGATCTTGATCGTTTATCGTATTGTTGTATTGATTATCTTTCGTTGGGTCTATTGAGGGTTTACACGAGCTAACCCCAGTATTCTTGAATTCGTGCCACTTTTGACTTCAAAGATTGAATCTGTTATGTATTCATAAAGTATCGTAATAGGGTTATGCATATGGTTATGACACAATTAAATTATTGTAGAACTAATTGCTTGGTTGTATGTTTGGTTGATCGATTGGTGTTTGTTGATGATAAATTGATGTATGTATGTGTTCCAATTTTATTTATCATGTTTTGAAACTCATCATGCGAACTAAGAAATTTATCAACTAATAGAATTGATACCCATCATCTTTAATTAAATTATTTCATGAAAATTACCTAAAACCTTGTTTGTTGCTTGTTGGCTGTATGTTGTCTGCTATTTTTGACCCAGTAAATGATCCTAAAATAAACTACTTTCTGAATAAGATTTGTAGCCTTATCGTTCTAGTTTCCAGAACATCTTGAATTTCTGAATTCCGAGTTGTTTAGCAAAAGTTATGCTCGTTTTACTACAGCTATGTTTTTACTTCTAGATTTTCAGATTCTTGTATCTTTCATGTTTAAACTATTAAAAGGCTGATCAAATGACAAAACTTTACTCTGATAATTTCCAGATTTTTGCTTAACATGTTTAGGAGCCTAATAAATATTTTTTACTGAATTTATTATTGAGTTTTGCTGATTCTAAAAATAAAATAACATGATGTCGATTTTCTGCCTGAACATGAAATCTGTAAAGAACAATGTGTTTGACCTAGCTACTGATGTCGGTTTTTGAACTTTAAATATGTGTTGGAACCATGTGGAAGTCTAGTTTCTAGAATTTTTGACGGTTTCAGTTTTTTATTTCTGTAGCAGCAGGAAATTACATTATTTTACAGACTACTCTTGTTGTCCAGAATTTTATCTTTTAGTTTTTAATAGAATAATTATTCCTATATCGTAGTATTGTATGAATTGAAGTGTATATGTTGCATTGAACGATCCTAATGTCCTATTGTCATCTATCTAATTGTCCTATGTAAGTTATCGTCCTATTGTTCCACCGTTGTTATTATTGTCCATCTAATATCTCATATTTGCATATGGTATTATATTGTTGCATTACTAAAATTGTTAATCAAGTCAGGGTTTAAGGGTTGACTTAAGTAGTGGACAATATAGAGACTGTACTCGGAAGGGAACTTGTTATTTTCCTGCAATTACTGAATGACTGAATGACTGAATAACTGGATAACTGTATATTGTTCCATGGATATTGATACTGAATGACTGAATAACTGAATTACTGAATACTCAAGAGAATCTTTTACATCGTTCTTGAGTATATGAACTATAAAATCCACCACTAAGTCTCAACGTAACTTGTTTGTATGTAACAACCATGTGGTAAATAAATTGGACGCATGAAGTGCTACATTAGTTAGGATTAAAATGATTAATAGACTTAAGCATTGACACCACATCGACACTGCATATTGTTTATCATTGTTTCTATTGATAAGGAATTTGGCTAAGTGTTATTGATATTGTTCATTGGATATTGTTATCGATTATTGAATCATTGTTTATACCAGTTGCATCGATTACTGTGATATTGACTATTGATTATTGTCCCATGTTATTGATTTCTATTGATCCATTGAATTCATTGTTATACCGTTATTCCATTGTTCTTTGCTTTCTCTACTTGTTGTCCATGACTTGCTCTAAGAATAATTTTTCTCCTTTTTTTAGATGAAGTGTTCACAGGTAATGAAGAAGAATTTCCAGTTGGGATTGGAGAACAAAGATTCTGAAGATTTTAATGCTTTTAGTTGATGATTGTTTTATCAAACTTAATGTATTGGGTCTTATTATCAATTTGTGATTGAATTATTATTGTATTGGGCTTATGACCTGAATTTTGTTATTATTTCTAGATGTTGGTTTATTGTATTTGGATATTTCATATTGCTTCATTCCAAGTATTATTGTTCATGAGATTATTATTATTGCCCGTGCAATTGTTCTGTATTGATTATATTGTAAAGTTGATCGGATAAACAGCTTATGGGTGACATTTGTCATTTGCTAGACCAATGTCATGTACTCGTATTCCGTATTTTTGAAAAGTGGGGTGTGACAAGGTTTTTAATGGTATCGGAGCCCTGGTTTGGATAATATATCAGTCAAATATGACTAACGAAAGGAAGTTTGGTTTTGATTGATATATTAATCAGATTTGGATTTTTAACCAGTTTGACTCAATAATATGTGCAATACAGAGATCACATTGACAATTGATAACCAACTCATGATCTAGATGCTAACCGTTTGATTTTTTTACAGACCACGGCTAGAAGAGATTCTTCATCTTCCTGTGCTGGGGATGATCAGTCGGATGAGTCGACTATTGCATAGATGATGCAAATGTAGCGTGAGCACAATGAACTGATGATGCAGATGCAGCGGGAGCATAATTAACTGATGAGGGTAGCTTTGGAAGCTACCAACAGGGAACCTATTATACCGGCACCTGAATTGCTGCCACCGAGACCGGCTAATGTGGCAGATTTCATGAAGCTACATCCAGAAAAATTCTCGGGCACTGAACGTCCACTGGAAGCCGAGCAATGGCTTATCAGGACTGAGCAGCTGTTAACTGCAACATGGATAACTGATGTGGATCGTGTGGATGTGGTGAGCATCCAACTTGTTGATCTTGCCTATATCTGGTGGCAAGCTGAGGCTAAGTGATAGGGTCGACCCATCACCTGGGCCACCTTCACTGAGAGCTTCCTTACGAAGTTCTTTTCGAATGTCACCAAGAATGAAATGGAACGACAATTTGTCTCACTAACCCAGGTTCGTCAGACAGTGTTTATTCATTTTTTGTTATTATTTCATAAAGTACCGACGTCAAACTAAACACTGTCTTTGATCAGGGGAGTAAGACCGTGGACGAGTACGTTGCGGAATTCACCTGACTAAGTCATTTTGCAACTTCCATGGTGGCGAATGACGAAGATAGAGGCCGTCGTTTCTTGTTGGGCTTGGATATTGAGATTCAAGATCGCCTTGCTGCCTTGCAACTTCAATCTTATGTTGATATCCTGGATGTTGCTAAAATTCAGGAGCAGACTAGTAAGAGGAAGTGTGCCACCCTGCAGTCTGTTCCGCACTGTAACGCCTCGATTTCCACTGGAAAACCGTGACATAAGCCAGAATCTTTTTCTTCAATTATCCACAATACACAGAAAAAACAAGAAAATTTAAAACTTTTTATTCAACACAAATGTATTACAAGTCCGAATATTATAAAACTACAATACATTACATCAGTGTTACAATAATGCCATATAACCCCAAGTGTTGTAAACTTTCAATAAAAAAATTACATCAGAGTACAATGAATAATACATAACACTTGGTACTTCACTTGGATGCTTCCCAACCGTTAATAAATTACAACATATATTACAATTGAAATAAAAATCAACACTTTGCTTCTTTTGCCTTGAGTCCTCCTGAATCCTGTACCTGTACCTCTGCAATCCAGTACCTGTAATTTTTCAATGCAGGACCTATTGAAATGGGGACGTCAGTACATATACTGACGCTTTAAGGCTGATGACTAGCAACGATTCTCAACTTTAAACAAACAGATTGATGAAAAGAGAAACGTATATATATAATTAATGTGTTAGTGTATGCTATGACTTAGACTCTAATGCAAGATTAACTAATGCAAGGATGCTCTTATTCTAATGCAAGTGAGTCTCCTAAATAGTATGCATCCCATACCACATACACCCATAACAAGCTGTTTTTCATATATAGGGATTTGAACCCGCGCCAAAAATTCAACTCTTGTACTCAACCTGTTTCTGAAGATACAACGTGACTGATGAGGTTGCTCTGAAACGGTCAAATCCCGTTATTCGTAGTCATATAGTGGTGTCTCTGTTTGCCACTATTGCCCGGCGTACCGAACCTCACTCAAAAATCAGACGAACTCTTGGAGTTAACTACAACACAGGTTAGCTCGAAGCATCCCCTGTGGCCCCCTAACAGATAGACCGTAGTCTATGGCTTCTTCTCCCTTCTTGATATAGAGCATGAGGGGGTCCATCCCCTATCTCCGACAGGAATCGCTCTCGCCCTTATCATGGCACTTTAGAAATTAACAAAGGAGATACGGATCCCATGCTCCCAACTCGTGAGAAGGCACAGACCGTATCCCTTTGACAGGAAGGGTACAACCAATAACACCACCTAATGTTGGGCTATAGAACAGGTCGGATCATAAGGTATCACCCTTAATACCAACTCTTTCCCTTCTGCAAAAATAATAATAAATAAGGGTTAAATAGTAATAGCCATAAGTTACTACCCTAACAATGTCACTAACCCTAAACAACCCGAGGGATGACAACAGTACTCACCACAACATGCTAGGTATTAAGTTAGACTTCTCAAAATAACTCTACTAGGTGCTCAACCTAGACTTACCAGAATCCCTAAGGATCCTGTTCATAGCCTATCGATCCAAAACCTCGGCAATACGAACGTATTCGCATGCTACTGCCCTGAACTTGGATTCCGTCTATGCTCCGGTCGCGATAATCCTACATCGGTTAAGATCTGACGGTACACAAGGAGCGACTCGTCCACAGTCCCTTAGGAGTAAAATAAATACATGTCTTGATGGTCGATGGCCCCTAGGGGATTGATATCACCCTAAACGAGCATAACAAACTGCGTACTAGCTAATAAGCTATGTACGAGTAAACAAAACTCATACGAGCTAAACGAGCTGCGTATGAAGCCAACAACTACGTACGAGCCAGGTGAGTAGCGTACGAGACAGCCACATATCTACGAGCCAAATAAGCTACATACGAGAAAGATGAATCACATAGAAGCAACATAAAGTCTTCTAACAACCTAGAAGCAAAGTAACATGCTCACTAGTAAAACTTGATCTTTCATAATTAGAAGCAAAAGAAGAATCTTCTAACATCCTAATATAAGCATACTACTAATGAGTACACAAAACGACATAAAAAGCCTTCTAACAACATAGAAGCAAACAGTGATGCGCTTGTCGGAATTCGACAAAATTAGACTTTTTAAAAAGGTGATAACATCTACTACAACTCTCTAGTTGAACACCTTTTTAGATTCGGTAAGGAACTCAAAATCAGGTCCGTTAAACACCATTTCAAACATAACAGTATAGCCAAAAGCTGAAACTTTCCAAGCTCATAACTTTTGTTATACTTGTCGGAATTTAACGAAATAGGATATTTTGAAAAGGTGAGAACATCTACTACAACTCTCTAGTTGAACACTTTTTCAGATTCCTTATGGAATTCAATTCCCCGTCCCTTGAACACACGCAAAAATTAACCAACAGCAGATTTCTTAACAAAAAGCTGAAACTTTGAAAGCTTATAACTTTTGCTATACTTGTCGGAATCTAACGAAATTGTACAATTTAGAAAGGTGGGAACATATACTACAACTCTCTAGTTAAACACTTTGTCAGATTCCTTATGGAATTCAATTCCCGGTCCCTTGAACACACGCAATAATTAACCAACAGCAGATTTCTTAACAAAAAGCTGAAACTTTGAAAGCTTGTAACTTTTGCTCTACTTGTCGGAATCTAACAAAATTATACAATTTGGTAAGGTGGGAACATATACTAAAACTCTCTAGTTGAACACTTTTTTCAGATTCCTTATAGAATTCAATTCCCTGTTCTTTGAACACAATACAAGGACAACAAAAGACAGCACAAGCTGAAAACTTCCAAAGATCGTAACTTTTGCTATACTTGTCAGAATCTAACAAAATCGACCATTTTTGAAAGGGGAGAACATCTAATAAAACTCTCTAGTTGAAAACTTTTTCAGATTTGGTGAGTAAGAGGTGCAAAAACTTCGAACAATACAAACAGCGAGCTTTCAGCCAAACAGCTAACTGTTGTGACTTGCAAAGGTCATAACTCCTGCTCCGCTTATTGGAATCTAACCAAATAGGGTATTTTGGAAAGTTGAGAAAATCTAATACACCTTTCTAGTTGAGCACTTTCCCAAATTCAGTGAGTAAGAGGTACAAAAACTTCGAACAATACAAACAGCGAGCTTTCAGCCAAACGGCTAGATGCTGTGACTTGCAAAGGTCATAACTCCTACTCCGCTTATCGGAATCTAACCAAATATAGAATTTTGGAAAGGTGAGAGAATCTACTAAAAATCTCTAGTTGAACACTTTTTCAGATTCAATAAGAGGAAAAACTTCGAACAAATCAAACAGCGAGCTTTAGCCAAAAAGGCAAGCTACTGAGATTTTGTAAAGGTCATAACTATTACTCCGCTTAGGAATCTAACCAAATAGGACATTTTGGAAAGGTGAGAGACTCTACTACAACTCTCTAGTTGAACACCTTTTCATATTCAATCAATAAGAGGTGCAAAAACTTCGAACAAATCAAACAGCGAGCTTTAGCCAAAAAGCTGGCTGCTGAGATTTATAAAGCTCATAACTTTTGCAATACTTATCGGAATCTAACCAAATAGGCCATTTTGAAAAGGTGAGAACATCTACTACAACTCTCTATTTGATCACTTTTCCAAATTCCGTAAGAAACTCCAAATTTGGTCCCTTGAACACCCTACAAAAGTTAACCCAAAACAGCAAGCTGTTGTTTTTGCATAAACTTTCGTTGTTTTGGGAAAACGGTTTGTTTCACCCATCAAACTAACTCAGAAAAATCTATAAAATTTGGAGCATGCTAATAACAAATATGAGAATCTCTAAAATTAATTTGGGCTCAAAATTCCAACTTTAACACAAGTAATTAATTCTAACTACAAAGTAGTTTAGGGTTGGTTCTTAGTGTCTTATTTGTGTTCTAATACTTCAATCTTTGCATGCCATTTTATTCTAGTCCACTTAAACAATATGCACATGATTTGAGTCCAAGTTTTTCACATAACAAGTAAATAACAATAATAATAATAATAATAACAAAGGTTGAGAACCCCCACCCAAATCGTTTTGGAAGAACTAGCCTTGCTCTTCTCCTCCTTGCTCCTTGTTCTTGATCCTCTTCAAGAACAACCCATTTAGAAACCCACTCATTTTCTTTTGATTTTATCTCTCTTTCTTTTCTTTTCTTCTGAATTTTTTCCTAAATAAAAACAAGTAAAAAGAGAAAAGATAGAGTGAGATGAGAAAAAGATGGAGAAAAATTGAAAGAGGGCTTTTGACCTTGGGTGTTGGCCGGCCACTTAAGTAGAAGGAGAGAGAGAGAGCTTGTGGTTGAGAAGAGTCCACTTGTCTCTTTCTCTTTGTGGCTCAAAATAATTGGAGTTCAATTTGCAAATTTAAATTGCAATCAAACCCAATAAATTTGCAAGCAACACCCAATCTAATCCCTACCCTCAATTTGATCATGATTGATAAAAAAATAAGAGACATTTTCCCAAAATTACATACTACATGATTTCGTACAAACGTACGAAATCGATACAGTACATATTTGTACATATATCTGTTTATACAGATAATTTGTGTTAGTTAAAACGAATAATCTCTACCAAAAACATTTTAATTCAAAAATAATAATAATAAAAATTTTATTACTGGCTCGGAAGATTACAGTACCAATTTGATACTGTACAGATGTATACAGACTGGTATATACACATAGATAATGTTTATTAACAAAACCGGGTAATATCCACCGAAAATATTTCAATTCTGAAAATAATAATAAAATAATAATTTTTAATACCAGCTCGAGATTTTTCAGACATTTTCTCAAAAACGCATTTTACAGAATTTTGTACAAGTGCACAAAACCGATACAATACATATATATACTTACTAGTATATATATACATATAAGTTTTTATTGTTAAAACTAAGAAATTTCCATTAAAATATTTTAATTTTAAAAATAATAATAATACAAATATAATATCCGACCCGGATATTACACACACATTGTCGCTGCCAAGTCTTTTGGAGGTCCTATGCAGATGCTGGTTCCAACCACGACAGCCAGAGCATTACCCTACCCATCAACAACTCCGAAGAGGGGCCCTGACATGCAACTATTGCCAGTGGGTTGGACACCTACGCAAGGACTACTGGGTTGCCAACTGTCTTTGTCTGGCATACGATGAAAGCGACCACATGGTTCGGGACTGTTCGAAAAAGAGGGGTAGTACAATAGAAGGAGGATCAGTTCCAGGTGGAGGACATGGCCAGGCTTATAACCTGACCGCCGCAAGAGTGACTACACGTATTCAGTAATAGAGTTGTTTTGTTTATTATTCTTCTTTTTCTGTTCTTGCATTGGTTATTTTCTCTTGCATCATTTATCCATTCCGCATCTTGCTTTTACCTTCATTTATTGATTCATTATTGAGTACCATACTAGTTATTCCTTCCCTACCATACCCCCTTCAATTACAGTCGTACCACCCTACTCATTCCCTCCCTTCATATTCAATCCTTCCATGCTTTATCCTCTTTTGTCCCTTGCAGTCATTCTCATAAGTTGATTTCTTATTGAGTGTAAATTCATTCTTTATATATATATATATATATATATATATATATATATATATATATATATATATATATATATATATATATATATATTATCTTTGATTCTAGTGTTATCCATTCTTTTAATTCCTGCTTGATTCGTCGATCGGCATCGTTTGATCTACAACGATATGTCTGCCGCGTAGATTTCTGCACAGCGGAAGCGTGTTGGGCCCATACCCACAAGTCCCAGGATTCTCTTATTATTTCTCCTTCTATGAATTGTTTACTTCCTTGTTCATTCATTTGCATTGTCATCATTCATTGAATCTTTATTCAACATCATTCTAGATCACTTTATTCATATCCATGTTCTTTATTATTCTGGTGTTGCCACCATTTTGTTTCTTTCTCTTTAATTCCCAGTTTTTTTTTATTTCATCAGTTTGTTTTTGCCTTGTCCTATGTACCACCTGAGCAAATTTCGAGGACGAAATTTTGTTGTAAGGTGGGGAGGATTGTACCCCCATTCCTGTAAATACATATTTTCTGAATATTTTGTGTATTTTGATTTTTATAAATTTATTTTACGCTAAATTCATTTCGGATCTTTTATTAAAGTGTTTTCTAATCTAAAATTATATTCATTTCGATGATGGTCTATTTTAATTTTACTTTCTATATCTTACATATCGACTTTTTATATTTTAGCACAAATTTAACACGTCATTACTATTGGATATTTATGAATTTGTTGAACCCAAATCTTATTTTGACATTCATACTATTATCATTGTTATTGTTATTATTATTGTTACTATTATTATTATTGTTGTTGTTACTATTATGATTATTTTTATTATTTTTATTGATGTTCTTGCTATTATTATTTGTATTATTATTATTATAATTGTTAACATTATTAATATTTTTGTTACTATTATTATTGTAATTATTAGCATTATTATTCTATTTTCATTATTATTATTATTATTATTATTATTATTATTATTATTATTATTATTATTATTAAGCCACCACACCTCCACCCTGCCATTTCCTCGTCGAACTCCTCGACGTTGCCAACCGATCCAGTCCATGTCCTTCCCCCTCCTCGCCTTCCACCATCGAGCCATCGAAGCCCTTTGACCTTCCTCCTTCGCCGAACCCATCGTCTTCATCCCGAAGATTCGACCACCGCACCGTGCACCCCGTCGTCGTCCCTCGCCGTCTTCATCCTGCCCTCACCATTACCCCCTCCAATCATCGTCGTCATCTTCGAAGTCCCTCGACTTCATGAACCCATCAACCTCTGCTGAACCCATCCCTTCCTCCCTCGTCTTCAACTCCGCCGCTCGACCTCCGTCATCACCCCCATCCTCGACTTCGTCCTTATCCCCGACCGCCCTCCATCCAGTTCTGTCACCTTCACCATTTCCACCCTTCCTCTGTTTCGGAAGGAAACAGAGCATCGACTCCCCGGTCACCTTCCTCGTCGCTGACGTTGCTCCTCGACTACAAGTGCGACCCCCTATCGTCAATTGCCCTTATCGTGGGCCACCACAGTTGCCAGTCAAGCCGTCGTTGATCCCTTCCCACAATTTCTCTCCCCGCTCCTCGCTGTTTGGTGTTCGGTTAGGAAGGATTCGGTTTTAGTGTTTTCTGTTTGGGTGAAGTGGGGGATCCGTTGGAGTTGTTTGGGTGTTTGCTTTTTGTGGCGGGATTGACTGTGTGCTGTGTGTGTTTGCACGTGCTTTCATGCGTGCTTCGTTCATGTGTCATCGCCAGGATTCTTATCTCGTTATTCCCAATATTTCAGATCTAATCGTATATAAGGCAAGTCACTTTTCCTCTTGAATTGCTAATTGTATCAAATTCACGAATTGTTATTGAAATTCCGCAAGTAGATCTTGATCGTTTATCGTATTGTTGTATTGATTATCTTTCAATGGGTCTATTGAGGGTTTACACGAGCTAACCCCAATATTCTTGACATCGTGCCACTTTTGACTCCAAAAATTGAATCTTTCATGTATTCATAAAGTATCGTAATAGGGTTATGCATATGGTTACGACACAATTAAATTATTGTAGAACTAATTGCTAGGTTGTATGTTTGGTTGATTGATTGGTGTTTGTTGATGATAAATTAATGTATGTGTGTGTTCTAAATTTATACATCATGTTTTGACACTCATCATGCGTACTAAGAAATTTATCGACTAATAGAATTGATACCCATCATGTTTAATTAAATTATTTCATGAAAATTGCCCAAAACCCTGTTTGTTGCTTGCTGGCTGTATGTTGTCTGCTATTTTTGACCCAGTAAATAATCTTAAAATAAATTACTTTCTAATAAAGAATTGTAGCCTTATCATTATAGTTTCTAGAACATCTTGGATTTCTGAATTCCGAGTTGTTTAGCAAAAGTTATGCTCATTTTACTACAGATGTGTTTTTACTTCCAGATTTTCAAATTGTTGTATCTTTCATGTTTAAACTATTAAAAGGCTGATCAAATGAAAAAAACTTACTCTGATAATTTCCAGATTGTTGCTTAACATGTTTAGGAGTCTAATAAATATTTTTTACTGAATTTTTTATTGAGCTTTGCAGATTCTAAAAATAAAATAACATGATGTCGATTTTCTACCTGAACATGAAATCTGTAAAGAACAATGTGTTTGACCTAGCTACTGTTGTCGGTTTTTGAACTTTAAATATGTGTTGGAACCGTGTGGAAGTCTAGTTTCCAGAATTTCTGACGGTCTCAGTTTTTTATTTCTGTAGAAGCGGGAAATTACATTGTAGTATAGACTACTCTTACTGTCCAGAATTTCATCTTCTAGTTTTTAATAGATTAATTATTCCTATATCGTAGTATGGCATGAATTGAAGTATATATGTTGCATTGCATGATCCTAGTATCCTATTTTCATCATTCTAATTGTCCTATATAAGTTATCGTCCTATTGTTCCCCCATTGTTATTATTGTCCATCTAATGTCTCATATTTGCATATTGTATTGTATTATTGCATTAAGAAAATTGTTAATCAAGCCGGGGTTTAAGGGTTGACTTAAGTAGTAGACAATATAGAGATTGTATTCGGAAGGGAGCTCGTGGTTTCTCTACAACTAATGAATGACTGAATGACTGAATAACTGGATAACTGCATATTGTTCCATGGATATTGATACCGAATGACTGAATAACTGAATAACTGAATACTGAAAGAATCGTTTACATCGTTCCCGAGTACATTAACTATAAAATTCACCACTAAGTCTAAACGTAACTTGTTTGTATTTAGCAACCATGTGGTAAATAAATGGGATGCATGAAGTGCTACATTAGTTAGGATTAAAACGATTAATAGACTTAAGCATTGACACCACATCGATACTACATATTGTTCATCTTTGTTTCTATTGATATGGAATATTGGCTAAACATTATTGATATTGATCATTGGATATTGTTATCGACTACTGAATCATTGTTTATACTAATTGCATCGATTACCATGATATTGACTATTGATTATTGTCCCATGTTATTGATTCCTATTGATCCATTGAATTCATTGTTATATTGTTATTCCATTGTTCTTTGCTTTCTCTACTTGTTGTCCATGACTTGCTCTATGAATAATTTTTCTCCTCTTTTTAGATGAAGTGTTCACAAATAATGAAGGAGAATTGCCTGATAGGATTGGAGAACAAAGATTCTAAAGATTTTAATGCTTTTAATTGCTTATTGTTTTATCAAACTTAATGTATTAAGTCTTATTATCTATTTTTTATTGGATTATTATTGTATTGGGCTTATGACCAAAATTTTGTTATTGTTTCCAGACGTTGGTTTATTGAATTTGGATATTTCATATTGCTTCATTCCAAGTATTATTATTCATGAGATTATTATTATTGTCTGCGTAATTGTTCTGTATTGATTATATTGTTGAGTTGATCGGATAAGATTCTTATGGGTGACATTAGTCATTCGCTGGGCCAATGTCATATACTCGTATTCTGTATTTTTGGGATGCGGGGTGTGACAAGTATTTACAGTTAGGCTTGAGAAATGGTCATGGTGAGAAGTATAACTCTTGTATCTTCTCTAGTTGAATAATATCTTGGTTTTTCTCCCCCGAATTAGAGAATGCCCAAACCGGAATAAATATTGTGTGTTTTGTGTGTTTTGTGTGATCTTCTATTTGCTTGGTGGTTTGTATTGATCATATCGAAGACTCAACAAGATCCGGCGCATAATTTTTAACACTAATTTGGTCACATCAAAAACTAAAATAACATATTTATAAATACTAAAGAAATTGTCATTGAACTTGAATGGCTTCGTTTGCATATGTGATCTGGGCAAGTCAGCTGGATAATTCTTTCATTTACTATGTTTTAACGAAGAAGAAAGAAGTCGCAATGTCACTAGAAGAGGCTATAGATGATTATGATTCGAACTGAGGTGTGCAAGGAGCTGGAGTGGTTCAGAGAGGCAGACGCATAGTCAAGCAGCCCAAACATCTGAAGGATTTTGTGTTAATGTAACGTGCACGTATTTTTGAAAAGAAGAAGTGGCGGGAAATAACAGATTCTGCACAAGAGACTAAATGGTAACAAACTATAAATAGTGGAGATTTGTAATAAGAAAGCTAGAAGATATTTTTGTCTCCTTCGGTCCTGAATCTTTCTCTCATATTCTACCTTGTTCTTTCCCAATTCTCCATTTCCAAAACCCTAGAAATTGTAATTCAGTTGATTTGAACACAGTAAAGTCTCTATTCCATTGCTGAAATCCTGAGCTGTTATAAGGAGTGCTTCATCTTGGAGGTATTCGTATCAATTGGTGCTTTCACCGTCTTGAACTCAGGCCATGGCGGACGGTCGACAATCAATTGATGAGGTGACTCGATGGCAATCATCCATCGATGAGGCAATTGTGGGATTGCGTGAGCTTTGCAGAAATCAGGGCGAACATCAACAGAATGTGGCGACATCAATCTTCGATTTGGTTCACAAGATCACAATTCTTGATGAGAAAATTGACCAAGAACAACTGATCACTATAAGCCAACAAAATCCTTCCTTTCATCATAATGAGATACCACTTCAAAATCCTAGGCTTGATTTCCCAAGGTTTGAGGGAACTAATCCAACCAGGTGGTTATTCAAAGCTAATCAATTTTTTTCATATCACAAGACCCCCGAAGATCAGAAATTAATCATAGTATCATTTCATATGGATGGGAAAGCTCTAGCGTGGTTTCAATATAAATTTCATAATGGGGAATTTGTGAATTGGGAAATTTTTGTGCATGAATAGATACCACGTTTGGTCCATCTGCGTATGTCGATTATGAAGGGATGCTTTTTAAGCTGAATCAATCATCTTCGCTTATGGAGTATTTGGAACAGTTTGAAATGTTGGTGAATAAAACAAAGGGATTAGGTGATAACTTGATATTGAGCTGTGTCATCTCAGGTCTTAGGCCAGTGATTAAAAGAAATGTATTAGCTCATAAACTGCAATGCTTATCAGAGGCTACTAGCTTAGAGAAGTTGCAGGAAGAGAAGTATTTGGAAGAAAGATATGTTAGAGGAAGAAATGTACCATGTAAGCCTCCTTGGGTGCCAAATCCTAGTAGTTTACCTCCATTACTGCCTACTCCTACACCAGCCTCTACACCTAGTCCTAGTATTGCTAATAGTCAACCTGGAATGGTGAAGAAACCTTTCATTACAAGAATTTCACCTGATGAGTGGGCGTCAAGAAAAAAGAAGGGATTATCTTTTAATTATGACGAAAAGTATGTCCCAGGGCATAAATGTAAGAGGCAATTCTTCATGTTGTTAGTGGAAAATCAAGAGGAAGAAACAAATGAACCTATTATTGCAACTGAGGAATATGAACCTTTCATTGACCAACCACCTGAGATTTCTTTTGAAGCGAAGACTGGTGAAGTGACTTTGAAAAATATTGAGGAAAATCAAATGGTTTGAGACATAAACAATATTTAAAAGGATGTTAGTCACAACCATACATTTCATTCAATTGAGTTTTGTTAAAGCTTGGATGAAAATCAAACGTAAAGGAACAGGAAAACACAACAAAGATGCAATACAGTTGATATGTAGCTTGGATGAGAACTGAATGATGAAGTTGATACCAGTCTCTTTACAAAATTATGCATAAACATTTGCTAATCTACTACATGCTCCCAACTCCATACTAATGGTACCTGCCTATAAAATATGAGGCTAGAGATAACCCTAACACCCAAAACTACAGGAGTCAGCCATAACGGTTTGAGGGATATTCAAAAGAAATACAACTTAAATGAAACATAAAGAATAAAATCATAGTCAATATATTAACATGGCAATAACAAATAAAATATGAAATAAAAATAAACGAAACATAAATCATCGAGTGAAACTAGGCTAAGCGTCAAGTGTAAGGAAAACAAAGAAAACATGTATAAATCAAGTCAAGGAAATAAAAAATGCATATGATGAATACTAATGCATACTTGTCAGATTCTATGCAGCCCACACTACATAGGTCCGGTGCAAGATCTTATCGTTCTCCACTTGATAGGGTTCAATCCCACGTTATGCAACTACCCTACTACAATGAATACTACGAGATTTAGACATTTTGCAATTATCGGTTCTCGCCCTTGGAATACTGGAGACCAATCCCCTCCATGGATCATTATGTGGCCTATTTCATCCGTTGTCCCGAAATATTGGGGAATGTCTCAGTCCGCGGTCATCCTGGAACCCTCATTGCACAAATATCCCATGAGTGTCGCTCTCGTCCTTGGAATACTGGAGACCAATCCCCTCTGTGGAACATTCTGTGTCCTATTTCATCCATCAATCCAGAATATTAGGGAATGTCTCACTCCGCGGATCATCCTGGAGTCCATAACTCACGTTTGCTCCCATTTCATCATATCACCATCTAGTGCTTGTCCTTATACTTATTAGGTTCATTCAATTAACAACAATTCCCCTAGAGTTGGTGTACCCTAGCGGACTTAACCCAACTAATCAACATCAAGGTCCCAACTGGCCATAACCAAAAAATCTCATCTACCAGTATACTAGGGTCTTACTCAACCTCTAGAGTCTAAAAAATCCCAAGGTTATCACAACACCTCTAATCATTCAAATTCATTTAATAAGTTACAAGAATTTTTCCTAAAAATCCAACAGTCAAACCAAGCACTTCCACGTGCAACCATAACCATATAATTTACTCAATAAAGCCGAAACAATCTCAATAAAAATTGAAGTAAATAGTGGAAGATAACTCGTAATAGAATACTCTTCAAATTCGAAAACATATACCCTTTTAAAACCACCAAAGTAGAAGTTAAATACTTAATAAAATTGAGAACACATACTCTCTGCAATAACCAGCAATCTGAATTTAAACACTCTAGAAAACTGAGTATTATCATTTATAAAAGTTGAATAAACAATCATTCAAGAAATGAAAATTTGCAACAAATAGTAAAATCAAGCCATGTCAGTCGACTGGCAGACGCAGTGTAAAATCCTTGCATTCGACTGACAGTGCTCAAAACAATAAAACTCCCAAAAATATCGTGCCAGTCGACCAAAAAGCGCAGTACAAATCACTGCGGTCGATCGTCAGTATCGAAAGGCGACAGACTAGGCATGACAGTCGACTGCCACTTCACATTCAAATGCGTTTCAGTCGACTGACATGTCGAGTCTATTACAGCCAAAGATTTTGCAAATTTCAAAACTGATACGTGTATATATATATATATGAATAAATACATGGTTTCTTATGATAAAATCTACAACATAATGGGCACAATCTTGGCCAAATCTATCTCAGTACACACATCAGTCGAATTTTCTCATAACCTTCACAAAAATCTCAAGTTCCAATTCACGGTATTGAATAGAAGTTATATAGAAGACCTTTTCATAAAAATTCTTGAAAACATCAGTAAATGCCTAAAAGAACTCATCATATATGAGCTGTATGTTGATCAGTCCATCTCAGTTCCAGTACAAATCAAATTCATTGAAAATTTCACAAAAATCCAAAATGTTCAAGTTTGGCCTGCACTATATAGATCCAACAATTCAAATCCCAACTTCTACATATAACGCTTGATCTTCCTCTCAACATCCACTCTTATGTGATTATCAAATTTACACATTCATTGTTAAGTCAATTGTTCCTACTTCTTTGTCTCTAATTAAATCAATGGTCAAGTTTTCCCCAATTCATAAATCGATCAGAGCACATCAACAAGGAAAACAGTAAATGCACATGCATACCAATTTTTGCATAAAACTTGATGAACAAATAATCTTCATATGATTAAACAAGTATAGAGCAAAATATCATGATATTACCAAGTCTCTAATCATTCTTAATAAACTCTTTCACATACAATCATTCATCAATTCATATTCTTGATCATGCCAATCTCATACAAATCTCTACATTTTCACATACATGAACGATCAAGCATGGCATGAAAGAAGAAAAAAAAAAACCTGCCAACTATACATGATAGATCACACATCGATTTCTAATTCATTCATGAAGATGTTGTTTGATTATTCATTCACTTAGATTCATCAATTTGTAATCCAATAGGATCTCAACATGCAATCTATTCAATTAATCATCTTATTTCACAACGTATAATCAATTCATCATATCGATAGATAACGACCAAAAGAATTACCACTCACTCATCAAATTTATTTACTACATCAAACATAAAATCCTGTAGCATGCATCCTACAAGACAAGCCATCATATTCAACCAATATAGAACAAAACAAGAGATATAAGTATCACTCACCTTAAAAGAAGATTAATTTGAATAAACAAAAGCAATAAGAAAGCCTTCTCCTCCCTTTTGCAAAGCTTCAAGATCCAACTCCAAGGAAAAAATAACGAAGAATCGAATTTTGGGTTCTCAACAGTGGGGAATGACTGTTGCTCTCTAAATATAGGCCAGGATACTCTTTTAGGGTTTTTGGAGAAGATTTTATATAATATTCTTTTAAGAAATATCTTTACATCTATATAATAAATGACAAAGAAAGCTATCAAGTGGCTCACATTCAATCTCTCCCAAAATCAATGGACCAGATCTAATCTCACAAAACATATTTTTCCGCCCAAAATTTTAAACTCCACAAATTCAAAACCCACACACTCTCTT
Source organism: Hemerocallis citrina (assembly GCA_017893485.1). Classification (NCBI taxonomy): domain Eukaryota; kingdom Viridiplantae; phylum Streptophyta; class Magnoliopsida; order Asparagales; family Asphodelaceae; genus Hemerocallis; species Hemerocallis citrina. The sequence goes on from CM030368.1 coordinate 47,657,036, forward strand.
TCTCTTTTTTCCCAAAATAAACCCCCTTCTCTCTCTCTTTCTCCCCACTCTCTATCTCTAATCCCGCTTAGTCTCTCTATCACTGTCTCCCTCTCTCTATCTCCCCGCTCTCTCTCAACATCTCCCTCTCTCTCCCCCGGCCACCTCCGTCGCCTCTTCAGCGCCCCCCACCTCCGGCACGTCTTCAGCGCCCCCCACCTCCAGTCCCTAACCCCCTGCTCCTCCCTTCTGCTCTCATCCCTCAGCGACCACCACCTTTCGCTCCGCCGGCCACCTCCGGCGCCTCTTCAACGCCCCCCCACCTCCAGTCGCCAACCCCCCTGCTCCTCCCTTTCGCTCTCATACCTCCCTGTTTGCAATCAGTGACCCCATCCAACCATCGAACCCCTAACCGTCATCGATTTCGACGTGCCGAACACCTGAGTTCATCCCGACCACCGATTTCACCATCTTAAGTATACTTAATTTTATAGTTATTTGGGGTTTTGGGGTTTACAAAATGCTTTGAAATTTCCTTTTTTTTCCCTGTCAAGATGTCAAGATGAAGAGAATTGGAGTTGGGACTTGAAGAGTTTGTTGTCTCTGTTGCATTGGCAAACAATCTTTCGATCCACTATCCTAATTTCTTTCATACTTTCATCAGAAATCTGGAGTTCTCTATAGTGATATTATACAGTAGTTTATATGCTTTATTGTTTAAACAGTGTCTAAGGGATGATTGTATGTTTTGTTTGGTTGTTAGTTCATCTGTTTGTTGGATTTGGAGGAAATGCCCAGGAAGAATGATAAAAGTACCTTGAACTTTCACCTACCCATATTGCAAAATTTATGATGAAGATAGCTAATTAGTGGCTTTGTTTCAAGGCTTGCAAGCTTCTTTTATACCGTGATCCCAAATTTAGTGATTGACAGGGAAATGAAGATGACATGTTGACAGGGAAATGAAGATGATATTTCTCGCATGACAGGGAAAAACTATATAGTTGTTTTGGGGTTTTGGGGTTTACAAATTGGCCTAAGTACACATAGTAACCTGCAATTGGCTATGTCTTCGTAAATATATAGCGTTTATTCTTTGTAATTGGCTATGTCTGTAATGCCCCGATTTTCATTTAATGAAAATTATTTATTTTGCACGTAGTGTGCACGTGCGATATTTTTGGTAGAATTAAATCTTATAATTATTGTCATTATGATGAGTATAGATGTCTAAATATGTGCCCTTTAATTATTTCTATATAAAGCCCTTTTTCAAATAGACAAAGCCTTTCTTTTAAAAAGCCCAAATCTAATTTATTTGTTTTTTTTTTAATTATTATTTTGGGCCATAAACTAAATCCTATGAGCTATTTTTATTTTAAATACAACTTGTAATGTAGAATACATTTTAAAGATTTTTTTGTGAAATTTAATGTACAAACTTTTGGAGACAATTGCATGCACGTGCATTGCACGTACACGTGCAAATTGCACCATTGTGTATGGCCGGTTGTAATCCAAGGAGGGAAAATGAAAATTTCAATTGGAATCATGGGTGGTGGTTACTTGATCATGGTTGGTTATTGTAACTCCTCCTTGAATCCTAGCCTTTTAATCCTAACTCCTACTTCAATCCTAGCCTTCCATGCTCCTAATTTTTTAGTAAAAATACCCCCCCCCCCCCCCCCGCCCCCAGCCTAGTTATTCTTGTGCTAATTATTCCACCAAACCTATAGTTAAAATACAGTATTAGTAGTATAGCAAGTGAGTTAAAAGATTGAGAGTGTGTGTGGAGAGTTCGTGCTTGCATCATCAAGGAGAGGCCGGCATCAATAAGGAGTGCTCGGGTTTGCATCTTGGAGGCTAGTGTGCGCATCGACGAGGGGGAGGACCGCTCTTTTGGCAAGGACATTTGCTTAGGAGGTGTTGCTATTTGTACTTCTCTCCAATCATGGTGGGTAAATTTTCCATATTTCTAATTAGGAACCATGCTAGATTTGAATTGAAAGAATGATGCATGAAAAAGATTAATAAGAGTACACATTTAATTGGAAAAATGACCTATTGATTGATTGAAATGTTGATATGCAATTGTATGTGGTTCTATTATTAAAATTCAAGTTGTGTGCGAATTGATTATAGCCATGGATTGTTTGAAGAAAACTTCATTATTAACATTAAAAATTATATGCAAGAATTAGTAGATTGACAATGTCACTTTATGTGCTTAAATGGACTTTCGTGATAACGTTGTAATGAATGAATTAGAATATAATTGGTGTGTTTGTGAAATGAATAAAAACAGAAAATTGGTGTAGAGATTAGTGAAATTAAAATTAGATAAAAAATGTCGGGAAAAAAAAATGTGTTAGTAGTAGTATATAAATTTAACCAAATTGTATGGTAGATATGTGTTAATTATTGGGAAATACATATTTAATTATTGAAAAAATTATTTTTATATACTGGAGTATAATTCATGATGAGAATAATTAATCTGAAATTTTTACAGCATGTTAGTAAGAGCAAAATGAAATGAGAACTTGATGAACATCGAAATGTTTTACTAAACAGAGAGGGTTGGTTTAATGGGAATTCGAGTTGCACTATGACAACCCGAGCCTATAGCTCGAGTGGTCGGGATGCTCTTAATCGCTACAGTATATGCGGGGGTTTCTCAGAGGTTGAGGGATCGAATCCCATTGACACCATACATTTTGTTTCGAACTTTTAAAAAAATAACAAGGTTCAGCCGAGAGCACTTAATGCTCTCAGCTCCCCTTTTATACCGCTGGCACAAGTGGCCTAGTGGCCTGTGCCTGTGGCTTGGTTCTCTCTGGTTGTGGGTTCGAATATTGGGCTCGGCCAGTATTTAATTGGGAAAAAAAATATTTTTTTGTGGTTTTGATGATTAAAAAAATTAGAAAAAAAATATGAGTGTTATCCTAAAATTATGTGGGATTTATGAAAAATAAATTGGGAATTATTTTAATGAAATAGAGTATATTTTGAGACCAAAAGTATAATTTAGAACTATGGGTCTACACTTGCATTTTTATGAAAGTTGTACTTTGCAAAAGGACTTGAAATGGAATGTTAGAAAAGAAATATGAATAAGAAAGGAATTATGTGAAGTGATGTGAATTATTCTCATTGGAGAATAGTGTGACAAATTATGAAGTGTGAATATTCATTTTTGATCGTATAACTAGTGATGTGGTTTTAATGTGAGAATGATATTTCATGAATTACATGATGAATAATTGAATTCCATGTATAGTTATGGACTATTGAATAATTTAGAAATCATAATTGGAAAAGAGAAATATTTTTGAGTATGACAACTCAACATGTGAACTTATGAATTGAAATTGGAGTGTAGCCAAAACTCACACCGACAAGTGAAAAATGATGAATCATGATTGTTGACATTGAAAAGACCAGGTTTGGGTCATTGTGAAATGAAAGAAATAAGACCGGTAGTAGTGAGAGGGCTAACTCTAGAGCTTTGATTTTGGTCATGATTTCATTAGAATTAAGGATTAGTTACATAGTGAAAATGTGATGAAAGTAAGAGAAAAACATTGAGTATGAGGGCCATTGGATTGGCGGCGAGAGCGTATCCCAGGATGTCCCATGATGAGTCATGATAGGGCGTGGATACTGCTCCAGAGTATCGTCCCGGTGGCGACGCTCGTGGGGTGTTGGACGACTGCGGGTGGTGTCATGTCTATGGTAGGAGCTAAATTACCACAGGATGCCTGCATGATGAGTCATGTTTTAGTGCGTTGGAATTCCCTCCAGGGTGCCTAGACATGAGTTTGTATGTCAGAAAACATCTAGGATACTTACCGTAGTTACAGTAGTAGATTAAGTCATGACGAGGGATTGAACCCTACAAGATGAAGAACGATTAAGGGCTTGCCCTCGGACCTATGTAGTATGGGATGCATAGAATCCGAACAAGTGTGCATTAGTGTCATATAATATAAACAACTGCATTAAGGACTAAGTGCACAATCACAACACGACATCATTAGGGTATTCCCTTTAGTTTGATATGTGACAAGTTTGTGTTTATTAAATATAGAAAATTAGTTATACTATTTCCGGCATAGAGAGGATGGCCGTGTATAATGTTTGTCAGTTGAATAAACTGACGTACCCACAGTTTTATATGCAGGATAAATGACATCATAAAGATTAAAGAGAAACAGATGCTTAAAGACTATTCAATGTTGTTGTACTTTATTTAAATGTTGTAAATTTGCTTCCGCTGTACAATGTAAAGTGCAAAGTTTTCATGTAAACTCTGATGTAAAGTGAAAAGTTTTAAATTCCTTGTAAAATTGTACTAAATGGAGTGTAAAGATCCTATGGAATCTCGAATTCAGTGTATTTTGGAATTCGGGGCGTTACAATGTCTTTGTAATTGGTTTGAGAGTTAAGATTGTTCGGTTACTACTACTACTCATCATGTTCTTATGGCTTTCGTTGTTTTCGTTTATCCTTCCTCTGCTATAGTTCGGGTACCATGAAATGATTTGTGCATTAGTTGATTAGCCTATACATCAATTGTCGGATTGGTTTTTCTTCAAAATTATTGGAAAACATCCAATCAGTGTTTATTTAGATAATGTTCATGTGTTTTGCCAATTCTCGCAGTTGCGGAATAAGTTTACTGTGTGTAAAAGAGTGATGGTTTGCAGAACTTATATATGCCCGTGCAAATCGTCCTTCTCTCATATTTATTTGAATTTATTAAGAGGTCTTTCATACTCTTTGTTTTAATGTCAAAAGTCTTGACAATATGCATAGATCTGCATCACATCCCAAGTTCGTAGATAAATATAGATTTTCTCATCTTCTTCCTATGTTCAATTGACTTCAGGAGAAAGTGAACATGAAAAGAAAAGGTTTGGAGCTACCGATGTCGAGTTTTTGGAAGGCGATGAGAAGGTTGAAGGAGTTGGAAATCTTCCAAAGGCGAGAATATAAATGTCTTTCCAATAGCTGCCAATATTTATCCTTCAACTTTTATTTAGAAAAGGGAAAAAAACTCTACAAAGATGAAAACCATAATGAACATGATTTTTTCTTACTATTAAGAGTGGTGATTAGGTTGCTTCTTTGATGTGTTCTTTGACAAATGTTTGGTTACCTGACAAGTAAGTATTTGACCTTGCATTTTTTCATTATTATTTTTTTTGTTAAAATGCAAAAAAAAAAAAAAAAACTACCCAAAAATTTCACCAAAAAACTAAAAGTTACTCTCATTTCTTTTAAATGCAAAAAATACTAGAATGTTTCCCTTTTCCAATAAACTTTGGGTAGTGAAGATGGAAAAAACTAAAAGAGAAACTTAAGGTTGCAACTGGGAATTCATCAAAATGTTGGTGGGGGTTCTGAAAGTAGTGCTGCATTGTTAATGGTTGTTGCCAATTTTCAATTTCGATTGGTTTTGCACTGCAAAGATGGGATTTTTATGTTGCATTGTTTATGGGGTTTGAGGATTTGGGTCCATCATTGATGACTTTTTGGAGGGTGGATTTTTGTGTGGTTTGGCACTGGAAATATAGTTTTTTTGGTGACATTGTTGATGGGGGTTTGACGATTTGGATAGTGGTTGGAGTTTTAGGGTTAGTTTAATTTGTTGAAAGCTGTAACTTCATGAAAAAGTTCATGGGTTTCTGAAAATTGCGACTTTGTTAATGGGTTTTCAGCCTGTAGTTTGGTTTGGTTTCATGAATTTGGTTGGGGGGTTTGGGATTGTGTTTATATGCCTATGTTTAGCCTGGGTTATAGGTAAATGTGTTGTTTTCCCGCACAATTGTTAATGCGATTTGAGATTTAGTGTCCATTAGCTTATATTTGGTAATGGTAGAGAGTTTTATGCATAGACATGGGTAATTCCATTTGTGCATGAGCAAAGAAGAACAGCTATAGTAGTTGGGATTTAGAAACACCCTATGAGATTGTGTTTGATGGAAGAAAGTGGAGTAGGAGTACATTTAAATGGAGTTGACTTGATAATTAGTCAGTATGCGATAGTTGTTGACTTGAAGGAGGGGGTGAAGCTTAAGAGAGGTTTTCTTTTATCCTTCAAAATTTTGAATATCAACCTTTCCTTTTTGGATTTTCCCGGGCATCAGTGATTCATTTCACAAGTGTCTTTGCTTATACTCTTGATCAAATTTGCAGATGCCAAAAAAGCATTACCTGGAGCTCCTATTCCGGTGGACTCTTCTCTCCATCAACCTATTGGTCATCAACTAGCAGCTACTGCTGCATCTTTCATGGCTTGAACGTTGGGTGGAGATCAGGCCAGCAACTTTCCGGCCATCCAAAATGGCTTGCAACCCCCCTCTGGTTTGGGAAGTGATCCGTTCACTCAATATCTAGCTGAAATGTCTAGACAGCAGCTGAATGAAATTATGTTCGAAATAAAGGTAAGATCTTTTTACAGATATTACAAGCCAAGTTTTTTACTTTTCTGTTATTTTTTTTGGTAGCTAATCAATATAACATATGATATATTTTGACTTAATGATGGGCCTTAGTTGCACAAAACAAGCCACTAGCTCAGCAGCTATTTCAAAGGAATCCACCGTTATCAAAGGCTCTTTTTCAGGTTATTGTTCAACTTTTGCATATGCTGATGAACTATGTTATATATGATAACCTAGAGTCCTAGACAAGCCTGTTTCTGTTAGGGAGAATTTCTTAGATTAAAAGCACATATGTTTGTATTATTTATGCTAATATATCTCTATTTTTCTTCCGAGATGAGAATATCAAACTGAAGCATAATGCACCTGGAGTTGTATCAATGGCAAATGCTAGTCCAAACACAAACGGATCACAATTTATTATCACCTTCAAGCCGACGCTCCATCTTCATTGGTAACACCTATTCTTAGTTTTTCAATGTTTCTATGTTCATTAAAAATCAGTCTTATTATATAGTATATTTTCAACGGATCTATTCTTAGTTTTCTAGCACCTATTCTTAGTTTTTCAACGAATCTATTTGTTTTTCTTGCCGAGCATCTCATTCTTCATCATAAGATGTGAAGTTGAAAAAAATAGTAATGGCACATGATATGCACATTTATTGATCATTTAAATTAAAAAAACAACTTAAAAGACGCAAATTTACATACTACCATTAATGTTATTCAACAGAAGTCCAGATAAACTTTAGAAATCCAGGTAACAATCCCTGAGAAAACCCAAACCCGTATCGATCCAGGTAACAACCATTTGTTACCTGTATAAATACTATATCTATTAGCATTTTTAGCTCTGTTTATGTTGTTTCCAGGCGTACTGATCTCTGTTTATGTTGTTTATAAGCACTAGAAGACAACATCAGGTAAAGAGTTGAAATTTTTTAGCATGTATGAAAACTTTTATCTCCTCATCTCAGATGCATAATACATCTCAGACAGATCATTCAAAATCATCTTCAAGCCAAAACACATACAAAGATTTTAAAAAAGAAGTATGTGATCCAAACAAATTTTGTCTATGAAGTAATGCAGATGTAGCTACAAAATGGACATTCTAATTTTGATGCTCATTCAAAGATTTTGATGCTCATTCTACAAAATGGACATTCTAATGTAGCTACAAGGTAGTTGAATTCTAATTTTGATGCTCATTCTCATGTAAAGATTGGATTTGTAGGCTTTTGTAGCTTATAGGCTTTGTTCTAAGTTCGTATACACTTTGAAAGAAATCATGCTCATTCAATTTTGTAGCTTATTTGGATCTGGTTGGATATTATTAAGAAATGCACTTTGTCACTGATTTCTTATACTGTAATTATTTTCAGGGAGCATTTTATTCTGATGTGCTAACTTTGAATATAATAATATGGTGACAGGATGATGAGAGTGCGTTGCTACAACAACCTCTTGCAATGTCCATGGATGATGCTAGGTCTGGTGGTGGTGCAATTGCAGACACTGACATGTCAGATGCTACGGCAGATGACCAAGAATTGGCTTTCGGTTAGTTCTTATTTACATTCCAACTTTATGACAATTCCCAAACACATTTGGCAACTTTATTTAACTTCTTTTTTGGCCCAAAACATCCCATTAGATGGTAGTTTTTAATATTTTTTAAAAAAAAGTTTTGCTGGTGCCTTGCCAAATTGATCTTGATGAAAATGATTAATTTAAAAAATAGTGGTTAACTGGTTAGAAATCCTTCGTTTAGATCATGGCTAATTTGCTGTGAAAGAAGAGATAACTTATTGAGAAAAATGGCCTTTAGACCCTTTGATTTAGATCTTTGCATTGATAATTCCTATGCTACATTGTTTTAGATCTTTACTGCCAAATAGGGATACACGAGGGATTTATAAAAAATGAGATTATGAAACTGGAAATTTAATAAGATAGAACTCTATCCCAAATAAATAGATAGATCCTATACGATAGAACTCTACCCCAAATGAGTCATCAATCTGTGCAAGTTAAGAAATCAGTGCAATGTTGAGAAATCTGTGGTTTTGAGACATTAAATCATCAGTTTTTAATTGTGTGGTTGATCATGGGTTGATTCAAGTTTGTAAAGTAGCAACATTATGCTAGGGTTTGTAAAGTAGCAACATTATGCTAGAATGATGAAAGCTGAACTTTATGCTACTTAATATTTTACTTATCTTACATATTACCAACTGTAGTGAAGCACTTTACTTAGATTTCCTTAGGATGGAGTCTACCACTTTTGATTAGAGTGATAAACAGATTGATTTTGTGCCAAGTTAGTTAAATTTAGTAAGGATTTAAACTAGAAATTTAAAGTTATTACATATTACTTATCATATGCGCTACTACATAGATAAGAGTGATAAAATTGATGGAGCCTATTACTTTTTTCTTCGAATTCCATATTTGTCATCTTAGAGGTATATAGAATAGTGAAGTAGCGGTCAATTAGAGGCTAACATCAAGTGGCAGCACTACAAAACATGTGCGATTTACCGGCGTATATTCCCCGACGTTTTACCATTCGTGCCGGGGTAGGGAGTGACCAGGAATGGGGCGTCAGATTGGATGGTTATACACTGGCGGCCTCTATAAAACGCCGGGGAATCATGATATTCACCGGCGTTTTATTTGTAAACGTCGGTGAATGGTATTATTCACCAGCGTTTTAATAACAAACGCCGGGGAATATATAGATACATTCACCGGCGTTCGTAACTTCAAACGCCGGTGAATTAACTGAGATAAATCCCAGCGAACCCTAACATTTCGCTCGCTAATTCCCAAACCTAATTTTCGCCGCTTCGTTTTCCCTCCTCCCTCTCTCTATTTCGCGCGCTTCGCCTCCGACCCTTCGTCATCTTCGACAGCCCAATTCAATTTCCCTCCTCCCTCTCTCTATTTCGCGGTGAATTTGCGATCGAAAACCACCGCTCGTTGCCCCGCTCTCTCTCTATCTCCTACGCCACCGCTCGTCGCCCCGCTGGTCGGCCCCCTCTCTCTTCGATAATTACTATTGATTTCTCTCCTTTTCACTGTCAAAGATGCTAAATTCATGCATCTGATTGGCGTCTTAGCATGATTTTTTTACCAAAATGGGTTCACTGTCAACTAAGTATGCTGTATGTATACCAAAATCCTCCAAATCTGTACAAGAATTGGGCGGAACAAACCTTGTGCAGGTTTATTTTGGAGCCATAAACATCATGATTTAGTTGGGATGAAGAATTAATAGAGAAACATATATGCTTAGATACTGGAAATTTTCATTTCCTTTTACTGTTAAAGAAACTGAATTCATGCATCTGATTGTCATCTTAGCATGATTTTTTTACCAAAATGTGTTGACTGTCAAAGATGGATGCTGTATGTATACCAAAATCCTCCAAATCTGTACAAGAATTGGGTGAGAACAAACCTTGTGCAGGTTTCTATTGTAGCCACAAACATCAATGGTTTAGCTGGGATGAAGAATTAATAGAGAAACATATATGCTTATATCCTGGAAATTTTCATTTTCTTTTACTGTTAAAGAATCTGAGTTCATGCATCTGATTGCCTTCTTAGCATGTTTTTTTACCAAAATGGGTTAATTGTCAACTAGAGGATGCTGGCTGTATACCAAAATCCTCCAAATCTGTACAAGAATTGGGTGAAAACAAACCTTGTGCAGGTTTCTTTTGTAGCCACAAACATCAAGATTTAGTTGGATGAAGAATTAATAGAGAAACATATATGCTTGTATACTAGAAATTTTCATTTTCTTTTACTGTGAAAGAAGCTGAATTCATGCATCTGATTGCCTTCTTAGCATGATTTTTTTCCCAAAATGTGTTAACTGTCAACTAGAGGATGCTGTATGTATACCAAAATCCTCCAAATCTGTACAAGAATTGGGTTGAACAAACCTTGTGCAGGTTTCTTTTGGAGGCACAAACATCAATGGTTTAGTTGGGATGAAGAATTAATAGAGAAACATATATGCTTAGATACTGGAAATTTTCATTTTCTTTTACTGTTAAAGAATCTGAGTTCATGCATCTGATTGCCTTCTTAGCATGTTTTTTTTTACCAAAATGGGTTCACTATCAACTAGAGGATGCTAGCTGTATACCAAATTCCTCCAAATCTGTACAAGAATTGGGCTGAACAAACCTTGTGCAGGTTTCTTTGGAGCCACAAACATCATGATTTAGTTGGGATGATGAATTAATGGAGAAACATATATGCTTAGATACTGGAAATTTTCATTTTCTTTTACTGTGAAAGAAACTGAATTCATGCATCTGATTGCCTTCTTAGCATGATTTTTTAACCAAAATGGGTTCACTGTCAACTAAGGATGCTGTATGTATAGCAAAATCCTCCAAATCTGTACAAGAATTGGGTGAGAACAAACCTTGTGCAGGTTTCTTTTGTAGCCACAAACATCATGATTTAGTTGGGATGAAGAATTAATAGAGAAACATATATGCTTATATACTGGAAATTTTCATTTTCTTTTACTGTGAAAGAAGCTGAATTCATGCATCTGATTGCCTTCTTAGCATGATTTTTTTTACCAAAATGTGTTAACTGTCAACTAGAGGATGCTGTATGTATACCAAAATCCTCCAAATCTGTACAAGAATTGGGCTGAACAAACCTTGTGCAGGTTTCTTTTGGAGCCACAAACATCATGATTTAGTTGGGATGATGAATTAATGGAGAAACATATATGCTTAGATACTGGAAATTTTCATTTTCTTTTACTATGAAAGAAGCTGAATTCATGCATCTGATTGCCTTCTTAGCATGATTTTTTTACCAAAATGTGTTAACTGTCAACTAAGGATGCTGGCTGTATACCAAAATCCTCCAAATCTGTACAAGAATTGGGTGAGAACAAACCTTGTGCAGGTTTCTTTTGTAGCCACAAACATCATGATTTAGTTTGGGATGATGAATTAATGGAGAAACATATATGCTTAGATACTGGAAATTTTTATTTTCTTTTACTGTCAAAGAAACTGAATTCATGCATCTGATTGTCATCTTAGCATGATTTTTTTACCAAAATGGTTTCACTGTCAACTAGAGGATGCTGGCTGTATACCAAAATCCTCCAAATCTATACAAGAATTGGGCTAAACAAACCTTGTGCAGGTTTCTTTTGGAGCCACAAACATCATGATTTAGTCGGGATGATGAATTAATGGAGAAACATATATGCTTAGATACTGGAAATTTTCATTTTCTTTTACTGTGAAAGAAGTTGAATTCATGCATCTGATTGCCATCTTAGCATGATTTTTTTACCAAAATGTGTTAACTGTCAACTAAGGATGCTGGCTGTATACCAAAATCCTCCAAATATGTACAAGAATTGGGTGAGAACAAACCTTGTGCAGGTTTCTTTTGTAGCCACAAACATCATGATTTAGTTTGGGATGATGAATTAATGGAGAAACATATATGCTTAGATACTGGAAATTTTCATTTTCTTTTACTGTCAAAGAAACTAAATTCATGCATCTGATTGTCATCTTAGCATGATTTTGATTGTCATTTTCATTATCTTTTACTGTTAAAGAAGTTGAATTCATGCATCTGAAGATTTAAGATCCAGGATGGCAAATTTTGATTGGGATGTGATTGGATTGTTTAGTGGCTGTCGTCTATGTTCTTAATTGGGCTGTGATTAGAAAGAGAGGGCTCGAGTGGAGATATGGAAACCCATATAGAGACATCTCGTTTATAATAATTTATTATTGTTGTTGTTCTTGTCGCTCTTGCTGTTGTTGCTGATGTCTCTTTATGTGCGTTTGCTGAAGAGAAAGCAGGGATAAGAGAGAGATGAGGAAAATGCCGCTATGTTAGCCTGGTGTATCCTCATTCTCTACCATTCTCTGTTTCCATTTCTGGCTTCTATATTTGGTTTCCTTCCACGATGACAGTTCCTTAAAACTACACTTGATATGAGCCCCTTCTTATTTTACTTATTTTTCTTATATTTGGTTTACTGTTGAACTAAATTATTGTTTTTTTTTCATAGAGCGGTCACCCAGATCAAGAAAATTCTGATGATCAGCACTGAAGCTACTCGAGGGGTATGGATCTGTTGTCGGCGGCCTCTAGTTGTTGTTGTTATGTTCTGTATTGTTGTTTTAAGTAGTTGTTGAGATATTTGGGATGTTAATTACTGTATTTGTTAATTATGATGTTAATTATGCGGTGAATTTGGACGATTAATGGACTATGTGTGAAACTTTATTATCTTTATTAATTCTTGTGTTTGGTTGTGATTTGCGCATTAATATGCCTGAAATTGGTTGATTCAGTTGTGAATTAGTTTACAGATTTTTTAAATGAAATTGTGAATTGAAATCGAATGAAAAATTGGAGCAGGAAAAACCAACGAGCATACACTGGCGTTTCATAGAACGCCGGTGTATCTAATTGTTTAGTTAAAAATTTCGTTAGAGAGGCGTTTCCACATAGGCGGGTGTACCCGTAAGTTGCAGCACTCCTAAGATACACCGGCATTTTATAAAACGCCGGTGAATATCTATATGGCGGCGTTTTATGACACGCCGGTGTTTGTAAGTAGGGAAAGAAAGGCGCTTAGAAACAAGCATACACCGGCGCTCTATGACCACCGGTAAATATTACACATTCCCCGGCGTTTGTCCAATCGCCGGTGAAAAGATATATACCGGTGGTATATGACCGCCGGTGAATGTATATTGGGGGGAAAGAACGGCACCCAGAAATCACCATATACCGGCGTTTGTCTGGCCGCCGATGTATTTTAATGATATACCGGCATCCAGTTAAAACGCCGGTGAATGTGCCTATCTTTCCGCGACGCTCGATTCAGGCGGCATTTGCATCGGCGTTTTTATAAACGCCGGTGAATGTTTCACCGGCGTAAAAAAACGCTGGTGAAGGTCTAAAAAAACACCGGCGAATAGGTTCTATGTTGTAGTGCAGCAAACTATTTGTTTACGCTCAACTAATATGCAAACCATTAGTTCACAGTTACTGTAATTGTTTTGAAAAATAAATTGCAAAACTTTTGATCTTCTTTGCCCTTCGATTGTTTGCATAATTACTTGGTCTACGTTTGATGATGTTCATCTACTTAATTCATTTGGTGGAAAAACTTTTGAAATGGTTTATCTTGAATTTAATTAAAGATAATGGTTTATCTTGAATTTAATTCCTTGAGAAAAATTGTTCATGTGTACCACATTATGAAAACGAGTTTCTTTTACACCATCCTAACTTCAAAATGGATGCATATATACACCCTTATTTCCTTCCAATTTTATGTAGTTCTATTTTTCTATGTAATTGATACAAATCACAAAACTAAGTTAGTACGGTTACTAAGTTGTAGCTCAGATGGTAGTTGGTAAAAGACTGTGATAGGTAACAAGTACTCCAGTGGTTTTATATTGCCTGGTTCTGCTTATAATTAAGGTTAATAAATACACATAGGTCTTGGTCTCTCTCTCTCTCTCTCTCTCTCTCTCTCTCTCTCTCTCTCTCTCTCAGTTAAACTAAGAGCTTAGAAGAATCGAGGATTAACTAGGATTGGAATTCCCAACCTCTTCCTAACTATATTTGTGTGTGTAAAATCGAGTATTAACTAGGACTGGAATTACCAACCTCTTCCTCACTACTAAGAGACTTACACTACACCAGAGTGACATTTCCACAACTATGATGATGGATCATATTTCTGTCCAATCGACCACACCAGTATTACAATATATGCATACACTCATGAATAAAAAATCATGTGGTATATTCAAAGAATAAATAATTTGCTTTGAAAAGAAGAATATTGCATATACCTGATGGAGTCATTTCATCAAGGCGAATCTGTGCATACGCTCTATCTTTAGCCAAAGTTGTGATATCACTGTAGACAAAATAAATTAACTTCACCATCTCATAGAAAACAAAACTCCAAGTATGATGAACGTTAAGAGAATGAAATGAGAAACTAGAATAAGAGGAAAAAAACACCTTCTAGGGTATGTATCCAACAAAGAATCATTGTCGTCCACAATTGGTATTGAACTAACCCGAGCTGTAAGACAATCAATAACATTACAAACATACAAGTAAAAGCATTTTTGTATATATGAAGTTAAATAGGAAAAAACTGGTAAGATTCAGCTAAATAAGTATAATATTCACAAACAAAGACTGAGGAACAGCAGAACTGTTGTAAGAAAGTTGTGCAAAATAAGATTAATCAATATGGAAGTAGAAACCAATCTTAATTGCATAAAGTATACATACTTTCTAGGTAATCCTAGTACATTAGGAATACTCTAAGTAATGAACCTTACTTGAATATACTCAAACTTTTTATTCAGTTAAGTGATCTTCATAAACTCAAGTCACCAATATTTATTATGATTCTGAGGTTAATAATAACTATTTGTTAATTCGTTAATTAAGAGACTTAAGATAGCAAAATTTTCTCTAAATAGTATTATGGATGATCCACAAACTATTAAATCTCACCAACCACAACTAAAAAATGCATCTACCATTCTGTGCATGAGCTACCATTCCCATACTCTCAGCACATGCTCTCAAGTATACAGTGTCTATATTTCCTTTGCATCTGTAAGGAAAACTACTATTAATCTTATTAACTATATATTTTAGTATGCATGGAAGCAATGATCTTAACCATACAATTTTAAATTTAGGATTAAAAGAAAAGTATATACAATAGTAGTTATTAAAAAAATTCTTGACATATGAATGACAATTAGTATCTTATCAGGCCTTTAGTGTGATCATCTGTTTATCAATTCATACTTCACAGTCACACTACTCATAAGTGATTTTTTAAAGTGGAGTTATAACATATATGTTTCAATCTGTAACAGATTAACTTCTTTACTTATTTGATAGAGATGGATATTAAATATAACTACAGTTTTTCTAGCTAAAAAATTAAATATAACTATGGTTATCTTAAACACAAGCATATATATTGAATACAATATAATTTTGTATATTAGCTAGCTAGAACAAACAGTAGGTTGTCACTCTCATCCTATATATTGAAATGACATCTTTTATTTTTCTACAAGCGATGCTAAATTTCCAACCAAATAGCAATTGGAGTTGCAATAACAAACAATTATGTAGCAGAAAATGTAGACATCTTTTAAAAAATTAATTGCAATCCTTCTACATAATTGTTTGCATTTTCTTAAAGATGTCTGCATTGAACAAAGATGTTTAAAAGATGAAGTGATACAGTATGAATTTTCAATTTTGACAATTTCTATATAGTATTGAAAATGCTATATACATTATTGAATCAGTATTGGAAATTTTAAAGAAAGGGTGATACTGTAGTATAAATTGTCAAAATTGTGTTGATACAGTATTACCCTATATTGAAAATGCTATATAGTACAAATTTGAAATAAAGGGTGATACTGTGTCAATTTTGACAATTTCTATATACAAAGATGTCTGCATTTTCAATTGCTAATGTCTATATGAATGTCTGAATTTATATATAGTTTACAAGTATCACCCTTTCTTTATTTTCATTGTTTATTATATAGATTTGATGGCATTTGAATTTCTAACTGTATTATCAAACATTAAATCAATAATGAACCAGCAAACACTTCAAATCAATTAACTTATCAGTAAGAAAAAAGAAAAAAAAAAAGGGGTCGTCCTGCATCATGTAATATGATAAACTTACCATAAATGTATGTTTTATTATTATTATTTCTTTAATGAAACAAGATGACAAAATTAAAAAACCAATTATGTATGATAGACTTACCAAAACTTTTTTTCATTGTTGTTTTACTTTTGTATGACTTTCGTATTTGAATTGTAATAGGACTGGGATGCTGTTAAAATGGACCTCAAATTTATAAATGCAACTACATTGATCAAATGGGGTTGCAATAAGGTAAATTGATATTTACTACGACTACACCCTATTTTTGTCGTTAATTGTTGCTAATTTAATGCTTCTTCTTTTTTTCCCAGATTGTTGTCTACACTCAAAACCACTAATTTAATGCTTCTTCTTTTTCACAGGTTAACTTTTGGTAGGGTGATGAAGAATATGTTCAGTTAAAAGGCATTGTCCTGTTTGAAAGGTAATGGTTTCAAAACTCTTACTATTGTTTTAAAACTCTCATTGTTTTCACTGATTATTGTAAACTCTTACTATTTGTTTCAAACCTCTTATTGATTTTTTACGCTCACTGTTTGGTCCAATTTTTGAAGACTTGAAGCAGTGTGTTTTCTTACAATCCTGTAAAAAAAAATTCATCATTCGGTTGGTTGGTGTATATTTTGGTGAAGGATGTAATAGTTGTAATATTTAGCATTTTTTTAGATGATGTAAGTATCTGTATATAATGATGATATAATATAGTTATGTTAATACCCGTACCCGCAAAGTTGTAGCGTATTGGGTTCTATATTTTATTTTTGAAAGGTTTTTCAAAGGTTTTTCTAAAAATGTATTATGTTTTCAAACGAAATTTTGGTTTTTATTTTGTATCTTGCATTATATTATGATTATTTTCCCCCAGAGCCTTATATATATGATGCCTGTATGATGTTGCTTGGTTTGGCCTAGGGAGGATTAATATTTATTGCCTATGATGTTATATTTTAAATTGTTAGCAGAATTCCGTAAGGAATTGCTGTAAAAGGGCTAATATTTTAGGGGAGGTTCTGCCGAAATTTTTACTAAATTTCCTAAAATCTATTATGTTTTCAAACGATATCTTGGTTTTTATTTTGTATCTGTACCCATATGAAGATTTTTTCCCCAAAGCACTATATATATGATGTCTGTGTGATGTTGCTTGGATTTGCCTGGGGAGGATTGATATTTATTGCCTGCGATGTTTTTTTTTTAATTTTGAGCAAAAATTCATAAGGAATTGTTCTTAAAGAGCAGAATTCTTACGTTTTCAAACGAAATCTTCGTTTTTATTTTGTATCTTCGCTCATATGAAAATTTTAGGGAAAGATTAATATTGGCTGATTGTAAAATTTTAGAGGAGATTGTCGAAGAAATCGGCCAAAATTACAATCAGCCAAGATGCAATTCAGCCATGACACAAATAAGCCAAGATACAATCAGACAAGATACAATTTGGCCAAGATACAATTCAGCCAAAATACAATCAGCTATAGATACAATCAGCCAAGATACAATTCAGCCAAGATACAATCAGCCAAGTTTATAATCAGCCAAGATACAATTCAACCAATATACAATCAGCCAAGATACACTTCAGCCAGGATGCAATTCAGACAATATACAATCTTCCACCAAAAGTGCTCACCATTAACACTGGCAAATGCACACACAAGGTAAAAGCCTATAAGTATTTTGAAGAATCTCAGTAGGGTATACAACTGTATGTGAAAGAATCAACCAATACAAAACCATGTATTTTTACACAAGGAATTTTGCTCATTTATGGTCCGAAATGGTCCAAACAATAATAGAATTGAAATATGAAACACACAATAACTAATTAACCTTGCTCAATAACCAACCAAAAGAAGAAGGGAAAAAATTTATTTTTTTTTTTTTGAATAAGTCCACCCAAAGCTAACAAGCAGCAATATTGATGGGGAGTTTTCTGTTACATACAAAAGGTATACATTACATCTGTTAATGTCCGAGCTTTTTCCATATATCATTTTTTTGCATCAAGTGACTTCACTTCCAAAGACAAAGCCTATCTTTGTGGGCATTCCATCTACAAGGGAATTCTCATATATTTCTTTGCACTCTTGAACCATGCGACATTTCAATCCATTGCATACATCAGAATAAAGATCTATGTTACAAATGCACTCCAGCATCCAAGCATTTAAAATGATCAAATGCACTCCAGAATCCAAGCATTTAAAATGATCCAAGCATTACAGCAAATTTTTTATTCATGCTTTTAGAAGCAAATGATCAAATGCTCACCTCTTTCGCATCTTTCCATGGTATTCCTTCACACAAACCTACAAGCTTCTCGACAACCTCAGGCTGCAAATGAAGAATAAGCACATGTTAAGGTACTTCTGAAGCATTTTATCCCAGTCCCAGACAATCCAATTGGTTATAAGATTATAGTTAATTAATCTTATTTTCATCTGAATTGGAAATTTTTAGGGTGAAAGAAAGTCTGTAGAATGATTGAATCTTATGTCTCAAAGTTGTGTAGATACATAAATCTTACGCCATGTACACAGTGAGATAAAATACTTTATATTTGTTTACACTCAAATTTTTTTTTTGGCATTGTGCATATTTTAATGGATGTGCTCACATTTTTTGAAAAATAGTTATACTTTAGGAGAAGTGGCTAAGTCAATATTGAGAAATTTAAGGGCAGTAAAGATAAAATAATTAAAAAACTGAAACAATTTAACGAATGTTTATTAAAGAGGTATAGTGAATGACTCCAAATAAATGCATAAATTTATATGCAGTTCATACAATCAAATAACTACAAATAAATTTATATGCAGTTCCGAATACGTGTCGTAGGCACGTGCTACGGGCATACCTAGTATGTAAACTTATCATTTTTGGTAGTTAAATAAACAAAATGAGGTAGGATTCAAATCCTTCAAATCCCTCCAGATCTGGTCGGCCTCAAATTGCAGCCTAGAAAAATTGACTTTTGAAAATTTGCCTCCAAGTGGTGCTTTTGCAAAAAGACCCATTCATTTAGCAATATTTGTGAAAATACTAATATTGATTTATAAAAATCCAGAAAATTTGCAATCATTACTCACTAACAAATATTATGTCATCCAAATAAATTTCTTGACTTTGTGTTTCCCAAGAAAAATATTTGCACGTGTTTTGCGCGTGCAATAATGTAAATTCCAGAAAAATATTTTATTAAATCACCAAAATTCACTTTAATTCATTTATTAATACATTCAAAATTTCTAGGGTGTTATAGTATCATCAAATACAGGTGCAAAAGTAAGATATCCTAAGACGGATTTTAGAACACATGAAGTGCGCTATGAGCTCTTAGTTATGATGCCCTTTAGGCTAACAAACGCACCTGTTACTTTTCAAGCCTCAATAAACACTATTTTTAAACCGCATTTGAGAAGATTTCTGCTAATGTTTCTCAATGACATTGGTTTATAGTAAAGATATGTAAGAGCATTTGGAGCATCTTGGACTGGTGTTGAGGATTCTGGAGCAAAATTGTTGTTATGTGAAGCAATCTAAGTGAGACTTTGGGAAGGGTTCAATTGAGTATTTGGGTCACATTGTATCATCAAAGTGTATTAAGGCTGATCATAGGAAATTGGAAGTGATTAGTCAGTGGCCTTATCCCAAAAATTTGAAACAATTAAGAGCATTCCTTGGCTTAATTGGTTATTATCGAAGGTTTATAAAGGGGTGTGCTTCAATAGTAGGGCCTTTAACAGATATTTTGAAGAAAGATTATTTTGAATGGAGTGGTATAGCAAGTAATGCCTTTGACAATCTTAAGTTGGCTATGCAAAATCCTCCAGTGCTAAGTCTTCCCAATTTTTCTCCACCATTTGCAATTGAGACAGATGCCTCAGGTGTGGCCATAGGTGCAGTTCTTCAACAACATCATCACCCAGTAGCATTTTTCAGTGAGAAAATGGTGCCTCGAATGCAAGCTGCATCTACCTATGTGAGGGAAATGTTCGCTATTACGGAGGCTGTTAAAAAGTGGAGACAATACCTATTGGGAAATGAATTTTTTATATACACTGATCATTAAAGCTTGCATCATCTAGTGAATCAAGTTATCCAAACCCCTGAGCAACAAAAATCGGTTCATAAGCTCGCGGGGTATGACTTTTAAATTTTGTATAAGGCAGGTAAAAGGAACCCTGCAGCATATGCATTGTCAAGAAGGCCTCAAGATGAATCTCAGTTAATCAGCTATTGTTGGCAATATCAGCTCCAAAGTTTTTGCTGCTAGATAGAATTAAAGAAGAATTGCAAAAAGATCCTCATTGTTGTGCTTTAATTAGCAACCCTTAACATGTAACATCCCCAAAGAAAAATTATTTTTATTTATTTCACGTGCATTGCACGTAAAATTTTGTGCACGTGTTTGTTCCTAAAATTTTCTTGGGTCATGGAAATTTTTTCTCTCATATTTCTTGTCACAATTGTGTGATTTATTTTAATTAAAATCAACTAGGCCTAAATTCATTTTTGTAGCCCATTAAGACTTACAAATTAAAGCCCATAATTTTTTTTGTGTGCACTTAATGTACATTTAAAATTTAGTTAAATTGGTACACATTGCCATATGTAACACACACATCTAACTTAATAAAAAATAATAATAAAATTTGTATGAAGAAGTGTGCACACACATTGAATACACGTGCACGTGCTTTGTGCACACCCCATGTATTGGCCGACCATCTTTGAGAATGAGGGAGAGTGGGTGTGAGTGTGGAGAAGTGGTGAGCCCTTTTAGGAGGTGGGGAATTATTGTAAATACCCCTTAGTTTTCCTATAAATAGATCAACTCTTGTCATGAAAAAAATGCAAATCAAAATCAAAACAAAAGAGATAGTATTGGTGATTGGCTTGAGGTTTTGCTAAAGGAGGAGGCCGATTTTATTTGGAGGCTTTGGAGCATTTTTTTTAGGGGTTCCACTACTAGAAATTCTCCTTTTTGAGGTGTGTGTCTCTTTAATTTCTAATTTAGTTATTTTGATGCATTAAATTGTTAGATAATTATTTTGTGTAATCTAGAATGTGATTAGTGAATTAAATTGAGTATGGATGCATGCTAGATTAAATAGACTAGGTGAATAGATGAAGATACAACATGGAAATTGATTTGTCATGCTATGAGAATAAATTTGTATAAGTTTTCTTGTGTTGAAATATCATGTGTGTTGGCTCATGTACGATAATTCATGAATGTTGGTTCATATTAGATTTTGCTACACCATGATTAAATTGTATATATGAAATTGAGTATGCATAGCAATTTGCAAAATTGAGAAATTTATGTTAGAATTGCATGTAGATTTGCAAGTGGATTGAGGTATGGCTATTTTTTCCTAACTTCATAATAATTGGTAAGGCATTGATACAAATTTTATAATTTTAAAACAAATTGTAGTCAAATTTGAATCAATGAGGAATAAAAATATAAAGATTGAATATTGAACTATCTAAATTGATTTGAATAATTTCCAAGTTAAAATATATTAAATTAGAGAGATTTTCATTTTTAAAATTTTAGAGGTGCTGTATATAATAATAACCCTGAAAAGAATTAAAGAAGGAGGAAAATTTTGGTCATACGGTTAGATTAAAAATAATCGAGAAACATAGAGTTTGTATAAGAGGAGTTTAATAGGATTATAGTCAGTTGAGGCGTTTGTCTTCTTGGTCAGCGCGTGAGTGAGGGGGTTTTGGCGCCTCTGGGTTTGCACGCGGATTCGATCGGGGGGAGGGGTGGGTAAAACTGTTTTTTTTCCTTTATTAATATATTGAGTTTATTAAAGGATTTAAAGTATGGATTATTGGAAAATGTTAGAAATGAGTTAAATATAAAGTTGAGATATTTTTGGGATAAAATAAATAGCAGTTGATTTGAATAAGAGATATCTTATCTTGAACTAGAATTATATCATGAGATTTAAAATGTGAATTAAGGAGAAAATTTGGTGATTGAGTTGAATATAAAAAAATTGAGTATGGAACTAAATAATTACTAAATTACATTTTGATTAGGAAGAAATTTTTTATTATTTTTGACTAGAGGTATTTTAAAAGTTTTATCATTTGGATTAAAATCAATCTAGAGTTAATTTGAGTTTGTTAAAGAATAAATTGGAAGTTGAATATCATATTGTTTGGAAAAAGAATCTACTGAATTTAATAGGTAATTCTTTTTTCAATTTACAACTTCATTGAGAATCCTATTAGAAGGGGGTGAATAAACTATCTATTTTACATAGAGAATGTTTAAGTGAAATATTGGATAAGACTATGAAACTAGTTATACAAATAACTGAGTTGCGTGAACAAGGGAATAATTGGATATGCGAATGAATGAAACTCTAAAATGTGAATAATGAGGGTATGAATAACCCACGATGTTGTGAACTTGAATTTTGTTGATTCTAGAGGCTAAGTGAGACCCAGGTACCGGCAAAGTGATGATAGAGATGATTGAATTTGAGAAGTGGCCAGTATGGACTATCATTCTCGGTATATTGTCTAAGACCGGTCGGAGGGTAAGCTAGCTCTAGGGGCAAATATTATTCATGTTTGAACTTAAGGATAGGCACTAGAAGAATATATGATAGAAACAACAACGAACATGTCTGGTAAAAAATGTGTAGCTCCTAGGGGTTTGAAATCGAGGAATTCGCCCGGTAAATCCATGTGTATGGGCTAGGGCCCGCCTCTCATTGAAAAAGCCGATAAAGAGACTGCAGTTTCTAGGAATGGTCGAGACCGAGGATATGCCCGGTAAATCCACAGTGTGTGGGCTAGGGGTATGGTGGTGAGGTCTGTAGTTGCAGGAGATCGACTTACTAGGGTTCATGGCCGAGGATACACCCGATAAATCCACTATATGTGGGCTAGGGGTAGGCCGGTAAGGTCCAATATTCTGGGAGTGAGACTCACCGGTGACTACGCATTGGTGTATATTCATTGGGTTAGGTTTTGCATAATATGGGATGTAAACCCTATAATAAGGAGTACGTTAAGGGCTTTCCCTCGGACCTTTGTTGTATGGGTTGCATAGAATCCGAATAAGTAGTCATTAGTGTCATCGTAGTGTGAATGTCTGCATTAGGCATTAAGTCATATCATACACTGACATGACTAGGATAGTCACTTTTTCTGTTTGCATTCAAGTTTATGTTTGCTAAATTAAAGAGTCACTGTATTGTAGTATTGCGTCAGTTGTATGCAACTGACGTGCCCACAGTTTTCCAGTTGCATGATTGGACTTGGCATGGACTTGAAGTCACTATAATGAGTTGTTACAAGATTGAAGAATTTTCATTATCGTAGATTGTAATGTATTCATTTAATTCCGCTGTGCTATTGTAAAGAACAGTGTTGTAATAAAAAATTTTAAATTCCTTGTATTTTTGTACGAATTAAAGTATAAGATCCTGTATTTGCTACGATTTACCTGTGTTTGAAATTCGAGGTGCTACACAACAGTTGATGCCTGGGTATAATCAAAGATGAACTATTGTCGTACGAGGGCAGAATCGTGATACCGGAGTCTTTATATGCCGAAATAATGATTGAGATGCATTCAAGTCCTATTGCGGGACATTCTGGTGTAGCTAAGACATTGGCATGGCTGAAATCCTCATTTTATTGGCAAAATATGAAGAAGCATGTACATGAGTTTGTCAGCACTGCGGTGCAAGTCAGCAAGCAAAATATGAAACACACAAACCTAGTGGCTTACTACAACAACTGCCAGTTCCAGATAGGATATGGGAGGACATTTCCATGGACTTTATAATAGGATTGCCTAAACCTGAGGGTCACACTGCAATAATGGTGGTCGTTGAGAGATTAAGCAAGTATGTGCATTTTCTTCCTTTGCCTCCAAAGTTTACTGCAATTAAAGTAGTTGAAACATTTGCAAAGAATATAGTTAAGTTTCATGGTCTGCCTAGATCCATTGTGTCGAATAGGGATGTAGTATTTGTGAGTAATTTTTTGCAAGAACTGTTTCGATTACAAGGGACAACATTAAAGATGAGCACTTCTTATCATCCTCAGATCGATGGTCAGAGTGAGGTGGTTGACAAGAGTGTTGAGCAGTATTTGAGGATTTTTGTCAGTGAGGAACCGAGCAAGTGGTGCTTCTCTTTACCTTGGGCGGAATTTTGGTTTAATTCAAATTGGCACACTTCGACAGGCTACACTCCATTTGAAATTTTCTATGGTAGACCTCCTCCATGTATCCCAGACTATATAAGTGATAATGCAGCTAATTTTGAAGCTCAAGCAGTGCTTAATTCATACTCAGGCTCCCATGAAAAACCAGGTAGATTCAAAGAGATCTGATAGAGAATTTTCAGTTGGAGACTGACTATATGTTAAATTGCAGCCATATAGGCAGCGATAAGTGGTGAGGACGGAATTTCAAAAGCTAAGAAAACGATATTTTGGACCTTTTCAGGTGTTAAAGAAGGTGGAGAAAGTTGCTTATAAACTTCCATTGCCTAACCATAGTCGCATTCACCCAGTATTTCATGTATCATTGCTGAAAAAGTGCTTGGGAGATCACATGAACACTACACTGTTACCTGAAGGCAGAGATATGCAGCAGCTAGTCTATCAACCATTGGAGGTGGTGCGGCATCGTTGGATTAAATGTGGCCAAGGACTGAGAGAGAAAGTTCTGGTGAGATGGGAACAGTTACCCCTAGAAGAGTCAACATGGGAGGATGCTAAGTCTATAGCAAAGTCATTTCAAATCTGGTGGTACAGGTACATTCACAAGGGCTGGGAATTGATACGAGCTCAGGTGTGCAAGGAGCTGGAGTGGTTTGGAGAGGCAAATGCGCAGTCAAGCAGCCCAAACATCTGAAGGATTTTGTGCTAGTGTAACGTGCACGTGTTTTGAAAAGAAGAAGTGGTGGGAAATAACAGATTCTGCAGAAATGGTAACAAACTATATATAGTGGGGATTTGTAATAAGAAAGCAACTAGATATTTTGTGTCTCCTTCGATCTTGAATCTCTCTCATATTCTACCTTGTTTTTCACCAATTCTCCATTTCCAAAACCCTAGAAATTGTAATTCAGTTGATTTGAATACAATAAAGTCTCTGTTCCTTTGCTGAAATCCA
This sequence comes from Hemerocallis citrina, assembly GCA_017893485.1. Lineage (NCBI taxonomy): Eukaryota > Viridiplantae > Streptophyta > Magnoliopsida > Asparagales > Asphodelaceae > Hemerocallis > Hemerocallis citrina. The sequence goes on from CM030368.1 coordinate 47,682,399, forward strand.
AAGCTGTTATAAGAAGTGCTTTATCTTGGAGGTATTCGTATCAGATTCAGAGAACTTGACTGATACATTTTACTGGTTTGGATACTACTGACTATAAACCTGATGAGTGCTAACTAGTCATTATTGTGCACGAAATTTTTTCACCAGATAATATTAAAATAAGAGAAATGTGAGCGCGTTCCTGATAATCATGCATCAGTCGAATGAGACTTTTGAAATGGACACCGATTATTTTTCAGTTTGGGAGGGTAAAAACAGAGGAAAGTCGATGAGAAAATTCTTCTATAGAATATTATAGAAATTAGTGGTCAGCTTGTGAAATTCAGAAGACAGAAACATAGTAAGCTCAAATAAGGATAACAACTAGATGTATACTATAATACTGCAAAGTCGAACTCAATGTCAGTGCTACAATTATCTCCAGTTACACAGTGAAACACCTGAAAGAAATCGCTGCTCAGTTCTAATGCCGATTCAGTTCAAGCCAAAATTTTCAGTAGAGCTACCTGGTGCAATTGGGTATGGACAGCAGCAGGGTGGTTTGAAGACAAAAGGTAAGGTAAGGTCAAACAATAACTTTTTGAAAATGTAATACCAAAAATATTTATTATTTAATATTGTTTATAATGCATATGTTAATTTATTTATTTAGTATTAGCCTTATTTAAATAGAAAAAAATAAGAGATTTTATATTAAGTATGAGTTTTATGCAAATGATAATTATTAAATGGCTATTTTACAAAAGTGGCTAAGAAGGGATGTTTTTGAAAATAACCCATGATCTCTTCCTCTTTCTCTCCATGAATTCCCTTCCCCTTCCTTTCTCTCGGCCGCCACCCAAAAAGAAAAAAATATATATAGAAGAATTGCAGAAGAAGACAAGGTATTCATATAATAATTTTTCTATTAGTAAAATCTAATTAATTCATTATTTATATATTGATCCATGTATATTTTGTTCAACCGTAGATTTTGTAGAAGAGACCTAGGATTGGATTTGAGGAGTCATTTGGAGGATCTCCAGCCAATCTATTACTTCGCCGGCTACTGTAAGTAATTGAATATATATACCATGTAGAATGTAATTTCATAAAATACTTATTGTTTTGTAGTCATATTATATTGTGAATTTTGTCTATGATTGTTTTATGTGATGCAGTGTGATGATGTGCTAATAATAAATTGAGATTGATATATTGTTGGTATGTTTCCATTAATATCAAATTGTATGTGAGTGTTGTTATTCGTATGTGAACTGCAGTTAGTAATATCAGTGGATTGCCTATTTAAACTATAACATGATGCATTATTTTACATAGTTTGAGTATGGATGTATATACATGAGTGGACTTATGACATTGAGAATATTGATATGGTTATTTTAAGTTATTACCATGTCTATCGTTGTATTACGCATGTGTTATGCATCCAAGTAATATACTAGTATATGAGTCGGGAATCTAAGTAACACATTTGAGATCTCAATGTGTCCACTCTATGAGTGTTGAAAACTAATTGCGCAATTCATTGTTCCAACCATGGACGATAATGGGGTATGCCTTGTCAATCGGAGTATGAAGCGTTGATCGCATTGAGAGATGAGCGTGCCTAAATTCCCTTGCATTCTAAAATATTTGTATATGATTAATTATGTAGTATGAGATAAATAAATTATTAGACAAGTACTGCACTAGACATCATGCATTGTTTGTTTGTATGACCACCTTAATTATTGTTGCACTAATATATAATAAGAGCTTTAGTTATAATATAGATATTATTGTTCTAATATTTGCAGTTATATGATTGTGCATTAACATGCATGTTTTATTGTTTATGCGGTATTTTATGATTTACATGCTACTTTTTATATTTATTCAATTATTACTGGGCATCAGCTCATTTTGTTGTTAATAATTTTTTTTCAGATTTTTGCATCAAGATCGGATACTTGAAGAGAATAAAGGATCTGAATTTTATGTCTCTTTGGAATAAATTTTCATTGAGGGCTTTTAAATCTGATAAATTGTATTTCTGAAATTATTTTAAATTATTTTATTGAAGTTTTAAGGAGACTCATTTCTTAAAGAATTTAAGTTATTTTCTTTTGTAATGGATTAAATACTTTTGTTAGCCATTTGAGCTACTTTCTATTGATGAATTTTATCTGCATGAGATTTGATAAGTATTATGTAGTTGATATTGTTGCGCTCGGTTTAGGGGTGTTACAGAATGGCATCAGATCTTAGGCAGTAGGTCCTAGAGTTATTAAGGTGATGTACTAGTAAGATCCACACCCTGATCTTTTATTATTATTTTGATGTGTTTGATTTAGTAGTGGATTATTTGATTTTGGTAATATTTGATTATTGATGAATTGCATATTTGCTTTGTTGTGTTTTGATTGGTGTACTTGCCGTATTTGGGTGTTCGACGTACTGTGTTGGATAATTTTCACGCCCTGCTTTCCAAAAATACGGAACACAAGTACGTGACATTGGCCCAGCGAATGACTTGCTTCATCCATAAGCTATTTACCCATTCAACTCAACCATAATAATAATACAAAACAATTGCGCAGGCAATAATAACAACCACATGAACAAGAATACCTGGAATAAGACAATATGGAATAACCAAATATGATAATCCAACACCTGGAAACAAATAATAATATCCGGGTCATAAGCCCAATACAATAATAAATCCAAACACAATGAAAATAAGTTTCGATACAATAAGTCCAATGAAATAACAATCAACTAGAAAACAATAAATCTTTAGAAAGCTTGTTCTCCAATTCCTGCAGGTAATTCTCATTGATCACCTATGAACACTTCATCTAAAAAGAGGAGAAAATTTTTCCTTAGAGCAAGTATGGATACCAAGTAGAGAAAGTAAAGAAACAATGGAATAGCAATATAACAATGAATTCAATGGGTCAATAGGAATCAATAATAATGAACAATAGCAATAATCAATATCAATGATAGTCGATGCAATGGTTATATACGATAATTCAATATTCGATGTCAATGTTCAATGGTCGATGTCGATATCCTTTAGACAATGTTCGATATCAATAGAAATGATGTTGTTCAATATGCAATGTCGATGTTGTGTTAATTCTTAAGTCTATCAATTTTTAGCCTAACTAATGCACGTACTACTGCATCCCATACTACAGGTTCGATGCATACAACCAATTTTATTTAGACTTAAGTGGTAGATTCTATAGATCATGTACACGACACAATAACACAGATAGAAACTTGTTGCACACTGGTCGGTACGATAACACTAAAATAATATACGATGAATTGCGATACTGTGGTCAGTAATCCAACAATAAATTGATAACACTAGCCGACACACACTATTTTGGAAAACAAAGCCTACACTTCCGATTACAGTCACTATATCATCAACTACTCTAGCCAACCATTAACCCCGGCTTGTTAAACATTTTATCGATGCAAAAAATACATTATACAATATAGAGTCATTAGATGGACAATAGTAACAATAGAAGAGCAATAGGATGATAACTTTGGATGAAACAATAGAATGATGACAATAGTACATTAGGATCATGCGATGCAATATATACACTTCAATTCATGTAATATAATAATATTTGTATGATTATATTAAGAAAATCTAGAAAACAAAATTTTGGACAGCAAGAGGTTACTGTATAAAAATTAGTTTTTCCGCTGCTACAGAAATCGAAAACTAAAACCTTCAAAAATTCTGGAAACTAGACTTCCCAACGATTTCCAACGCATATTTAAAACACAAAATCAGACAACAGTAGCTAGGTCAAAGACATCATTCTTTACAGATTACATGTTCTGACTGAAAATCGACATCAAGTTGTTATATCTTTAGAATTAGCGAAAACTCAATTATAAATTCATCAAAAATATTCATTAGACTCCTAAACATGTTAACTATCATTCTGGAAATTATCAAAGCATTATTCTAACATTAATTTAGCTTTTTAATAGTTTAAACATGAGAACATACATGAATCTGAAATTCTGGAAAAAAAATGCAGCAGTAATAAAATTATCATAACTTTTGCAATATAACTCGGAATTTAAAGATATTAGATGTTCTGGAAACTAGCGACATAGAGCTACAACTCTTGTTCAGAAAGTTATTGATTTTGATGTCAATTACTGGGTTAAAAATGTCTCACAAATTCCAAACAGACAATAAATATATAGATTTTCAATAGATTGCATAGAATAAAGCAATCTAACATGATGGGTTCTAATCCAATTAGTCAATAAATTTTATAATCAGCATGGTAGGTACAATAGCATGGTAAGCACACATACACTAACTTAACGACAACAAAACATTAATCGATCATTCAAGCACACAACCTAGCATTCAATTCTATAATAGATTATTTGTATGTTGTTTATATGAATAAACCCTACTATCAATACTATATGAATGCATTAAAGATTCAATTTTTTGAGTCAACAAAGGCACGAAGTCGAGGATATTTAGATTAGCTCGTGTAAACCCTCAATATACTCAACGAAAGATGAACAATAATATACGATACGATGAACGATTAGGATTTGCTTGCGGAATTTCAATAAAAACTTGAATTTGATACAATATTCAATTCAAGAGGAAAGTGACTTACCGTATTGAAGATTAGTTCGAATACCAAAGAATAATGGGATGAGAATCTCGGATCAACGAACACGAACCCACAAAGAAATACGTGCAACCTACGTGCACAAGAGAACACAGCAACAACCGCAAGAGCAAGACAGCAACAATAGAAGAGCGGCAGCCACAACAATGCAAGGGGGTTGCGCTGCTGGCATCGACTGACTGTAGGGCAGGAGGCGGCGTCGAGCGGACGATGGCTGATGTCGAGGGGGGTCTCGACGTCGATTGCTGCAGTCGGGAGGACAACAGTGGTAGGGCGGGGCTGAGGTCTCGGGCTGGGCATCACAGGCTGAGGGCGACGCTCGGGATTGGGTCACCGGAGGGAGTTGGGTTAGGCAGGAAGATGGGGGTGTAGAGGGGAGGGGTCGGGTTTGGCTGACAGGGAGAGAGGAGAGAGAGAGAGAGAAGACGACTAGTAATTAGGGTTGTGTTTTTAGGGTTTGCATTAGAGTAGTATTTATAAAATGCAATTAGGTTGTTGGGTTATTATGTTAGGATCCAATAATAATGGGTTTGGGTCTCGGATTAATTGCAATTGGGTTTTGGGTTCAATAAGAGATGAAATTTAAGGCAATATGGATTAAATAAAATAATAACAATTCAACAAAATAAAATCCACCAGATAGATAGGCTAAAATGAAGAGAAGAATCTCATGAACAAAATTTAATTGAGATGATCAAGAAAAAATAGAGTATTTTATTCAAATTGCAAATAAAATATTACAATAAAGGGAAAAAGGAAAAGAACGAAAACGGTAGTTACAATAATATTTGTGAAAAGCAGCATGAAATTGTTCTGAAAATGATTGACATAAATGTAAATTTGATGGAGGTACATGGTATCCTGACATACGTTTATAATTAGTATTTCTCAAAAGAAGGTTTTTGATGGTTGTGTTTTAGGTTAGGTGATCTGATCATATTGATGATATTTGTTTTTTTTTTGGGATTTGATTGTCTTATATAGACTTGTCCAGAATTAAAACGATTACCTTTTTGGATATTAATTAAATGTAATATGCTGAATAATATATTTGAAATGTAAAGTTTTAGATCGATATGAGAATTATTGGGAAACAATCTTATTTCTCATGCGATAATGGGACTTATTTGAAAACTTCTTTTGAAGGTGAGATACCATATGAATGTTTTGATGTTTTAGGATTCAAAAGTTTAGATATATGTGGGTATCTCAACTTCAGAAAAATGAAGTTATTTTTTACTTGTAGGTTTCTTTTATGTTGTAGGTAGAGGCATGCTACATGTAGTTACATTCCTCTATTTTTAGTTAAGGTATCCTAACTTTATTTCAAAATTTGGGCATTGCTTTGTTAGCAATTTTGCTTTCAGTTTAAATAATATTGGTGGGTTTTCACCCTGATTATTGTTTTAGAGTGTGATATGTTAATGCTCAAAAGAGTCACTAAAGTTTGGCAACTCACAAAAGACATGTTCATATGGGTTCTTCCTTGTGCTATATTTTCATTGTTTTTAATTTTTTCTGTGGAACTGTGGGTTCTGTCTATTTGATTTTTATGCTACAAAACTTATTTTTGATTGTGTGTGTGAGCAGGGGAAGCAGCGTTTATTTGGTTTTGTTGTATATAATTTGATTAGTAATTTCTCCTTATTTGGATACTTAAGGCGTGCTTCCACGAGTAATATCTCTAATGGTAGTGCAGTCTTTGAAAATCTATGGTTATATTATCTGAAAATTTGGCAAAATCAGTTTTTTCTTTCCTAGGTAGAGCATGTTGCATGTAGTTGCCCTCTATTTTTATTTAAGGTATCCTAACTTTATTTCAAAATTTGGGCCTTGCTTTGTTAGCAATTTTGCTTCTAGTTTAAATAGGATTGATGGATTTTCACTCTGATTATTGTTTTAAAGTGAGATATGTTAATACACATATAGTCACTAAAAAATGACAGCTCAGAGACGACATGTTCATATGGGTTCTTCCTTGTGCTATATTTTCATTGTTTTTAATTTTTCTCGTATTTGATTTTTATGATACAAAACATATTTTTGATTGTGTGTGTGAACTTATTTACTGGAAAGGCAGGGGAAGGAGCATTTATTTGATTTTGTTGTATTTAATTTGATTAGTACTTTCTCCTTATTTGGATACTTAAGGAATGCTTCCACGAGTAATATCTCTAATGGTAGTGTAGTCTTTAAAATTCTATGGTTATATTATCTGAAAAAATGGCAAAATTAATTTTTTTTTTGCATCCCATATCTGGTTTTGACTTCGTAGGACTTATTTTCATGAGTAGAGGGTTTTGCAATGAGCGATGCCAATGCTCAAAAGATCCACAAACATATTTTTTACAGAATATCTGTTTATCCGTGTTGAGATCATATTGTTAATTTTGTTCATTTTGTTGATATATTAATTGTTTTAATTTCTTATAGTTTATTTCCTTGAAATATAGGTTTGATTTATTTTGATTTCTTTGCTAAACTTATTCGAGTTGTTTTTATGTTTACTCATTTACAAGAAGGGTTTTTTTTTGGGGGGGGGGGGGGGGGGAATTTGACGTGAATTTTCTATCATATATTTATGTAAATTATTGCTAAAATTGTGGATATAATTTTTGTCTCTCTATATTTTCTCTTTGAAGTCTTGTCATTTGAAAATCTCAGAATATATTTTTATGTCAGTCCACAATGTAGACTTGATTTCTGTGACAAAATTTGGCCAAGTGGCTAGTATCGTTAATGGAGGAGTGAAAGAAGGAGAGAAAGGAATGGAAATAAATAGAACCAATTGTTAATGTGTTGTTGCTTGTTGCTACTGCTTGGATTTGCCACCAGCTCATCGTTCTCTCTCTCTCTCTCTCTCTCTCTTTCTCTCTCTCCCCCTCCCCCCCCCCCCCCCCCCCCCTTTCCATATATAATTTTCTGAAGGATCTTTTTATTTGTATTCTTTTTCATAATCTCCTCATTTTTTCTGAGCTTTGTCAGATGCATATCCACCAGTCTACATTAGTCATGAAGTTTGATTAGATTATGTTAATTTGTATGGTTCCACCTTAAATGAACAATGAGTCTGCATTATCGGAACGCACATGCCTTTTGACTTTGCCTTCTTTGTGCTTACTTTCCACTTTCAACCAGACTCATTTGAATGCATTCTCTTCTTTATTAACTAGTTACTTTAAGTTTAGAATCGTATGTGGTTTAAATAATATTTAGCATATATAGTTGATTGATTGCTTTGAATATTCATTATTAATTGTGATTGTCATATGTATCTTGATTATTAAACAATTCTGAAGAGTGCTTTTATTTGGTTATGTTAGGATTCTATGGCTCAAGGTAATTAAGAAGACTTATTTTATTACATGTTTTGGGTTTGTTAGCATTTGTACATAATCTAATTGTACTTGATATTCAAATTGATCATTCTGGGAGATAAGTGATGGAGTTTATGGATAGACAATCCAAGTTTTGAGGACAAAACTTTTTTTAAGGAGGGTAGAATGTAATACCCCAAAATATTTATTATTTAATATTATTTATAATACATATATACTATATCTTAAGCTAATAGTCCTACATCCTCTCTTTTCTCCATTTTGAAATAGAGAAAGGAGAGCAAAAGTAGGGATTCACACTTTCTAAACACGTGTGCACCACATTATATCTATATATTATACTAATAGGAGAGACTCTCTATTTTGAAATAAAGAAAGGAGTGCGAAAGGAGGAATTCACATTTATTAACACGTGCAGTACGCACATTTTCATTAAAAAAATATAAAAGCCCCAAACCTAGAAATATGGAACTAAATTACTAGAACTGTGCTTTACTCATTAAGTTTGATAAAATGTTTATATAGCATACAATGTGTTTGTGAAAAAATGGTTTTGAAAATTTTTGCTTAACCAAATCAATTGTATCTATATATGGTGTATGTACTATTTCTGAAACCCTAATTTACTACCTCATTTTCTTTTCAATTTCTAATTTGTGTTTTTGAAATCATCAAATTTGATTTTGGGGAAGAGTACGGGTTGAAGATGAGGATGAATATAGTATCGAATCCAAGAATGAGATTTGGTAAGGAGGTAGATGGTGGAGAGTAAGGTGAAGCGAACGGAGAAGTGGAGGAGGATGTTGGAGAAGGGAACGTCACTGCAGTTGAAGACAGTGGAGGCACAGGAGATGAAGGATAAGGCATCTGATAGGGTGTGAATTTGGGAGGAGGAAGGGACGGAGGGGAGGGTTGAAATGAGACAAGTCAGGGTCTGAGTGTTGTCGATCATGATGTATACAAAGGCCAGGCTATAAGCATATTTTTTAAGATAAATTTCACTAAACTATACATTTGAAGAGTTAATTTCTCTCAATTCTCTCACACTTTGTTTAAAATTCTATATAATTTTATGAGTTAATTAGAATTATTTTAGTTTGTGCAATTTGCACAAGGTAACGCTGGTGTTAATTTAGTTATTTAATAGTAGCCCTTATTTAAATAGAAAAAAATAAGAGATTTTATATTAAGTGTGAGTTATATGCATCCACTCTATGATAGTTGAAAAGTAATTACACAATTCATTATTCCAACCACGAACGATAGTGAGGTATGCCTTATCAACTGGAGTGTGAAGCACTGACCGCATTGAGAGATGAGTATGCCTAAATTTTCTTACATTCTAGAATATTTGTGTCTGGTTATTTATGTAGTAAGAGATAAATAAATTATTAGACAAGTACTGCACTAGATATCCGACATTGTTTGTTTATATGATCTTAATTATTGTTGCATTTATATATAATAAGAGCTTTAGTTATAATGTAGATATTCTTGTTCTAATATTTGCAGTTATATGATTGTGCATTAACATGTTTAATTGTTAATGAGGTATTTTATGAATTACAGGCTACTTATTATATTTATTCAATTACTACTGGGCGTCAGCTCATTTTGTTGTTAATAATTTTTTTTCAGATTAGATGCTTGAAGAATATAAAGGATCGGAAAGTTTATGTACCTTGGGCGTAAATTTTCATTGAGGGCTTTTAAACCTGATAAATTGTCTTTCTGAAATTGTTTTAAATTATTTTATTAAAGTTTTAAGGTGACTCATTTCTTAAAGAATTTTAGTTATTTTCTTTTGTAATGAATAAATACTTTAATTAGTCATTTGAGCTCCCTTCTATTGATGAATTTTATTGATATGAAATTTGATAAGTATTATGTAGTTGAAATAGTTGTCCTCGGTTTGGGGGCAGTACAGAAACACTGAAATCACTTGAAAGAATTTTACCACTTGATGCAGGATTATAACATTTTCAATGCCTTCAAGATTTGAATGCAGTACAACCACTTTACAGTACAGAAGTCTGAAATTGAGGTTTTTTTCCTATCATTTTGTTTTCTAGCTCATTTAATCAAGCTGAACAGAGACACAACCATGCACGACTAGGTCAGGATTTTTTGACATGGATGTCGATTGTCGACTGCCTTCCAGTAGGAGAAAATGATTCAGAGGTTGTTAGCAAATATTTTTTTTCATTTAAAAAGCTAACACAATAGGTAACATTATGAGTGAAGGTAATGAAGCTGTGAAACCAACAGAGTAGAGTACACACAATGATATTCTTATATTATTCATCTAAATAATCTGTCAAAAGAATGCAACAAATACATTCGGCTTATCCATGGTTTTTCTTAAGCTAAAAAGTACATACATATAATTAATGGGATAAATAAAAAAACCCATAACATTTTTCGGTCATTAAACCCTCTATTCCGTTAAAGTTTCGAATATTCATTTAAAACCCAACTGTAAAATGTCAATTTTATCTCATTTTTTAATCTTCAAAATCTCTGCTGCTTTTCTCATCATTCTCCCTATACGCCACAATTTACAATCTTTTTTTAAAACTTGCAAAGGATGGATTTGCAAGTTTGAAAATAAAGTGAAAGGGATGGAAAAAGCAGATGAGGTTTTAAAGATGAAAGAAATGGACAAAATAGACATCTCACAATTAGGTTTTAACAGAATATTCAAAAGCTAGCTGAATAAGGGGTTTAATGATCAGAAAAAAAAAAATATTAGGGAATTTCTTGATTTAAATAGAAAATGTTACGGGTTTCTTGATTTTTTTCTCATTAATAAATGAATGAATGAATACAAATGGGAAAAAGGATTGGGGGCACTTGATTCTTGGAAATGCATTGTTGTGGAAGGTTTTTTCTTCTGTCTGTAGGTTGATTGTTTATTTTTGGTGGCTGCTCATCTGAGCTGAATTGCCGAACGATTCTTTTGGCTAGAGCAGCTTCGAGCCCATTTAGGAGCAAGTGTGCCCCTCATCTGAGCCAATTCGTCCGACTGCTCCTTAGCCCTTGGTCGTACTTTGTCGAGCTCCATCATCCCTTATGGGAAGGACTTTTGACAGTTATGTCACTCCAAGGAAATAAGAAAGAATTTGGGAGGTGAACGGAGGATAAAACCTAAATATTCAAGCAGTGTTCATCAACCCAGAAGACGTAGAGAGAGGATGCAAGAAACTTCATTAAGTTCTTGAATCTCTCATCTTAGGTATGGTTGATACGGGACAATAATTCAGGATTGACAATGATCTCTTTCAATAATTTCATGATCATGCATGGAAGGAGGCAAAGGACCCTAATACGGCCAGTCGAGGCAAATGAAAAATGAAACTTCATTGCCGTAAACAAACAATACAAGACTTTTTAGTGACTTTTAAAGGTATCACACCTTATGAGTTGGACCGACTTATTTAGAAAACCGAAGTTGAATTGTATAAAAGATAAGCCTATTTTTGTGGTGGTGGCAATGGTGGTGGTGTTTGGGTGGGGCGAGTGTGAGGAGAGTTGTTCAGTGGGAATGCAAAGAACTCCTGAAGAAACAATCTATATTTATGGTTAATCATATATATCTCATTTGTAATTCGTCATTAATGCGAAGCTTCAAGAAAGAGTTTAAACTACATTCATCCTTATCTATATCTCATTTGTAATTCGGCCATTAATACGAAGCTTCGAGAGAGTTTGTACTGCATTCATGTTTATCTTGAGCATTTATTTTGAAACTTCACCAATAAATCCAAATTAACTAAAATTTACTTTGTTGCTTGACTTGGAAGACTCAAAATAAAAATTACAGCCACCTATCTACTTATCTCTAATCTCTAAGAGCATTTGTAGTCGTTTATTGGAAAATTATCCATATATGGATAAATAGAAATAAGATTTTCGATTCCGCTGCACTCGTTGAAAGCTATTTTATAGCAATCTATAATATAATATTAAGAGACGGCACATGAAGTGCCGTCGGTGGTGAAAAAGCACAAAAAACCGGGTCCCATTCGGTCAGACGGCACATGAAGTGCCGTCCGTTCAACCAAAGAAAAAAACAAAAAAAAATCAAGTCCCTTAAGTCTAGGACGGCACATGAAGTGCCGTCCAAGACATTCTGAGTGCTTTTTGAAATTTTTGGCATCTTTTTAGCATCTTTTTGGCATCTTGGCATCTTTTCGGCATCTTTTCGGCATCTTATTGGCATCTTTTTGGCATCTTTTGGAAGATTAATTTTTTTTTTTATTAAAACTCGACGGACGGCACATCAAGTGCCGTCCGGGATATGCGGCACGTCCTTTTGTGGCGTTTAAAAAACTAGATAAAATATAATTTTTCAAAACGGACGGCACTTCAAGTGCCGTCCAACGATTAAAATATTAATTTTTTTCGTGGGACGGTGCTTCGAACGCCGTCGCTGACTTATCGATAAAAGCTATTTCGTCTCTCATATATAGCAAAGCATTGTAGCGATTTATCGATAATATCGATATATAGCAAACGACTGCAGCTACTTTTTAAGCTAAATATCGATATTATCGATATATAGATAACGACTACAGATGCTCTAATACTACAATGGGAGAAGACCCTAGTGTAATTTGTCAATCTAACAACCCGTACAATATACGTGCATAACTATTATAAAGCAGGTCCTAAATTCAAACTCACATTACGTCTAAATTTTCACTTTAAAAAAACTATATTTATTAAGACGTGAATCGTACATGTAAATTACTAGTATACTAAATGTGTCTGTATTTACTTATATACTAAATGTGTATGCCAAAACTTCGTAATAATCACGTCACTCTCATGGGAGGAGTGGGTCCCACTCGCTAGCAATTGTCACAACTCCCATGTGAGAGATAAATGTGTCGAACCCTGAAATTTTCACATCAAACCCAGTATTCAAACCATAAATTTTGTTTTAGGGTAATGCTACACCTAGCTACTACCAATGTTGCTGGTTTTATTCTGTGTAGGACACACAAATATTATGAATTCTTTTAAAAACAATAAAAAACCAACCTTTTTTACTTTCACCAATGTTGACTATTTTCAACAGATGTTGACTTCCAAATCTGACTCGTTTGCACCGTTGCATCTGATCTGGATGGTGACAGTTGCTCTGATTGACCTGTAAAAGTCTGAAACACCGGAGTTGACTCTGACAACAGACCCTCTGATGCTTAAGTCAGAACTCAAGAAAAATATGAAACACATTTTGTTGGAAAAATACTTGTTGCTGCTTATTATGGTGTGGAAACAGACAGATGTGAGTTTATATTTGATGAAAACTACTAAAGATCTGACATTTTATCGTTGCCATAAAAAGTGGTTAGAGTAGATCTGGATCGTTGGTTGAACACCGTGATCTTAATTCGACGGTTGCTGACGCAGCCGATGAACCTGCAAAAATCCTGAAACACCGGGGTGGCCCCAGGGGGTGGCAATTGGGTCAAACCTGCTCGGGTCAACTCGTTATTCGGGTGGGCCTCGGTCGGGTTGGCATGTTAACCGGGCAGGGTTCAAAATCGGAAAGTTCGATCCGTTCGGCTCGCTAACCCATTCTGGTCGAACCCGTTTCGGGTCGGACTGGGTCGTGGGTTGGCCCGGTAGATTTGGTTTTTTTTTAAACTTAACTTACAAAAAATAAATACAACAAGTATAATTGTATAAAAGTGAAAAAAATGCATATATTATTCATTTCAATTTCTATAAATTTTTTACAAGTTTTATTACATACTAATACAAGTAATAGAAACACATAAAGAATATACAACATTTCTTGAATTACATTTACATGTTTGAGGAGATAATCAGAATCTAGAGTTCGAGATAGCATAGAGTTAGATTGAAGAGAGAGCATTGGACTATTGTCGTGCACTTCTACTTAATCTAAATCTAGGATCTCATCGCCCTAAATTCCATAATCTTAATGTTGGACTTCAGGCGAGTTGCATCAACTTGTTGTTGTAGATGACACTTTTTCTTGAGTCCTGTCTTTAGCCTTTATCCAATCTTCGGTGCACACGAGCATCTCCAACGAATCTGGCTTCAAGCGATTCATGTAATCTGTTAGAACCCTGCCACTTGTAGAAAAAATGCTTTCTGAAGCAACTGTGGAGACATAAGGAGTTAGTAAATCTCTAGCCATATGTGAAAGAATAAATAAAAGATTTTCATGTTTTTTCCACCATTGTAGTACTTCAATCTTAGTACTAGAACTATCACTATCTAGTTGATTATACCAATTTATTTCATTAGGTGCATTAGTCCTAGTTTTTTTTGTATATTAAATATGAGCAAGTAGATTAGCAGTGACATCTTCTAATGTACTCTTATCCTTACCTCTAGATGTCACGCCTCGCTTCCCAAAAAGGAATACAGAATACGGATACGCGACAAAGTCCAGTGAATGACTTTCACCATTCATAAGCTGGAAGGATCTTTTCAACAGTTCACAAGAAATAAACAAGAAGTAAAGAGAAAATAACCATCCACACATGCACGAAAAAAATTAATATAATCAACAGAATTACTTGAAAAAAAATACATAATTCTCAAATAACAAGATCTGGAAACAACAAGTTATAAGTTCTGGGACAAAGTGCCCAATACAAGATCCAAGTAGTAATAAATATAAGTAGTTCAAAACAGAAAAATAATTTAAGCGGAAACTCTAGCCAAGCTCAGAACACTTGGTCACTTACTCTTTCGGGCAGCTGATCACCGAAATCTACAAATTTAACAGTTTGCAAGGAAAGAGAACAGAAAATAATACGCTCGTTAGTGCAAGTTACAGGCCGTATGTAGTACAAGCAACAAGTACAGAAAAACCGAATACAGAGTAGCAACAAGAAACAAGTACTGAATAAAGCATGAAAGGAAAAGTGACAGTAAAATAGGGCAACTAACTTTTAAACTAACAAATAGAATCAAGTAATATGATAAGATAACATGGTACAGGTAGCATGTAACAAGTATCAAGTAGCATGCAAGCAAGTAACAAGTAACATGTGTCAAGTAGCATGTCCAAGTAACAGGAATGTGCAAGTGATCATGATGTTCTCAAGTCTTGTATTTAATCCTATCTAGGTAGCACTTCATGTGCCCTAAATTTTACCACATGGTTGCTACATTCAAGCAAGCTGCATTTAGATTTCGTAGTGGATTATATAGGGCCGTGTACTCAGGTGTCAAGTATCAAGTATCAAGTAGGACCTACTGGTTCCCTCCGAGTACACCTCTCCTATTGGAAAGTATGTAGTCAGGTAAGCAAGTGGGAAACACGAGCCCCCTTCTGAGACACCTTCCACTAGGGAAGTATGTATTCAGCTAATCAAGTAAACAAGTATCAAGTATTATGTATCATGTAATCAAGTAATCAAGTAATCAAATAATCAAGTAATCATGTAATCATATGGGACACACGGGCCCCCTTCCAAGTACACATTTCTATATTGTCCACTACTAGATCTTTCCCTTAACCCCGGCTTGATTACTTGTTATTATTATTAAAGTAAGCATGAATGTGCACAAACATGGCAAGAAAATACGGCATGACAAGAGACAAGTTTAAGTCGGATAGAAAACATAAACGGGTGACAAAACAACCAACAATAGTTAGAAACAGCGAGACTTTCAGTTCTGGACAGCAAGACGTTGCTGCATCAAAACTGAGATTTTTCGTTGCTACATGAATGCAAACCTGGATCAATCAGAAATTCTAGAAACTGGACTCTCTGCCAAATCCAGCACATATACACAAGTCATATAAAAACTACAAAAATAGGCTCAAAACAACGTTTTATATAGAATTCAAGTTCAGCCAGAAATCGTAAAGTTTTATTTATAAGCATGAAAAAGGTATAAAAACACCATAATTAAATCTAGGAAACATCTGCAGGGTTCCCTAGCATGTCTAGTCTCAACATATAAAGTTTCATAAAGTTCCATTACAGATAGCATAGTCAATTTAATTTGAAAAATAGCATGATGCAACAAATTTATGAATATAAAATTTTAGACACAGCAGTACTAAAACAGTGATAAATCACAAAATACAACTCGGAATTCAAATCCACCAAAAGGTTTGTAAATTAGACATACTAGGCTAAATTTCATATTCACAAAGATTTAATCAAAGTGACTGAAATCAGGTTGAAAACAAAGTTCTTTACTGAACAACATACAGTTTGGAAATTATATGAATGGTTTCATAAGCATGAAATAGGTTATAAAAGTCATTAAACAATTTTACAAATATTTGGGGTTGATCCCAGTCATGTCTAGGCATACCCAGAATAATATTAAGTCCAAATTTTACTTTAAACATCAGTTTTAAAATAGTAAAACATACAGCGATCTCATAAATCATAATCTGAAAATTACGACACAGCTGTAGTAAAACAGTGATAACTCACACATCAAAAATCGAAATTACGATCCGTCGAATGTTCTGAAAAATAGACATCGAGGCCTACGAATCATATTTACAAAATAATTTATTTTACTGTCTAAATTGCTGTACCAAATCCGGGCAGCGGCAAAACGAAATTTCTTTCATGCATTTAATCAAACAATTCATCTATGATAGATTCAAATTAGAATGTAATGCAAGACATGATATATTGAACATGCAAATCAACATGGCATGGGTATTAATAAGTCCACAACAAAATAACACATCTAGCACATCAATCACATAACAAAAATCCACAACATACGATGAATCATGAAAGAGTATATATATATTAAGAATCTATTTAGATCTAATTTATTTTCGTGTAGTGTGTGTGTGTGACAACTTATTGTGATTGATCATGACTATGATTTTATCAAGACGGATCAAGCGATGAGACCAAGATTTTCAAGAGATCATCATGAGAACGAGCACAAAAATGAGAGCAAGACTACATGCGGAATTTGTAGTTGTATAAGAACAAAAATAATGTACAAGTTACTTGCCTCAATGAAGACGACAAATCCCGGGCGACGAACACGAATACAACAACTCATGAACAAGTGGGGGCTTGCAGGATTGAGATAAACGACAGGCTCTGATGGCAGGACGGCGGCGTGGTCGACGACGTTGGGAGCACGGTAGGAGGACGGTGGTAGGAAGAGGTGTAGGATAGGAGGCTCGGGATGAGGAGATGGATGATGGCCGAGGTGGGGGCACAGCACAGGGCGTGCGATGGCGGCAGACGGGGAGCGCGAGACAGTCAGAAAGGCGCGACTGGCAGTTAGCGGCCGGCGGGGGAGTTGGTCGACGGGCACAGTGAGAGGGAGAGAGAAGGTGAGTTGGAGAGAGAGAGAAAGAGTAGTTGTTTAGGAGATAATGACTGTAGGGAAAAGAGAAACAAATTTGGTTAAATTTTAATGAGATTTTTGGTAAGTTAGGATTTTAGGAATCAAGGGGGAGATCATGGGAGAGAAATTTGCTTGTTAGGCAGATAGAGGTGACCGTGAGGAGAGATTTGAGGGAGACTGGGTAAAAGAGGGTATTGGGTATCGGGTTTAGGATCTAATATGGCTGATTATAGGGTTTTGGATAGGGATTCGGGTCTAGATCCAATAAGAAGAGGGTATCAGGTTTAAATAGGGTAGAGTGGGTTAGAAAACCGGATCCAATATGGTATAAATCAAATAATAAACAAATTGGACATGAAATATATGATCTAGAATCAAAGAAATCATCCAGAGATAATAATTAGCATAAGAAATTAAATCAGAAGATTGAAGTTACAGAATTGAATTGACGGGAATGAAAAATAGTTTATTAAGAACGAAGAAAAGTTACACGGTTCAGAAAGAACAAAAGAGTACAATCAGAATGAATACCCAGGAAGACAATAAATACATACAAAAATACAAGAAAAGAAAATACAGGGGTTACACTAGAAATAGAAGAAGAAGAAGTAACTATACTAGTTGTACTACGAGATTCAAAAGTTCTATCATAATAATCATACAGGTTATTCAATGTTGAATTAAAGCGAGCTAAAAAACATTTCAATCAAACTTCTCGTACCCGCTAATTTGATACGAGGATCCATAACAGTTGCAATACAATACAACATAGGAGGAGAATTAAAATACTTCAAAAATTTATTATAAGCATGAACAACAATCTCGCTAATGTATACGTCCGAAATCATGTCTTGAAAAGTTTGCGTCATAGTAATTATTGAAATAAAAATACTACTAGAAGTAGAATCATAAGATGTAGAAAACTTCATAGTTACGGTTTTAAAAGGTTCCAAAAATTGTAACAAAGATTTGGCAATATACCATGATTAGAGAGTCATTTGAAAATTTTTCATATTTTTTTGCAAGACAAAAATCATTTATAATATCTTTGTATTGAGTAACAACATTTAGTAAATCGAAAGTAAAGTTCCATCAGTATTTAACATCTATAGTAAATTTTCTAAAATGTATTCCCCTATCTTTACATCATTCTTTAAATTTTTGAAGCATAATACAACTGAAAGAAATAAAATGTACACAATTTCTAATTGCAATTTTATATGTATCTGCTACTTTCAATGCATCTTGTACACATAAATTTAAAATATGACATGCACATCTAACATAAAAATTTTCATTACATGGAGGAGATAATTGTGTTTTTAATGTACTAATCGAAGCATTGTTGTTAGATGCATTATCAAAACTAACAGTAAAATTTTTATCACGAATATGATATAAATCACAAACTTCTAAAATACGTATTGCGGCAAAGTAGCAAGTGATATGATTCTTTTGAATCATCCAATCACTATCGATCCAATAAAAAGTTAAGCTCATCATTGGAATATCGTTACAACCTTTACAACAATCGGAAGTTAATGATACTCTACAAGTCAAAAAATACAAAAATGCAATTAAACCGTCTCTCATTTTGTTGTAAAGTTTAAAACAATCGGATTTGAGTGTGTTTCTAGTAATTCTTCTAAAATGTGGATTTAGTTTATTTTGATTAAATGCATCTATGTTCCTACTCTCGGAATAGGAAAATGGTAACTCATCCTCAATAACTAGTCGGGTCATTTTTTGACGAACATTTTTGGGATCATAGAGGTGGCTATCTATTTGTCCGGTCCTAGGGTTGATTCTTTGGTTGGCCTTGTTGGTCTGTACTAATTCGGGGTGTACATTTTGAATGAGTCATTTAATAGTACACATTCTCTCACCCTTCTTCCATTTGTAACTCTTTTCACAAGTTATACAAATCTTATGCCCTACATCGGGATTTCCTCGTCGGGGATAAAGGTGTAAAATTTGTGCCAATCACTAGTTTGCCCTCTAGTTTTTCTATTACTGGTGGGTTGTGTGGTATTGTTTTGTTGTATGTGTGTCTCAATATCATGCATTTCTTGTTCTATGTCGTGTAGAGGAACATTTTGAGGACCTATGTTTAGCATGAAGTTATATACGGGTTCTAATTGTGGGATTGTTAGAGGCCGACGAGAAGAACTAGTGGAATCTTGTTCACTTTGGCTACGGCTGCTACCTCGTGATCTAGACATGGTAAATGATTTCTAGTAGTAGTGGTGTGTGTAAAAAAATGATTTCAAGTATTGTAGTAATGTATGTGAAAAAATAAGAAATAATCTAGGAGATATATGTTGAAAAAGAAAATATAAAAAATAATAGGAGGGTGTTGAGAGAGAGACAAGTGAAAACGAACAAAAAAATATGATAAAAAATTTAGAACTACAACAAAAATAAATAGTTGAGAGAGTTGTGTAATTTTGATACCGTACTTCGCGAATAATCGTATATAGAAATGAAAGAGAAAATAATAGTAGAAGTAGACGTAGTCGATTGAGAAATGTAGTAGATGTAGTCACGTAGTCATGGAAATAGTTGAGAGAGCTTCTTCGATATGAGAGTTTGTAGAGATGGAGTTGAGAGTGTTGAATCGACGCGAGTTCGATACGAAAAAAATTGTTCACTTCTTTGTTGCTTGGAACTTTGTTGAATTTTTTTTTATTATTCTTTTTTTTTTTTGATTGAGTTGAGTAGTAGTAGTAGAGAGAGTAATAGAGTAAGGTGTGAAAAAAATTTGATTGAAGTTAGAGGGTATTTATAGGCCCAAAACCCCCATAAAAGCAAAAAAAAAAAAAATCTAAAAAAATTGCCACTGGCTGCAGACAATGGCCGGGTCGAACAGTCGACCGGTTTGGGTCCATCGAGTCGAAAACCACAGGTTCGCGGGCGGGTCTCGAGCGGGTATGACCAAGTCAACGGGTCGATGGGCCGGGTTGAACAGGTCGAAACCTACTTTTTTCACCCCGGGTCGACCTGGTTGGGATTTCTGCTTCGACCTGAACCCGAGTCGAGTCTAGGAGGATCGGGGTTGAGCATGGCGAGTCGCACGCGGGGCGTGGGTCAACCCGACCCGATACCACTCCTAGGTGGCTCCGGCGATAGAACCTCTGACGCTCAAGTCAGATCTAGAGAGAGAGAGAGTTTGAGAGAGAAATTGCATATTACCTTCTGACTGAGGAGGAGGGAGGCTATTTATAGGCCTGAGAAAAAGTGCAGAAGATTGATGTGAATCCATTAGATCGACTATGAATTCCTTATCTCCTATTCGAATTCCCCCTTCAAGAGATAACCTCTCTTGTTTGGGGATAAGAGATTGAACTAACAGCCTTCATGGGCTGTGTCTATCTTAGTTGGCATAATCTGTCACTTTTTATGTGCTTGAAAGAGGCTCATGTCTTGTAGCGGAGCCTGAAGAAGGCCCAGACCTGAAAGAGGCACGTTATGACTAATCGACCTCGGCCTGTAGAAGCTTTAGGATCCGTGCCAGGATTGTATGGCCCTGATTCATTGAACTTTTACCATTATCATTAACCCCCCACTCCCTGGAGACATTTTTCTTGGCTTTCGGGAAGTAGTTCACCTTATTTTTGGATTCTGGAATACAATTTTAGCTTTCAGGGTGTTTTGGAGATACTTGAACTGATCAGAAGCTTCTGAAGGAGGCATATATTTTCTTGGATTTTTCTGGAATTTTCCACAATTTTTTAGATTTTTCCAAAATTTTTAATAATATTCCCCCAATTTTAAAAACTTTTTCAAATTTTTTAATTAATAAACCCAAATTTAAATATTTTTTGAAACTTTTAATTAATTTTGCGAATAAAATATTTTTTTTGGATTTTTTAAATTACTTTTTCAAATTTAAAAAATGAATTTCTAAGGTTTTTCATAAATTATCAAACCTCAACGCGCTTTTTGAAGTGATCTGGACCGTTGATCAACCCTGGGCTTGTAACACCCTGAATTCCAAATAAGCCTGAATTCGAAGTTCCACAGGATCTTTACACTTCACTTCGTATAATTTTACAAGGAATTTAAAACTTTTTATACAATAATGTTTTACATCAACGCAGCGGAATTACAAATTACAGTATGATACATGAAATCAATAACAATTTGAACAGTTCATTAAGCAGCATTCTCTCTTTAGTCCTTTCATTCAATTTATCCTGCATAGAAACTGTGGGCACGTTAGTTGCATATAACTGACGCTAGGATATAATACATCAATTTCTCTTACTTGGAAAACACACACTTGATCACAAACAAAGCTAAGGGGGAATATCCTGTTGATGTCGTGTGTGAAAGTCCGAGTGCAAGCTAGTGGAAAACACACACTTGATCACTTACTCCTTAATGCAGTTATTTATATTTAATGACACTAATGCGCACTTGTTCGGATTCTATTCATCCCATACTACATAGGTCCGAGTGCAAGCCCTTAATCGTACTTCATCTTGTAGGGTTGGATCCTTTGCTATGAGTTAAACTACTATGGTAACTACGGCAAGTATCCTAGATGTTTTATGAGTTACGAGCCCATGCCTAGACAGCCTGGAGAGGAATCCCACGTCATGACATGACGCATCATGCAGACAACCTATGGACAATTCGCCTCCGTCATGGAACATGGCACAACGTAGTCACCAAACACCCCACAAGCGTCGCCACGGTCCCAATAATTCTGGAGATGTATCCACGCCATGACATAACGTATCATGCAGGCAACCTGTGAATATTCTCACACCGTAGATCTGAGGCCCTCATATTTGTGTATTTCTCTTACTTTCATCACATCTTCACTATGTGTCTAATCCTTAGGTATTTGAATCATGAATAAAATTAATATCCTAGAGTTAGAGTTACCTCTACATCGGTCTTAAACATCAATCATTAACAATGACCCAATCTTGGTCTTTTATCACATTTCTCGTTCAAAAATTTCATTTATGCCGATGCAAGGACTTAGCTAAACTCTAGTTTCAACTCGTTTCATGTTCATCAAAAATGAGTGCTCATATTCACAATTTCCATATTTCATCATGATTCTTTATTTTCCACTTTCCATGCACATTTGCATAATTTAGACAACAATCTCAATTTAATCTTACTCAATTTTTCCATGTCAAAAAATCTCATTTTAAATCTCTGCACCAAAATTCTTTACATTCAAAATATTTGTTTTCTTTAATTAATCAAAATCTTACTCTAATAAAAATTTATCAATTTCTTCTTCTCAAAATTACTTCAAATCCCAATTATAATAAGTCAAATATTGTAGAAATAATTTTCATGAAGTCTAGATAATTTTAGAAGAATTCTAGTATTTTTTTCTCAATTTTTATACACTTACAATACTAAAAAATAAATCGAAATAGATATAAAAAAAAAAATCAAAATCACAAATAAAAAGGCCAGAGCCGGATTCGAACCTAGACCAACGCCCCCTACCTGTGAACAGTAACCGACCCAAAGCGCACCTAATGACGAGAAGGTCCAAAGTGACTAACTGATATAGGATGGGCTTTAAATATACTTAAGGTCTGGTTTCGAGATTTAATTAAAAATCGAATTTTCAGAAAAACAGAGTCTCTTGCAAGGCTCGAACCCAAGACCAGTAAGCCCGCTCAGCTACAGTATCATACCCAAAACGCACCCGAAGACCAGTAGGTCTTGAGTGACTAACCGATATAGAGTTCGGTTAAAATACTTTTGTATGGACTGTACTATATCTAGTTCTTTTTTTAATAAACTCAATTTTTCTCAATTAATTTGTACTTATAAAAATCGAAATCTCTTTCCAGAATTTGTTTCTTTGAAAAACAGTATATTATATTTTCCTAGATTTTCAAAATTCACATTTTTAATCACATAGAAAGCTATTTCTCTTATTTCTTTTGAAAGTGGAACAATAATACATTTTTTCGACATTGGAAAATTCCTTTTTAGAATGAATCTTTTTAATCTACTTGTTCCATATTTGTTCACAATATATTTGTACAATTTCTCTTCATTCTTTAACAAAAATAAAAACCCTTAAGTTAATTTTATCTTTTAATAAATTCACTCATTTCTTATGGTTCAAGAGATAACATATTTGACAATCAACTGAATATAAACTTACTCATACATACAATTAGAATTCAACAATTATTGTAATTTTCCCATGCTAATCATCTTATTTCAAAGATCATGGGTGTTAATTTGCATTCTACAATCCATTCACAAGCACAATTTCATACAAGCATGATTTATCAAATTTATATGTACTCTCGCATGAAAATATAGTAATAAAGCATCATGACAACTATTAATTAACACATTCAAATTCATTTTACTAACTTTTTCATGTAAATAAACTAGAGTTTCCTCTCTTTCTTACTAGTCTCTTCAAGCAAGTATATGACAATTTTTCTACTTGTTTCTAACATTTTCACAAATTAAAGTCCTATCATGGCATCTATATTAGAAGTTTGAGAAATCACCCACCTTATTGAAGAAACAAATGAAAAACTCCTAAAGAACTCCTTGAAAGCACAATCGGCTCCTTTTCCTCCTAGTTTGTGGCACAAAACTCGAGCCTTCTCCTCCTTCATGTGCCACCGAGCCTCCTCTTAATGCTTTGGCCGGCCTCCAATAGGAAAGGGAACACACAAACACTCAATCTTTTTCTCACACAACTCTTTCTTTTCTCTTACACAAATTTCTTTTCTTTCTCTTTCTCTTTAAAATTTCTAATGCAAATGACAAGAGTAATAGGGGGGCGGGGGGGAGGGGGGTGTTTATACATTTTTCAAGAGTGGATGAAGGGTTGAGATGAGTTTAGATGAAAAGGTAGGATACATTTGGGAGTTAGAAAAACTACCCATCATCAAGTAACCACCTCACCACTCTTCCACTCTCTCTCTCCACCACTCCCAAGCATGGCCGGCCAAGTCTCCTTGCTCCATTGCACGTGCATGTGCAATGCGTGTGCCAACACATGCACACTAGTTAAGTTGTACAATTATTAATTGTTCATTTATTTGTTACAAGATTAAATCTACATTACAAGTTGTATTAATTATTAATAAAATTAACTAGTGGGCTAATTAGGTGGGCTAAAATCCATGGGTTCTTTTAATTTATTTATTTATTTATTTAAGTGGGCCAGAATTAGACTATTAGGTCTAAAGATTAATAATTAATAACACTAGGCTTTAATTTTAAAAGAGAAGAAAATATTTATTCATGACATAAGAATAATTTTTAAAGCTAAATACACATATTAAATTGCACGTGCAAAACACGTGAAAATAAAAGAAAAACTTTATATTTGACTATTTGAAAATTCAGGATGTTACAGGGCTCGCCCATTGATGGGTTTGGTTGAATCTCCTGCGTCGATCACGCACCAGTGCGCATATTTGGGTGATCGAACGGATAACAGTAGAGTGTAGTGTTAGAGAAGAAATCAGGTGGCATGGACGAATCTGGAGCATTTATCACCCGCACGCTCGAGTTTATGGGGAATCTGACGGTCAGCGAACGCTGCGCGCGCTCCCTATCTTGCCAACGGTTTCGTCGAGCTATGACCACTTGTTCTTGGATATTTAAGCTTCGTCGACCTATATCTTGGTCGGGCAATGGGTTTTGGGTGAGCTACAACTTCTACGACCATAGTTTTGAGCGAGGCAGCGTGGTTGATGCATTGTTTTCGCTGATCTCAGAGTTTGGAGAGGAAAGGTGTAGCGCCCCGAATTTCCAATATAATATCTCAGAATTACGTGGCACAATTCTCAGCATCTACCTTAATGTAATAGTAAACATAGCTAAAATACAGAATAATTTTTCAACTTTTATTACATCTATTCTTTACAAAACACAGCGAAAAATTAAACTCCTTCAATCACAATTCTTTCTTTTATTACACATTCTTTTAAAATTTACATAAGCCACATTATCATTCTACCACATGCATCCAAATCCCATGCTTTAGGTACCTACCTGTAAAACATGAGGCTAGAGATAACCCTAACCCCCAAAACTATAGGGGTCAGCCATAACGGTGTGCGTGACATCAAAAGAAGTACAATATAAATAAAACGTAAAGAATAAAGTCATAAACAACACATACCAACGGTAGTAACAAATGAAATATGAAATAATAATAAATGAAACATGAAAACATCAAGTGAAACTAGACTAAGTGTCAATTGTAGGAAAATAGAAAACATATATGCATAAAACCAAGTCAAGAAAACACAAATGCAATATGATGACTCTCTAATGCATACTTGTCAGATTCTCTGCATTCCATACTACATAGGTCCAATGCAAGCCCTTATCGTTATCCATTTTATAGGGTTAAGTCCCTCATTATAAAACTAATCCTACTACGGTGATAAAAATAAGATCCAGAATACTTCAGGAACAGGTATCACAACCCTTGATGCGCAAGCATCATGTAAGAATAGCTCTGACCCCAGGAAGAATCACCTCCCTGACGTGTACCCCACGAATAGGTTTGCGAAACCCTCGACATACAGATACACTAGTACATCCCGTAAATAGGCCCACCGACCCTCGACACGCAAATCTACCTGTATGCTCCGTGAAAAAGGCCTACAGACCCTCGACACGCGAACATACCAAATATCCTCTCGAGACAGAACAACACACAGTTCTGGAACGCATCCGTTGGACTAGACCCTAGAGCATATACTTACGTTTCCCAAGTTCTATCACATCTCCATTAGTGTCTGTCCTTAAGTTGATTATTATTAAAACACGAATTTTCCCTCTCTAGAGTTAGTGTATCCTGCAAGACTTAATTCCACAAAAACAACCCCAAGACCCAACTGGTCAAAATCCACAAAATCTCATTTGCCGGTTCACAGGAATCCCACTCAACTCCTAGAGACTCACAAATCGAATATCAACACCAAAACGTTCAATAAAACTCTTAATTCCAAATCTCAAAATATTTATATCAATGAAAACTTCTTTAATCAACAATACCAAATTCATTCAGTATACTCACAAATTCCAGAATTGAAATAAAGTATTAAATCAATTAAATAACTGAAAATCATATTTTTAAGTCGTAGAAAGTCACAAAACATCAATTTCTTCAAAAACCATATATATTTCACTTTATAAAGTTATAGAAATACAATTTAAATTCTATTAAAATCAAAACATAACTTTCTGTAAAATACTATAATCTGTAGTAAAAACATCATCTAAAACAGTAGATCAATAATACATAAGTTCAAAGAGATAATCATTCAAGAAAACAACAGAAAAACTCAAGAAAACAATCAGCCATGCAGCTGACAGTCGGCCATCAAAACCAATTCAAAAAGCGACGGTCGACCGTCATGCGAAAATTCCAAAAATAAAGAACTTCAGTCGACCGACCATTAGCTGCTGCACAGCCAGTTTTGAAAGATTGTGCACATTTCGACTGATACATCGATTATACTCTGTAAAATCATAAATTTGTGAAATAAGCTTCCTGAGATGATTAAATACAACTTGTCTAACATAATGAAGTTTATAAAACATATCAACCTCATCCATTTCATAAAACACTATTTTTCAACAAAACTTCTTCAAAACAGTAAACTATGTTCATATATGTATATATGTATCTAAATGCACTAGTTAGAACTTCAAGAAATCACTGGTTATGAGTAGTATAAGGTTTCAAGTCAGCCTCAGTAGCCTAAACAATCAAGATCCAATCGAAATCTCACAAAAAAATCAATTTTCGACAAAATCTTCAAAACAGATACTATAAATGTATATGAGTGTATATATGTGTTCAAACATCAGTAGTTTCATCGAAACTCATCAAATATGAGTAGTATAATGTTTATTTCAATCTTAGTATGAGTATAGAGCAAGATTTAATCAAAATCACCACAAAATACAAAAAAAGAAAAAAACGATTTCGGCTGTACATCACAGACCCGAAAGCAAACTCCCCCTTTTCCACTTCAAAACCTGATCTTTTGATCCGATTCTTGCAACTCATTAAACACATACACAACTTCTCTCATTAGTTTGCCCATGAAATACATGCAATTATAACAACCATTCATCAAATTTTCTTCATTAAAATTCTCAAACCGTATATATATATATATATATATATATATATGTTCAACAGGAAAAGAACTCATTTTTAATCAAAATTTGCATCTCCACCATATAATCTCAATATATAAGTTCAAATCAACAAGGTTATGAAATAAAACAACATACCCATGATTCCTACTAAGTTCTTAACAATCTCAAGTCATCTATGTAAAATTTTTATTCATCAATAGCATAGTTTTCATGAAAAGATTCAATCTTTATTCATCCATCCATCAATATATTCATTATACCAGCATACAATCCTCTAACATGCTTTCTAATAGACAAATCATCATATATAACATGCATAGAATAATACAAAAACAAACATATGTCACTCACCTTATTGAAGAATCAACCGAAATAATAAAGAGAATAATAAAAGTTCTTCCTTTCGCAAGAAAACCAAGATCCTCGCTTCGAAATTCCAAGAAACGAATAATAAAGAAAACCCTTCGTGTAGTACAGCAAAGAGACGACTGCACTCTCTTTTAAATAGGCCGGAAATTAGGGTAATTAGGGTTTTGAATATGTTTTGCTAAATATCCATTTTGAATATATCTTTACATATATAAATCCTTATACTTGAAAATTAGATTAACCAATTCACTTTAAATTTAAAAACAAAAATAAACACACTAATACTAGCCAGAACTAGGTTTAAATCCAGAAAAACAAATTTGTAATTTTTGCCTCTAAATGGCAATTTTGCAAAAAGACCATTCTTTAACAATTTTGCAAAATAAACAAAATCTATTAGAATAAAAAGTAAAATCTTTACATCTGAGTTGGTTAGCAATCATGCTCAGTCCAAAAAACTGAAAATCTGGAGTTTTTACCACCAAGTGGTAATTTTGCACAAAAGCCCCTCTTTTTGTAATATTTGCAAATATGCCAAATAAATATCAGAAAAATTCAGAAAATTCATAAATAATACATAATAATAAATATTAGGCTTCCCCAAAATAATTTCTTACTTTGGGTTTCCCAAAATATATTTGCACGTGTTTTGCAGGTGTAAAAGATAATTTTCAGAAAAATATTTATTAAATCATAAAAAGTCATTTTAATTCATTTATTGACCTCAAAACATTATTTAGAAATCTAGGGTGTTACATCACTCCCTTCGTAGAATAGTTCTGTCCTCAGAACTACTACTAATAGGGACCACACAAATATAAGCAAAAAAAATGCAATCACATAAATGTAAATATAGTTTAAAGAATACAGTCATACAAGAGAATACAATTTAACCCAAAAGAATACAATTTAATCAAAAGAATACAATCATTCAAAAAGCTCAAGAAAATCCTTCTGCATGCGATCCTCCGGCTCCCAAGTAGCTTCCTTAAACTGCAGGTTCCTCCACAATACCTTGATCATAGGTGTCACCTTATTCCACAACACCTTCTTCCTACGATCAACAATCTCTACAGGCTGCTCCTTGTAACTCAAGTTCAGCTGTAGGCCTTCAGGCATTTCCACCAACTGATAATTCTGATCCGGCACATACTTCCTCAACATTGACACATGGAACACATCATGCACCTGTGCCAATTCCTCCGATAGCTCTAGCTTATATGTCGTTACCAATCCGCCCAAAAATCGTGTATGGCCCAATGTACCTTGGCACCAACTTGCCTCCCTTTCAGAACCTGATCACTCCTTTAGTCGGAGACACCTAGAGAAAGACTGCATCCCCAACCTTAAACTCCAAGTCCCTTCATCAAGTGTCTGCATAACTCTTCTGCCAACTCTGAGTCTCGACCAACCTCTTACGAATCAGCTCGATCTTCTCCGATGTCTGCTGCACAATCTCTTGCCCAAACATCTGCCTCTCACCAATTTCATACGAACAAACAGGTATCCTGCACTTCCTCCCATACAGAGCTTCATACAGAGCCATCCCGATACTTGCATTGTAACTGTTGTTATAATCAAACTCAACCAATGCCAAGTACCTCTCCCAACTGCCACCAAAATTCATAACACAAGCCCTCAGCATATCCTCCAATACCCGATTCACCCTTTCAGTCTGACCATCGATCTGCAGGATGGAAAGCAGTACTGAAATCGGTTCTGGTACCCAAAGCTGCTTGCAAACCCTTCCAAAGTCTCGAAGTGAACCTCGCATCCCTGTCGGAAACAATCGACGCAGGAACCCCATGAAGTCTCACAATCTCATCAATGTACAGCTCTGCCAGTTTCTCCAATGACCAAGTAATCTTCATGGACATAAATTGTAACACCCCGTATAAAATTTTAAAATAACAATACATTTTATTTTTCTGCACATGCAACGCACGTGCAATTTCACCTCATTATTTCTCATTCTAAAATTTACTTAAAGTTATGCATAATTTTCTTTCTTTTATTTTATCTCATTTAGTTGTCTACTTCTTATTTAGAACCCATAGGCCTAATAGAAGACTCTAAGGCTACTAGAATAAATTAAATAAATAAAAATTTAACCAAGCCCACAACAGAAGCCCACTAAGAAAATCCTACAATTAGTTGTACATATTCTTACACATGTCATGTAACAACTAGTAGATACACAAATATAAATAAATATAAAATTAAAAATGGTGTGCACTTGTGCACTACACGTGCACGTGCATGCACAAAAGAGGAGGTCGGCCTTGCTTGAGTGGGGAGAGTGGAGAGAGTGGGAGAGTGGGGTAGTGGGTAGTTATTTGGAGTTGTGAGATTAAATCCTAGCCATAAATTTTCCCCTATAACCCCCCCCCCCCCCCTATTGTTTATCATTTGCACCAAAATTAAGAATCAAAAGAGAGAAGAAAAGAAAGAGAGTTAGAGTTTTTGTCTTGCAGTTCTTGGAGGATCTTGGAGTTGTTCTTGCTAGGAGGAGATGGGCTAGGCAATCGTGTTGGAGCTAAGAGCGATTTAGGAATTTTTCTTCTACATTATGATCTTCTTTGAGATGGGTGTTTCTTGAATACTTTCGAAATTTTGTATAATGAAGCATGCTAGTTTGACATATGAGTAGTTGTAGAATTGTGATGAATGTAGACTGAATAATGTTGTTTTAATTATGTCATGATTTGTTGAAATCAAGTTGTGGTTCAAATGAATGGCTCGAACTCATGTTAATTAGGAAGGGAAAAAAAAAGAAATGATATCTAGTAAATTGTTAGAATGAAAAGATTCAAATTGATGCATGTTAGAACGTTCATATAATAGTCAAAATAATGCAATATGTATGAAAAAGTTTTAAGATGCTATTATAGTAGAGAAATATGAAAATAGTCTCACAAATGTGTATTTTATTGGTATAAAGAATTTTTATAATGATTTTTTGAAGAAGGACAATATTTTATTTAAAATTTGATAATAGGAGTTCATTAATGCAATTTGGGAGGAATATTTTATTATATTGTCGAAAATAAGAATTTTTATAAGTTTGAAAATATGCCATTATACTGTATTTTGGAAAGAAAACATTCTGGAAAGAATTAGATTTGAACGATACACAATAGTTGAGAAATCGAAATTTGTAAAGAAAAGTTATAAACAGACACAAAGTATAAAGATATTTTAACTCCTAATTATAATAGAGAATGGGTTGGGCATACTGGTTTTCGGTGTGGGTTTAGAGCACTGTGAACAGTGCCCTTGGTCATGAGATCAAGTCTTCAAAAGGCTCTGTTTTATTAAATTTTGGATTTTTCCAAAACACAGTACAGCCCGTACATAAGGTATTTAAATGAATTTCTTTCTCTAGCTGCCTTTCGGCTTTCTGGTCTTTTGGTGCGATTTGGGGTGGTTACTGTAGCATGGCGGGGTCACGGGTTCGAACCCTGGCCTGGCCCTTTTAATATATATTTTGAGTTTTTTGAGATATTTTGACCACTTCCACTTTTGACTAGATCATGTGTCAATATCTATTTGTCTTTCTCTAGAGACACACTATTATACAACAGTACGAATCAATTTCTGTATTCAAGGCTGTTCCTAGTCGCTCGGACTCTTATTGTAGTGTGAGCCTTGAAAATATCCGAAGTTAGGCAATCAGCAAGGAATGAGCTATCTAATTCATTCAAGGGACCCCTTTTAATATATTTTTGAGTTTTTTGAGATATTTTGAGTTTCTTTGAGCACAAAAATTTGGGGAAAACTTTATTATTCCTCTAAAATATTATGTAGACTTTATTAAATATTTCCACAATATTTGATATATATTTTGTGAGAATTGAAAGTGGAATTCGCATTAAATAATGTGTTAAATAACTTGAAATTTTAACATAAAATGTGTACCTTGTATGATTAAAGGAAAAATAATAATTGGGATACAATTGGATTCCTCTTGATGAGATTCTATAGTTATTTATCTTTGATTAAGAATACTTTGAGTTACATACAATGCTATAAGTGATTAAATTGATAATGAATGTTGAAGTGAGTTACTTCATGTTATGAGATTATAAAGAAATGTATTTAAGAAAGAGATTGTGAATAAAGAAATTGAAATATTATTTTGAGGTTGAATATAACCTATGGTTGATCTCTAGATCAAGATAGTTGTTGGAATCTAGAGGCTAGGCGAGACCCTTAGAAACCATTAGTTGTTATTAATATGAATTTGAGAGCTAACCAGTGTTGGTTGAGCATCTCTTGAGAAGTAGCCAGTTGGGTTGACTGACTCTTGTGTTGGTTTAAGTCCGGTAGGATAAGCTAACTCTAGGTTGTGATGATTTCTTCTAAAAAAAACTAAAAATGTAAGGACGTGCACTAAGGGGAGACGTGATTTAGTATGGGCAAACATGGGTATGAAGGCCTCAGTTGGTTTGCGGTGTAAGATAGTTTTCCCAGAATTATCGAGGTGTCATTGGGAGTGTCCCCAGGTCATCTGTGATGTGGGATTCATCTTCGAAATTATCGGGATCGAGGCGACGCCTATGGTGTGTTTTAGGACTATGTAGGTGCCATAGATTGCGGTGTGAGATAGTTTCCCCAGAATTATCGAGGTGTGATTTGGAGTGTCCCAGCTCATCTACATTGTGGGATTCATCTCCGGAATTATCAGGGCGTGTGCCTAATACTCCCAGAACATCTAAACCTTATCTTAGTCACCGTACTAGTAATTCATGAAGATGGATCTAACCCTTTAATGTAGAGTACATAGGTGCTTGCCCTCGGACCTATGTAGTATGGGATGCATAAAATCCGAACAAGTATGCATTAGTGTCATCTTAGCGTAGACATCTGCATCAGGCATTAAGTCATTACATACACTGACATGTTTAGGTTAGCCACTCTTTCACACTTTGTTTACGTTCAAGTTTGTGGTTGTTAAAGTATTAAAGAATCGATATATTACGGCATAGTGAGGATCACCGTTTATAATATTGCGTTGGTTGTAGGCAACTGACGTGCCCACAGTTCCATAAGCAGGACTTGGAATTTACAAGAAGATATAAAGATGAAATTGATGATGATGATTACTTAAATGCTAAAGTTGTGACAATTGTATATTTATCATGTTGTAATTCATTTATTTTTTCGCTGCGTGTTGTTGTAAAAGAATATGTTGTAATAAAAGTTTCAAAATTCCTTGTAAAATTGTACGAAGTGAAGTGTAGATCCTGTTGAGCTACGAATTACCGTATTTTGGTATTCGGGGCATAACATAGTGGTATCAGAGCCAGGTTTCAATAAATAGTACAAATTTACAAGGACGACACATTAGGGGGTGGACATTAGGTGTGAGTTCAACTTATAGAGATTTAAATTTAAATGTAAGTAATTTACATTTTTGTTGCTCTATATGCTGATGTTTCTCCTCCTTTTCCCTATAAGATGGCCAATCATCATGACCCCAAGAATGAGGTGGAATGGTTCGTTCCCTTCGAGGAAGAAGAGGAAGAGCCAATGGAGGAAGAAGAAGACCCAGAACAAATAGAAGAAGAACTACCCGAGTCCAAGGAGATCACTCCACCTCCGCCTAATTCCCCAGAAGAACCCTCAGACGAAGAACCCATTCAAGATGACCAAGGTGGTGTTGTTTCTTCTCTTCGGAGGGAGTTGGATGCCCAGAAGTGGAGAGTAAACCACTTAGAAGCACAACTGGCAGAAGATAAGGAGCACATTCAAGAACTGAGTTACCAAGTGTGGGAACTTGAGAAGTGTCGGCACGTGAATGATCGACACTTCGCCAAACTGGACTACATAACTCGCTGGGACAAACAAGAACATCATTAGAGATTTGAAGATATGAAGAAAGAAATCCAGGAATTACAGGGAGATCTTAGAGAAGCTAAGAGAAACCGTAGAATCTAGGATGTCTTTATGTTAAAGTGATGTAATGGATGTAATGAAGCAAGTTTACTTTCCGATTGTAAAAATTTTAAATTTTGGAATGAATAAAAAAATTTGATGAAGGAATGTAAAGTGTGCTATTTATGGTGATTAATGACAAATTTTATGACCCAGAAATGGCTGGAAGAAGGAACTGAAATGGCGAAGGGCATAGTGGTGAGAACAATGAGCTCAACCTGGAAACTAAACTAGCTCAAGTGTACCAGACCTTGAATTCTTTCGCCGCCAATATCACCGGGAACACTAGGTCGAGGCCATCTATACATGTCCCTGAAGTAATCAGACTAGTGGAGTCATTCAAAAGGATGAAGCTGCCTGTGTTCGAGGGCCAGGCCAATCCAGACGCTACAGACGGCTGGATCAGGCAGATTGAGACAGTCTTTGAAGTTCTGGAGACCCCCAAGGCGAGAAAGGTGAAGCTGGCCACCATCCAGCTGGAGAAAGGCGCAGGAGTTTGGTGGCAATCACTGAAGAGAACCTTGGGCAATGTGTAGTTCACCTGGGAGGAGTTCCTGGGAGAATTCAAAAGCCACTACTTTCCCATGGATGTTAAGGAGAAGAAAGCCATGGAGTTTTTGGGGATGCAACAAGGAGGCATGACCGTGCGAGAGTATGAGACCAAATTCAATCAGCTCTCTAGGTATGCACCGGAAATGGTTCTGGACGAAGCCAAGAAGGCACAGAAATTCGAGCAGGGTTTGAGGCCAAGATTGAGGACCCGAATGATACCCCTAGGTATCCGACAGTTTGAGAAGTTGGTCCAGAGAGCCGCAGCTACTGAGGTAGATATGAACCAGTACCAGGCGGCACAGGTCAAGAGGAGTAACTGGAACACAGGCAAGAGGCCAGCACCGTCCAACAGTTTCAAGGGACAGCCCCCAGTGCAGAGGTTCCGAACTACTAGGGCAAATACCATTCCTGTGATGGGGAGGCCAAGCAACGGGGCTCCGAGCGTAACCTGTTACAACTGTGGGGAAGCCGGTCATTTCAGGTCCACTTGCACCAAGCCTCAAAACTCCCTAATCTGCTTCAATTGTAGGAAGGAAGGACACTCCAGACCTTTCTGTCCACAACTTCAGCAGAAAGGACAGAAATGGACGGAGCAGGGGCAGAAACCATTCCGGCAGGGGCGAGTGTTCGCTCTGATCGAAGCCGATGCAGATGATGTTGACAACGTCATCACGGGTATGGGAGAAGCTGTTTAGGTTGCTCTATTGTTATTTCCATTTTATGTAAGCAATGTTATGTAATGAGAGTACTCTTTATATAACAGGAGAAATTCAGATAAATAGAATAAAGGCAACAGTTTTGTTTGATACGGGATCATCTCACACATTTGTGTCACCCTCATTTGCAAAACGTTTGGGAGTCGAACCTAAATTTTTTTCTGTCAAAATTCTATCTGTGGCTACTCTGTCAGGAGAAAATTCGACTACCGACCGATATTATGAAGGGTGTGATCTTGAAAATGGGGGCAGAATCTTTGGCATCGACCTCATTGAGTTGGCAGTTTTGGAGGTCAACATCATCATTGGCATAGACTGGATGTCAATCTACAGTGCCACTATTGAGTGCAAGAGTAAGGCGGTTGTGGTGAAAGCACCAGGAGGACCAGCAGTTACATTTCTAGGGAAGAGGAAGTGCAAGCAGTTGGTAGTAGCTCTGACTAAGCAGAAGGTTCCTGAAGAAGTGAAGCAGATTCCAGTAGTCCGGGATTTTCCAAAAGTGTTTCTAAAAGATCTACCCGGGCTTCCACCTCAGTGGGATGTAGAGTTTAGCATCTCCATTCAGCCAGGGAGTGCACCCATTTCTAAGGCACGATACAGAATGGCGCCGGTTGAACAAGATGAGATTAAGAAGCAGATCGAAGATTTGTTGGACAAAGGATTCATCAGGCCAAGTGCGTCACCTTGGGGAGCCCCAGTTCTTTTGGTAAAGAAGAAGGATGGATAGAAGAGAATGTTCATCGATTACAAAGAATTGAACAAGATGACAGTGCAGAACAAATATCCAATTCCTCAAATCGATGATCTATTCGACCGTCTACAAGGAGCAGCTATTTTCTATAAAGTAGAACTACGGTCAGATTATCAATAGGTCCGAGTTAAGGAAGAAGATGTGCACAAGATGGCGTTTAGAACTCGACATGGTCACTATGAGTTCCTAGGCATGCCTTCCGGAGTAACAAATGCACTTGCTATCTTCATGGACATGATGAACAGGGTACTGTGGGGCCGTTCATCGATTCTTTCGCTGTTGTGTTCATCGAATACATATTGGTCTACTCCAAGACAGAAGAAGAGCATACCGAGCACCTAGCCGAAGTACTGAAGAAGCTTCAAGAACAGAAGTTGTATGCAAAGTTGTCTAAATGTGACTTCTGGAAAACCAAAGTCGCCTTCCTGGGTCACATCCTTTCTAAGGAGAGAGTGGTTACTGACCCACAGAAGATTAAGGCAATGAAAGATTGGCCATGACCGACTACAATGAAAGAGATTAGGAGCTTCCTGGGTTTAACTAGCTACAACAGAAGGTTCATACATGGCTACGTCCAGGTAGCTGTGCCACTCACGGGGCTTACAAGGAAGAACGTGAGTTTCAAATGGTCAAAACAGTACGAAGCTAGGTTTCAAGAGTTGAAGGAAGGGTTGACTACCTGCTCTCATCCTGGCTTTGCAAAGAGTGGGAGTCGACTATGATGTCTACAACGATGCTTCCCATCGTGGTTTGGGTTGTGTGCTGATGCAAGAAGGGAAGGTAATAGCTTATGGGTCTAGACAGCTGAGACCGCATGAGAAGAATTATCCAACCCACGATCTGGAGTTGGCGGTGATCACTTTTGCACTGAAGCAGTGGAGGCATTACGTGTACGGGAAAAGGTTAACATGTACACGGATCATAAGAGTCTGAAGTACACTTACCAGCAGAAGGACTTGAATCTGAGGCAGAGGAGATGGTTGGAAGTGTTGGAGGATATCCGATCCGAAATCAAGTACCATCCAGACAAGGCCAATGTGGTGGCTGATGCACTCAGCAGGAAGAGCAGTTTAGCTCGCTTGATCACAACTCAGGAGAAATTGGCAGAGGAACTTGATCGAGCAGAGATCGAGGTGGTGTTGCAAGGATTGGGGGCTTCCTTAGCCCAGTTAAGAATTCAACCCACATTAAAGGAAAGGATCATCGACAGTCAGAAGATCGATCCAGAGATTCAGGAGATGAGAAAGCAGGTCGGTGCCGGTAGGTTAGCAAAATTTCAAGTGAAGGATGAAGTATTGTGGTTTGGAGAGCGGCTGTGTGTGCTAAATCAAGCAGAACTGAAGGAGAGTATTCTTTAAGAAGCACATGCCACTTTATTATCAGTACATCTAGGGAGTACCAAGATGTAAAACAACATAAAGCAGTATTTCTGGTGATCAGGGATGAAGCAAGATGTGGCTGAATTTGTCGCAAGGTGTGTATTCTGTCAGCAAGTCAAAGCCGAGAATCAGAAACCTAGGGGTTTGTTGCAGCCATTACCCATTCTAGAGTTGAAGTGGGATAATATCAGCATAGACTTCATCACAGGATTGCCCAGGAGTTCCAGAGGGAATGATGCAATTTGGGTGATAGTAGAGCGACTCACCAAATCGGCTCACTTTTTGGTGATGAAACTTACTTGGTCGATGGAAAAGCTGGTTGAGCTGTATGTTGGGGAGATCGTGAGGCTACATGGAGTTCCTTTTTCGATCGTATCCGACCGAGATGCGCAACTCACTTCGCATTTCTAGAGAAGTCTTCAAGTAGCTTTGTGGACGAAGACTGATTTTAGTACTGCCTTCCATCCTCAGACAGATGGACAGACTGAGAGGGTAAACCTTGTACTAGAAGATATGCTGAGATGTTGTGTGTTAGACTTTGGCGGCAGTTGGGAGAGGCACTTGGCTCTAGTGGAATTTGCCTATAATAACAGTTTCCAGGTAAGCATCGGGATGGCACCATATGAAGGAAGTGCCTATATGGAAGGAAGTGCAGAACACCGGTATGTTGGTATGAAGTCGAGGAACGGCAGCTGATTGTGGATCGTCGGGAGAATGACTTGGGGAATAAGACTATACATATGGTTAAGGTCGTCTAGAGGAACCAACTTGTTGAGGATGCCACTTGGGAATCAGAGGAGAGGATAATGAGAGATCACCCTGAACTTTTTAATTTGTAAACTTTTTCTTTCTTTCTTTCTATCACTCTTAAGTGTAGTTCCAAGGACGGAACTATTCTAAGGAGGGAGTGTTGTAACATCCCGTATAAAATTTTAAAATAAAAAAAAATTATTTTTTTGCGCGTGCAACGCACGTGCAATTTCACTAGATTATTTCTCATTCTAAAATTTACTTAAAGTTATTCATACTTTTCTTTTTTTTATTTTATCTCATTTAGTTGTCTACTTTTTATTTAGAACCCATAGGCATAATACAAGACTCTAAGCCCACTAGAATAAATTAAATAAATAAAATTTAACCAAGCCCACAAGAGAAGTCCACTAAGATAATCCTACACTTAGTTGTACACATTCTTACATATGTCATGTAACAACTAGTAGATACACAAATATAAATAAATATAAAAATGAGAAGGGTGTGCACTTGTGCACTACACATGCATGCACAAAGGAGGCCGGCCTTGCTTGCGTGGGGAGAGTGGAGAAAGTGGGAGAGTGGGGTAGTGGGTAGTTATTTGGAATTGTAAGATTAAATCCTAGCCATACATTTCCCCTATAAATACCCCCCCCCCCCCCCCCCCTTTATAGTTTATCATTTGCACCAAAAATTGTTAATCAAAAGAGAGAAGAAAAGAAAGAGAGTCAGAGTTTTTGTCTTGCAATTCTTAGAGGAGCTTGGAGTTGTTCTTGCTAGGATGAGAAAGGCTAGGCAATCGTGTTGGAGCTACGAGCTTTTGAGGATTTTTTCTTCTACATTACGATCTTCTTTGAGGTGGGTGTTTTTTGAATACTTTCTAAATTTTGTAGAATGAAGCATGCTAGTTTGACATATGAGTAGTTGTAGAATTTTGATGAATGTAGATTGCATAATGTTGTTTTAATTATGTCATGATTTGTTGAAATGATGTTGTGGTTCAAATGAATGGATAGAACTCATGTTAATTTGGAAGGGGAAAAAAAAGAAATGATATCTAGTAAATTGTTGGAATGAAAATATTCAAATTAATGCATGTTAGAACGTTCATATAATAGTCAAAATAATGCAACATGTATGAAAAAGTTTTAAGAAGCTATTATAGTTGAGAAATATGGAAATAGTCTCACAAATGAGTATTTTATTGGTATAAAGAATTTTTATAATGATGTTTTGAAGAGGGACAATATTTTATTTAAAATTTGATAATAGGAGTTCATTAATGCAATTTGGGAGGAATATTTTATTATATTGTCGAAAATAAGAATTTTTATAAGTTTGAAAATATGCTACTATACTGTATTTAGGAAAGAAAACATTCTAGAAAGAATTAGATTTGAACGATACACAATAGTTGAGAAATCGAAATTTGTAAAGAAAAGTTATAAACAGACAGAAAGTATAAAGATATTTAAACTCCTAATTATAACAGAGAATGGGTTAGGCATACTGGTTTTCGGTGTGGGTTTAGAGCGCTGTGAACAGTGCCCTTAATCACGAGCTTGAGTCTTCAAAAGGCTCTGTTTTATTAAATTTTGGATTTGTCCAAAACACAGTACATCCCGTACATAAGGTATTTAAATGAATTTCTTTCGCTAGCTGCCTTTGGGCTTTCTAGTCTTCGGGTGCGATTTGGGGTGGTACGAGTTCACGGGTTCGAACCCTGGCCTGGCCCTTTTAATATAATTTTGAGTTTTTTGAGATATTTTGAGTTTCTATGAGCACAAAAATTTGGAAAAAAAATTTATTATTTCTCTAAAAAATTATCTAGACCTTATAAAATATTTACACAATATTTGATATATATTTTGTGAGAATTGAAAGTGGAATTCGCATTTAATAATGTGTTAAAGAACTTGAAATTTTAATTTAAAGTGTGTACCTTGTATAATTAAAGGAAAAATAAAAATTGGGATACAATTGGATTCCTCTTGATGAGATTCTATAGTTATTCATCTTTGATTAAGAATACTTTGAATTACATACAATGCTATAAGTGATTAAATTGATAATGAAAGTTGAAGTGAGTTACTTCGAGTTATGAGATTATAAAGAAATGTATTTGAGAAAGAGATTGTGAATAAAGAAATTGAAATATTATTTTGAGGTTGAATATAACCTATGATTGATCTCTCGAACAAGATAGTTGTTGGAATCTACAGGCTAGGCGAGACCCTTAGAAACCGACAACTGTTATAAACATGAATTTGAGAGCTAACCAGTGTCGGTTGAGCATCTCTTGAGAAGTAGCCAGTTGGGTTGACTGTCTCTTGTGGTTGTTTAAGTCCGGTAGGGTAAGCTAGCTCTAGGTTGTGATGATTTCTTCTAAACCAAACTAAAAACGTAAGGACAGGCACTAAGGGCAGACGTGATGAAATATTGGCAAACATGGGTATGAGGGCCTCAGTTGGTCTGCGGTGTCAGATAGTTTCCCCATAATTATTGAGGTGTGACTGGGAGTGTTCCCAGCTCATCAGCGGTGTGGGATTCATCTTCGGAATTATCGGGATCGAGGTGACCCTATAGGGTGTTTTAGGACTATGTAGGCGTCATAGCTTGCGGTGTGAGATAGTTTCTCCGGAATTATCGCGGTGTGATTTGGAGTGTCCCAGCTCATCTGCGTTGTGGGATTCATCTCCGAAATTATCGGAGCATGGGCCTAATACTCCCAGAACATCTAAACCTTATCTTAGTCACCATAGGAGTAATTCATGGCGAGGGATCTAACCCTTTAATGTGGAGTACGTTGGTGCTTGCCATCGGACCTATGTTGTATGGGATGCATAGAATCCGAACAAGTATGCATTAGTGTCATCTTAGCATTGACATCTGCATCCGGCATTAAGTCATTGCATACACTGACATGTTTAGGTTAGCCACTCTTTTACACTTTGTTTACGTTCAAGTTTGTGGTTGTTAAAGTATTAAAGAATCGTTATATTATGGAATAGTGAGGATCGTCGTTTATAATATTGCGTTGGTTGTAAGCAACTGACGTGCCCACAGTTTCATATGCAGGACTTGGAATTTACAAGAAGATATAAAGATGAATTTGATGCTGATGATTACTTAATTGCTAAAGTTGTTACAATTGTATATTTATCATGTTGTAATTCATTTATTTTTCTACTGCGTGTTTTTGTAAAAGAATATGTTGTAATAAAAGTTTCAAAATTCCTTGTAAAATTGTACGAAGTGAAGTGTAGATCCTGTTGAGCTACGTATTACCGTATTTTTGTATTCGGGGCGTTACAAAAACTGAGCTGACTAGGTCAAACGATCCACAATAACCCAAATTGAGTCATTGCCCTTCAGACTCCTCGGCAACCCTGATGTAATCCATGTTGATATTCTCCCACTTCCATTCCGGAATAGGCAATGGCTGAAACAAACCTCCCGACCTCTGATTCTCTGCTTTGATCTGCTGACAAGTCAGACACCTTGCCAAAAAGTCTGCCACATCCCTCTTCATACCAGACCATCAAAAGTGTTGTTTGATGTCCTTATACATCTTTGTGTCTCCAGGATGTACTGACAACAAAGTACTGTGTGCCTCATGTAAGATACTTCTCTCAGGTCTACATTCTCCAGAACACACAACCTCTCATCCATCCATAGAACTCCATCTTGGATACTGAACTCTGATAACTTGCCTTCGGGTTCCTGCTGCAACATCCTCTAAGTCTCTGCATCTAATTTTTGACCTTCCACAATTTGCTCTCTCAAAGAAGGCTGCAGCCTCAACTGAGCCAAAAAAGCTCCCAAACCCTGCAGCAGCACCTCGATATCTGCCTGATCAAACTATACTGCTAACTCTCTCTGAGTAGTAATCAAACTCGACAGACTGGTCTTCCAACTAAGCCCATCGACCACCACATTCTCCTTGCCTGGATGATACTTGATCTCAGGACGAATGTCTTCCAACACTTCCAACCACCTTCTCTACCAAAGATTTAGATCCTTCTGTTGATAAATGTACTTCAGGCTCTTGTGGTCGGTATACATGTTGAACTTCTCTCCATATACATAATGTCTCCACTGCTTCAAGGCAAAGATAATAGCTGCCAACTCCAAATCATGCGTCGGATAGTTCTTCTCATGCGGACGCAACTGCCTCGAACCATATGCAATAGCCTTCCCTTCCTACATCAAGACACACCCCAAATTTCTGAGAAATGCATCACTGAAGATATCATAATCCTTCCCAGCTTGTGGCAAAGCTAAGGTAGGCGCAGTCATCAACCTCTCCTTTAGCTCAAGGAAACTCGTCTCACACTTATCAATCCATGTGAATGCCACATTCTTCCGAGTTAACCCTGTTAAAGGAACTGCAATTTGTGTATAGCCCTGAATGAATCTCCTGTAGTATCCAGCCAAACCCAAGAAACTCTTTACTTCTTTCACAGTCGTTGGCCTGGGCCAATTCTTCACTGCTTCAACCTTCTGAGGATCAGTGGCCACTCCCTCCTAAGAAAGGATATGACGAAGGAAAGCTACCTCAAACCTCCAAAACTCACACTTCGATAGCTTGACATACAAGTCATGCTCTTGTAACTTCTTCAATACTTGCCAAGTGCTTTGAGTGCTCTTCCTCCGAATTCGAATATACCAGAATATCATCAATGAAGACCACCACGTAGGAATCAATAAATAGGCGCAAGATCCGATTCATCATATCCATGAACACTGCCAGTGCATTCGTCACTCTGAATGGCATTACCCAAAACACATAGAGCCCATAACGAGTTCTGAAAGTTGTTTTACTCACATCTTCCTCCTTAACTCGAACCTGATGATACCCTTACCGCAGACCAATCTTCGAAAACACAGCTGCTCCCCACAACCTATCAAACAGATCTTGACAACTGGAATGTATGCGAAGAACCAGTATCAAATAAAACTTTTGC
Source organism: Hemerocallis citrina (assembly GCA_017893485.1). Lineage (NCBI taxonomy): Eukaryota > Viridiplantae > Streptophyta > Magnoliopsida > Asparagales > Asphodelaceae > Hemerocallis > Hemerocallis citrina. The sequence goes on from CM030368.1 coordinate 47,725,319, forward strand.
TTTTATTCCATTAACCAAAACAAATCTTGTTACATGAAGAATGATACTCAAATCTCCAATTTATTCTCAAACAAAGTTTTACTTAATGTAACACCCGTAGTTTTCAAAAGTGTATAAATATATATATAATATGCTGAAATGAGTTGGCTGTTTGATAATATATGTATGGATGGCATTCTTGTAATAATATGGTGAATTGTATGGTAGGGGGGTCCCACGTGAGACTAAACAGTACAATTCAATGTTGTGTGCTTGTGATGGGGGTGACGTGGCCACTAGGAGCGGCCCACCCGGATGGAAGTGTGCTGTTTGTACACTAGTTTGAATTAAGAGAAAGAGATAGTGATTTATCCCACATCGGGAATAGAAATGAATAAATATAATTGCCTATGATCAAGAGTCACCAATTCGGTTAACCACCTTTTGAGAGGCAGCCTGTGGAGGGCAGTTATACTATACTATAAATAATTTGTCTTCTAAATTGTATAAATTGTCCGAGCTAGGGGCAGGGACGTTACAAATGGTATCAGAGCCGACTTTCGACACCGAGTGTGGGTAAGAGTGGGCGAGTTGTATGCCTGAGATGGAGCTAGCATATGTACAGGTATGCCTGAGAGGGAGCGAGATTGCGTCTTGAAATAATGGACAACCTGCAGATTTGGGGTACTATGCAGCTAGCAGAATTAGGGTACTCCACTCCACATCTGCTAGAAAGTAGATCCTGCACTAGATTGTGCATACCTCGTGCTCAGCGAGGACGCTGATTCCTGAAGCGGGGTGTGTGTAACACCCCGTAGTTTTCAAAAGTGTATAAATATATATATAATATGTTGAAATGAGTTGGTTGTTCGATAATATATGCATGGATGGCATTCTTGTAATAATATGGTGAATTGTATGGTAGGGGGGGTCCCATGTGAGAGTAAACAGCACAATTCAATGTTGTGTGCTTGTGATAGGGGTGACATCACCCAAGGGTGACATGGCCACTAGGAGGGGCCCACCCGGATGGAAGTGTGCTGTTTGTACACTGGTTTGAATTAAGAGAAAGAGATAGTGATTTATCCCACATCGGGAATAGAAATGAATATAATAATATATAAATATAATTTCCTATGATCAAGAGTCACCAATTCGGTTAACCCCCTTTTGAGAGGTAGCCTATGGTGGGCAGTTGTACTATACTATAAATAGTTTGTCTTCAAAATTGTATAAATTGTCCGAGCTAGGGGCAGGGGTGTTACACTTAATACATCGAATAAAAAAATTTAAAATTTTTGCATACCGTGGAACACATCCTCTAAGTTACCCACATCCTTCTCAATTAATGCAAACACTCACCCCTGCCTCTGAAATTTGCCTCTGCCTGTACCATCCTTCTTCAACTGTGGACAATTTGGTCTGAGATGCCCTTCACGACCACACTGATAATAAACATGCACCTTAAGTGGCTTGGTGCATGCTGACTGATAGTGGTCTACCTCTCCATAGTTGAAACAAGTCATGCCTTGAATAGCGGGTGCCTTCTGCTCTGGCCAACTGAACCTGCCCTGCTTCACTGGAAACTTCTTCCTACTCTGACCAACTGCTGGCCTCTTTTTCCTGTTCCGAGTCTCCTGCTTCTTCTAGAATTGATCCATATCTTCTTCTATCATAGCTGCTCTCCTGACCAGCTTATCAAACCTTCTGATGCCCAACGGTATCATCTGAGACCTCAAATTCGGCCTCAAGCCCTGCTCGAATTTCGTGGCGTTCTTCACTTCATCAACAATCAGATCTGGTGCATACCTTGATAGCTGGGCGAACTTAGTCTCATATTCACGCACTGACATGCTGTCTTGCTGCATATTCAAGAATTCCATTGCCTTCTTCTCCTGAACATCCAGAGGAAAGAAACGATCCCTGAACTCATCTAGAAAAGCCTACCAAGTCCCCTGTTAATCCCTAAAAGTCCTCTTCACTGACTGCCACCAGACGCCAGCATCCTTCTCTAACTGCATTGTAGCCAATTTCACTTTATTTACTACTGGGGTTTCCAAGACTTCAAAGACCATCACTGTCTGTCTTATCCAATCATCAGCCCCATTTGGATCAGACTTTCCCTCAAAAATAGGCGGCTTCATTCGCTTGAAGGACTCAATCTGCTTAATTGGATCAGCATTAACAAGTACTAGTCCAGCCCCTTGATTCTGATTCTGATTCTGAGCCATGTTAGCTGCCATAAACGTGTTCAATGTCTGATTCACTTTGGCAATCTCAGTCTCAAGATCAAGTCCAACCCTATGGAAACTTTCAGCCTCATCACCATTTCCACCATTCCTGATCCTGGGTCCTGCCATTATATTGAATACTGCAAAATGAGGGAAAAGTTAGAGCATCACAACACAATTCACATTAACATCAATACCCCATGGTAAAACCTCAATCATACCCCAAATCATAACATCTTGTTTTAATTCTATGTGATACTCACACCCTAATGTCCACACCTAGGTTTATTTTATACCATGTTTATTATTACTATTGAAGCATGCTCTGCTACCAACTTCTGTAGCGCCCCGAATTTCCAATATAATATCTCAGAATTACGTGACACAATTCCCAGCATCTACCTCAATGTAATAGTAAACATAGCCAAAATACAGAATAATTTTTCAATTTTTATTACATCAATTCTTTACAAAACACAGTGCAAAATTAAACACCTTGAATCAAAATTCTTTCTTTTCAACACATTCTTTTACAATTTACATAAGCCACATTATCATTCTACCACATGCATCCAAATCTCATGCTATAGGTACCTACCTGTAAAACATGAGGCTAGAGATAACCCTAAACCCCAAAACTACAGGGGTCAGACATAACAGTGTGAGTGACATCAAAAGAAGTACAATACAAATAAAACGTAAAGAATAATGTCATAAACAACACATACCAACGGTAGTAACAAATGGAATATGAAATAATAATAAATGAAACATGAAAACATCAAATAAAACTAGACTAAGTGTCAAGTGTAGAAAAACAGAAAACATACATGAATAAAACTAAGTCAAGAAAACACAAATACAATATGATAACTCTCTAATGCATACTTATTGGATTCTATGCATTCCTTACTACATAGGTCCGGTGCAAGCCCTTATCGTTCTCCACGTTATAGGATTAAGTCCCTTGTTATGCAACTAATCCTACTATGGTGATAGAAACAAGATCCAGAACACTTTGCGGATAGGCATCACAACTCTCGATGAGCAAGCATCATGTAAGAATAGCTCTGACCCCCAGGAAGAATCACCTCCCTGACCTGTACCCCAAGAATCACCTGTATGCTCCGTGAAAAGGCCTACAGACCCTCGACACGCGAACATACCAAATATCCTCTCGAGACAGAACAACACACAGTCCTGGAACGCATCCGTTGGACTAGACCCCTAGAGCATATACTTACGTTTCCCAAGTTTTATCACATCCCCATTAGGGCATGCCCTTAAGTTGATTATTATTAAAACACAAATTCCCCCTCTCTAGAGTTAGTGTATCCTGCCGGACTTAATTCGATAACAACAACCCCAAGACCCAACTGGTCAAAATCCACAAAATCTCATTTGCCGTTTCACAAGAATCCCACTCAACTTCTAGATACTCACAAATCGAATATCAACACCAAATATCTCAATAAAACTCTTAATTCTAAATCTCAAAATGTTTATATCAATGAAAAATTCTTTAATCAAAAAAACCAAATTCATTCAGTATACTCACAAATTTCAGAATTGAAATAAAGTATTAAATCCATTAAATAACTGAAAATCATATTTTTAAGTCGTACAAAGTCACAAAACATCAATTTCTTCAAAAATCATATATATTTCACTTTATAAAGTTATAGAAATACAATTTAAATTCTATTAAAATCAAAACATAACTTTCTGTAAAACACTGTAATTTGTAGTAAAAACATTATTTAAAACAGTAGATCAATTATCCATAAGTTCAAACACATAATCGTTCAAGAAAACAACAGAAAAACTCAAGAAAACAATCAGCCATGCAGCTGACAGTCGACCGTCAAAACTATTTCAAAAAGTGACAGTAAATCATCATGCAAACATCCTGAAAATGAAGAACGTCAGTCGACTGCCACTTTTAGTTCAAAAAGCGGCCGGTCGACTGTGGGCTGCTGCATAACCAGTTTTGAAAGATTGTGCACATTTCGATTGATACATCGATTATACTCTGTAAAATCATAAATTTGCAAAAAAAAAGTTTCCTGAGATGACTAAATACAACTTTTCTAACATACTGGAGATTATAAAACATATCAAACCTCATCAATTTCATAAAACATCAATTTTTTGACAAAACTTCTTCAAAACAGTAAACTATGTTCATATATGTATATATGTATGTATATGCACTAGTTAGAACATCAAGAAATCACTAGTTATGAGTAGTATAAGGTTTCAATTTAGCCTCAGTATCAAAACAATCAAGATCCAATCGAAATCTCACAAAACATCAATTTTCGACAAAATCTTCAAAACAGATACTGTAAATGTATATGAGTGTATTTATGTGTTCAAACATCAGTAGTTTCATCAAAACCCATCAAATAGGAGTAGTATAATGTTTATTTCAATCTCAGTATGAGTATAGAGCAAGATTTAATCGAAACCACCACAAAATACAACAAAAAAAAACAAACAAAAAAAAATATCGGTTGTACATCACAAACCCGAAAGCAAACCCCCCCCTTTTTCCACTTCAAAACCTGATCTTTTGATCCGAGAATCCCTCTTGCAACTCATTAAACACATACACAACTTCTCTCATTAGTTTTCCCATGAGATACATGCAATTATAACAACCATTCATCAAATTTCTTCATCAAAATTCTCAACCGTGTATATATATATGTTCAACAGTAAAAGAACTCATTTTATTCAAAATGTGCATCTCCATCATATAATCTCAATATATAAGTTCAAATCAGCAAGGTTATAAAAGAAAACACCATACACATGATTCCTACTAAGTTCTTAACAATCTCAAGTCATCTATGTAAAAATTTTATTCATCAATAGCACAGTTTTCATGAAAAGATTTAATCTTTATTCATCCGTCCATCCATCCATCAATATATTCATTATACCATCATACAATCTTCTAACATGCTTTCTAATTGACAAATCATCACATATAACATGCATAGAATAATACAAAAATAAACACATGTCACTCACCTTATTGAAGAATCAATCGAAATAAAAAAGAGAATAATAAAATCCTTTCTTTCGCAAGAAAACTAAGATCCTCGCTTCGAAATTCAAGAAACCAATAATAAGGAAAACCCTTTTTGTAGTACAGCAAAGAGACGGCTACACTCTCTTTTAAATAGAATGGAAATTAGGATAATTAGGGTTTTGAATAGGTTTTGCAAAATATCCCTTTTGAATATATCTTTACATATATAAATCCTTAAACTTGGAAATTAGATTAACCAATTGACTTTAAATTTAAAAACAAAAATAACCACCCTAATACTGGCCAGCACTGGGTTTAAATCCAGAAAAATAAATTTGTAATTTTTGCCTCTAAGTGGCAATTTTGCAAAAAGATCCTTTAACAATTTTGCGAAATAAACCAAATCTATTAGAATAAGAAGTAAAATGTTTACCCCTGAGTTGGTTAGAAATCATTCTCAACCCAAAAAATCATAAATCTGGAGTTTTTACCGCAAGTGGTAATTTTACACAAAAGCCCATCTTTTTGTAATATTTGCAAATATGCCAGTAAATATCAGAAAAAATCAGAAAATTCATAAATAATACATACTAATAAATATTAGGCTTCCCCAAAATAATTTCTGACTTTGGGTTTCCCAAAATATACTTGCACGTGTAAAAGATAATTTTTTGAAAAATATTTATTAAATCACAAAAAAATATTTTAATTCATTTATTGACCTCAAAACATTATTTAGAAATCTAGGTTGCTACAAAAGGTGCAAAAGATCTTCTCTGTCAAGCTGTGGGACTGGTCGAGTTGTCTATTCCCGTCGAGCTATGACTTAAGGTCGAGCTATTACTTCTCCGTTTTGGTCGAGCTATCTCGACTTCTTTTTGTCGAGCTTTGTTTCTATCGAGCTATAGAGGTGATTTGATTTTGAATGTTTGGTCGAGCTATGGAGATCCTTCGTCGACCTATGAGCTTTGTAAATGGTGGACAAGCTACAGTCTTCATCGAGCTTCGTTGAGCTATGGGAGGCCACTATTTTGTCGAGCTATAAGCTCTATAGTCAAGCTGTGGAGCTCTACGCATCGCCATTGTCGAGCTACGAAGTTGTCGAGCTATGGAGCTATAGTCGATCTATGAGCTCTTACCTTCGTCGAGCTATGGGCGAGTTGTTGAGCAATGGAGGTGCTCTGTATTTGAAGTTCGGTGACCAAGAGTTCGGCGGAGTGGCGAAGCTTTTGACGAAGCGGAAGCTCGGAGTTGGGTCCTTGTGCTGGCTTTGAAGGTGCTCAAAGTTGGGTTCGAGTATGGGTCTCTAAGCTACTCAGCTTGAAGTGAAGAAGGGTTTTGTGAATTCTGGCTTTGAAGATGAAGCTATGAAGAAGAAGTTTTTTGAAGTTTCGGGGTTGGGTTTGATGTGAAAACCGGTTTGGATTTTGTACCTGCATACCTGTTTAGCTCTCACACTTTGAGTTTTGGATTTTGTTTTGTGGGTTTGGTTTAAATACCCGACCCGATCTCACATTATGGTGCAACCCGAGCATTCTTTTCTTCTTTTGAGCCAAGAAAATCCAACACCTTACTGTTTAGAAGTTTTAGGAATTTTGGAGCTTGGATTTTGAAAGGAGCTCTGTTTTGCTATTGATTTGGGAGTTCTTGTGCTTACATCACGTGTATATATATATATATATATATATATATATATATATATATATATATATATATATATATATATGTGTGTGTGTGTGTGTGTGTGTGTGTGTCTGTGTGGATATTTGTGTACACAATATTTTATTTCATAACCCTTGGAAAATATGCTAATTGAAATTTTTTTATGTGTTATTGATTCTTGTAGTTGCCAATTCATTTCATTGAATGGTTTACCTCGTCAAATTGCTCTTTTGTTGATCAAACGTTGTGTTGTTTGCTTGTTTTGCCGATCAAACTTTTCGTCGTCCGTTCTGCTGAACCGCTCTTTCATCGATCAAGCGTTGTGATGTTCGCTTGTTTTGTCAATCAAGCATTTCACTGTTGGATGATTGTTTGGTCGATCCGGGAGTTGAGTGCTTTGATCGTTGGATCTTCAGTACATAGCTGACCTAGACGAGCTGCTATTGAAGTAATTATTGCGACGGAGTTGAACGTTCGAACTTATTGTTTATGCTCAACAAGTTTGTGGAGACAACTATAAGACGGAGTTGGACATATAGCTTGTAGTTTGATCTCGAGAAGCTTGGAGAGAAAACTCTGAGGCAAGGTAAGTCATACAGCTCGATGTTTAATCCCAGCAAGTTAAAAGAGATAACTCGTAGCGGAGTTGGCCGATGAACTTGCTTGGTCCCAACAAGTTCAAAGAGGCAACTCTAGACAAAGTTGAACATGGAGCTTGCCATTTGATGTCAGCAAGTTAATACGGAACTCTGTGGCAGAGCTGAATGTTGAACTTGCCATTTGTGTCGCTGTTGGACCAGGGCCAACCTTGGGGCAGGGCCCAAAGGGCGACCTCCAAGAGTCCAAGTCTCCAACGGTAATTGTATTTATGGCCTTGAGTTGGTAATGATGATAAATAATTATGGTTCTTGATATCATAAATAAAAAATAAAAAGAATTTAATTATAGATTATAGAGCATCATAATTATTTTTTTATATTCAACTTTTCTTTTCAAATTTTTTCCAATTTAAATCTAATTCTCTCATCCTCATCCAGAAAGAATCCAGTTCAATTTGGAGGAAATTCCACAATTCTTTCTCTTTCTCATTGCTGGACAACCCTTCACATTACTCCAGCAGCCTCAATGATCTACTTTTATCAGGTGTATTCAACTTTTCTTATTTTATATCATTGTGTTGGAACTTGGAACTTTTATTTGTCATATTTCCTAGGAAGCAAGAATCCGGATATGAGAAAAGACAAAAAAAAAAGATTAGAACAATTAACTTTAACACAAAAAGAAGCATTAGATATATTTTTTGCTAATGTTTTGATTACTTATAAAATATTGTTGACTACACATGTGACTGTGACAATCTGCTGAAAGAAGTTTTTCAAAATTAAAAATATTAAATTCTTAATTGCAATTGACAATGTCATAAGAGAGGTTAAATGAATTAGCAATACTATGTATTGAAAATGATTTGTTGGAAAAAAATTGATTTGCAAAATATTAATGATGAATTTGCTTCTCAAACTTCCAGAAGAAGTCATTTTAAATGATGATTGATACTTTTTATTTTGTTGTCATCTGGTTTTACAGTTGGAAATATTTTGGAGCTGTCAAGATCTTTGGATAGACATATTTTGGGCCATTTCTTATAATGTTTGTATGACAATTTTTTGAATCTTTGGAACTATTTTTAGGCTTTCATATCATTTAAGTATTTATATGACTATATTTCTGTGGTAATTTTGGACATGTAAATTATTTTTATATATTAATGTATTTCAATTACTGAAAGAAGGGCCTCATAACCTTTTGTTCGCTCTGGGCCTCCAAATTTTTCGGACCATCCATGTGTTGGACGAGTGTTCGGTCAGTCTGGGAGTTGAGTGCTTTGATCATTGGATCTTGAGTAGTTGGCCTAGAAGATCTGCTATAGTAACTACTGTTCCCACTATTTTCATTTTTTCCCCTTTTGTAATATTGTATTTGTAATTGAATAAATTACTCTATTTTCTTTCTTTCTTGATTATTTTAATTGAGATTTTGTTCATGAAATTCTCCGTTCTTCTTGTTGAGTTGTTCTTATTGATCCTATTTCTCTTATTAATTGTGGGTATTTTTATTTGAACCCTATTATTGTAAATCTATCTCTTATTGAACCCTAAAATCCAATTTCATTTGTTCTTGACCCAAAACTGCTATTATTGGATCCTAAATCACTAACCCAACATCCTAATTGTACCATATAAATATAACTCTATTGCAAACCCTAAAAATTGCACATATTAAAATCCTAGAGCCGTCTATTCTCTCTCCTCTTCCTATCCTTCCTGTTCTCTCCTCCGCCTGTGTATTCCCGCCCAAATTTCTGAAACCCATCTTCCTGTTCTTCTTCTCCAGCCAAATCCCGGCCACCCCCTCATGTCGCCACCTCCTGTCGATGCCCTGCTCCCCTCCACGCCCTGCTCCCCTCTACGACCCCCGAACTCACCTCTGCTCCTTATCCCGTCGACCAAGCACAGCCCCAACCGCTGCTGCCCCCTTTCTTTCGATGCTAGCACTGATCGCGCCGCCCCTGTCCCCATCACGCCACCACCTGCGATGCCGAAGACCCCCACTGGCCTTGCCCTATTGCTATTATGGCTGATCTCTTTGCTGCTGACATTGCCCTCTTTCTGTTGTTGCTTTGGATCTCCATAGCACGTATATTGCACGTGTTATTTTATGTTAGTCTATGAGTTCGTTGCTCCGGGATCCTTATCCCGTTATTCGTGGTATTCGTTTTCACCATTTATAAGGCAAGTCACTTCCTTTTGAATTGTTAATTGTATTAAATTCAAGTTTTGTTGAAACTCTTGCAAGTAGATCCCTTCGTTTATCATATTATACATTATTCATCTCTTTCGTTGGGTATATTAAGGGATTACACGAGCTAACCGCAACTTACTTGACATTGTGCCACTTTTGACTCCAAAGATTAAATCTTTCATGTGTGCATATAGAAGTAATAATAGGGTTGTTCATATAATTGTCACACAAATAAATTATTGTAGAGAAAATTGATAGGTTGTATGTGGTTGATCGATTGATGTTTGTTGATGATAAATTGATGTATGCGTGTATTCTAATTTTATTCACCTTGTTATTGCACCCATCATGCTGATTATATAATTTATCAACCAATAGAATTGATACCCATCATGTCTAATTAATTTGTTTCATGAAAAATACCCTAAAATCTGTATCTTGCTTGCTGGCTGTATGTTGTCTGCTATTTTCGACCCAGTAAATGATCTTAAAATAAATTACTTTCTGAATAAGAATTGTAGAATTATCTTTCTAGTTTCCATAACATATTGAATTTCTAAATTCTGAGTTGTGTAGCAAAAGTTATGCCCGTTTTACTACAGCTGTGTTTTAATTCCAGATTTTCAGATTCTTGTACGTTTCATGTTTAAACAGTAAAAAGGCTGATCAAATGATAAATAATTTGTCTGATAATTTTCAGATTGTTAGTGATCATGTTTAGGAGTCTAATAAATATTTTTAATGAATTTAATATTGAGTTTTTGCTGATTCTAAAATTTTAACAACATGATATCGAAATTCTGTCTGAACATGAAATCTGTAAAGAATAGTGTGATTGACCTAGCTACTGTTGTCGGATTTTGAACTTTAAATATGCGTTGGAACCATGTGGAAGTCTAGTTTCTAGAATTTCTGACAGATTCAGTTTTTGAGTTCTGAAACAGCAGGAAACTATATTTTTTTACAGACTACTCTTACTGTCCAGAATTTTATATTCCAGTTTTGATAGTTTAATTAATTCTATATCATTGTATTGCATGAATCGAAGTGTGTATGTTGCATTGCATGATCCTAATGTCTTATTTTCATTATTCCAATTGTCCTACTTCATGTTATCATCTTATTGTTCCTTTATTGTTACTGTTGTTCACCTAATGTCTCAAATTGCATGTTGTATTGTTACATTAATAAAATAATTGACAAGCCGAGGTTTAAGGGATTGACTTAAGTAGTGAATAATAAAGTGACTGTGTTGGCCATTGTTTATCGATTGATTGTGGAGCGCTGACTACGGTACCCCAATCTTTCATGTATTGCATCAATGAATTGTACTAATAAATCGTATCATTGAATCGTATCAATGTATCGTATCAGTGAATCAGTGAATCATTGTAATGTATTATGCAACAATATTGTATCGTATCAGTGACTATCGTACCAACACATGATCTATAGAATTCACCACTTAGTCTAAACGAAATTGATTTTATGCATCGAACTTGTAGTATGGGATGCAGTAGTACGTGCATTAGTTAGGATTAAAATGATTAATAGAATTAAGAATTGACACAACATGGACATTGCATATTGTACATCAATGTTCCTATTGATACTAAATATTGTTTAAGTGTTATTGATACCGTTAAATATTGTTATCCAATATTGAATAATTGTTTATCCCATTGCATCATTTACCATGATATTGATTATTGCTATTGTCCCATGTTATTGACTCCTAATGATCCATTGAATTCATTGCTATATCGTTATTCCATTGTTCCTTACTTTCTCTACTTGCTGTCCATGACTTGCTCTACAGACAATTTTTTTTCTCTTTTTAGATGAAGTGTATACAGGTAATAAAAGAGAATTGCCTGCTGGGAATGGAGAACATAGATTCTGAGGATTTAATGCTTTTAATTGCTTATTGTTTTATTGAACTTAATGTATTGAGACTTATTAATATTTGAGATTGGATTATTATTATATTGGGCTTATGTCCTTAATTTTATTATTGTTTCCAGACGTTGGGTTATTGTATTTGGATATTTCGTATTGTTACATTCCAAGTATTATTGTTCATGAGATTATTATTATTGTCTGCGCAATTGTTCTGTATTGATTATATTATTGAGTTGATCGAGTAAACAGCTTATGGGTGAAGTTAGTCATTCGCTGGGCTAATGTCATGTGCTTGTATTTTGTATTTTTGGGTAGCGGGGCATGACAGCTATTGAAGCAATTTTTGTGACGAAGTGGAACGTTTGAACTTACTGCTTGCGCCCAGCAAGTAAAGACAATTCTAAGACGGAGTTGGACGTAGTGCTTGCCATTTGATCCTGGCAAGCTTGGAGAGACAACTATAAGGCCTACTAGGTCATAGAGCTCGTTGTTTGTCTTAACAAGTTAAAAGAGATAACTCGTAGCGGAGTTGGCCATTGAACTTTTTGTTTGTTCCCAACAAGTTCGGAGAGGCAACTCTAGATGGAGTTGAACATGGAGCTTGCTGTTTGATGCCAGCAAGTTAATTGAGAACTCTTGTTAATAGAGAACTCTATGGTAGAGCTGAATGTTGAACTTCCCGTTTGCACTCAGTAGGTTCGGAGAGGCAACTCTAGACGAATTTGAACATAAAGCTTGTCGTTTGATGCCAGCAAGTTAATATAGAACTCTGTGACGGAGCTAAATGTTGAACTTGTCGTTTGATCCTAGCATCTTTAAACAGACAACCTGTGAGACAGAGTGGAATGTTTGAGCTTTCCATTTCTTCCCGACAAGTTTGGAGAGACAACTCTGAGGTGGAGTTAAACGTACGGGCTTGTTGTTTTACTTCATCAAGTTTACAGAAGCAACTTTTTCAGTGAGTTGATGTAGAGCTTGCTGTTTGATCCCAGCAAGTTTGGAGAGAACTTTGCGACAGTGTCGAATGTTTGAACTTGGTGTTTACGCCCAGCAAGTTTATAGAGACAACTGTGAGACATGGTTGGATGTAGAACTTGTTGTTCTCGCCAAGCAAGTTTATAGAGACAACTCGAAGATGGAGCTGGACGTTAAACTTGTTGTTTGATCCCAGCAAGTTTAGAGAGAACCATGTGACGGAGTTGAATGTTGAACTTATAGTTTGTGCCCAACAAGTTTATAGAGACAGCTCTAGGATGGAGTTGATGCAGAGCTTGCTATTTGATCCCAGCAAGTTTGGAGAGAACTCTATGATGGAGTTGAACGTTGAACTTGTTGTTTGCGCCTAGCAAGTTTGGAGACAACTTTATGATGGAGTTGAGTGTTGAACTTACCGTTTGCTCCCAAAAAGTTTGGAAAGGCAACTTTGAGACGGAGTTGGTCGCTTGAACTTGCCATTTTTCCCCAACAAGTTCGTGGAGAGGCAACTCTCAGATAGATTTGATGTTGAAACTACAATTTAATCCTGGCGAATTTGGAGACAACTCTGTGACGGAGTTGAACGTTGAACTTGCCGTTCGCACCCAACAAGTTTTGAGAGACAACTTTGAGACGAAGTTGGAATTTGAACTTGTTGTTTGAGCCCAGAAAATTTGGAGACAACTCTGTGACAGAGTTGAACGTTGAACTTGCTGTTTACGCCCAGCAAGTTTAGAGACAACTCTGTGAAGAAGTTGAATGTTGAACTTGCCATTTGCGCCAGCTAGTTTTGGGGTGACAACTCTGAGATGGAGTTGGAAGTTGAGCTTGCTGTTTGAGCCTAACAAGTTTAGGAGAGAACTCTATGACGAAGTTGAACGTTGAACTTGTCGTTTACGCCCAATAAGTTTTGGGGAGACAACTCTGAGATGGAGTTGAATGTTGAACTTGTCGTTTGTACCCAGCAAGTTTTGGGAGGAAACTTTGAGACTGAGTTGAGCGACGACCCTACTGCATGAAGATAAGGTATTGTTGGAAGAGCTCAAGCGAAGAGCGGAGCACTGAACTCGTTGTTTGGATTCGACAAGTTGTTGATGGAGCTCGAGTGGAGAGCGGGGCAGTGAACTCTTTGTTTGGAGCCAACGAGTTGTTGATGGAGGTTGAGCAGAGAGCAGGGCATCGAACTCGCTGCTTGGATCCAACGAGTGGCTGATGGAGCCTGTACGAAGATCATGGCATTGAACTCGTTGTTTGGATTCAACGAGTTTTTGATGGGGCTCGACTGGAAATCAAGGCGTTGAACTCGTTGTTGATGGGGCTCGAGCAGAAAGCAGAGCGTTGCACTTATTGTTTGGAGTCAATGAGTTATTGGTGGAGCTCGAACAGTGAGCAAAGCCTTGAACTCGTTGTTTGGAGTCAACAAGTTGTTAATGGAGATCGAGCGGTGAGCAGAGCATTGAACTCGTTGTTTAGAGTCTACGATTGTTGACAAAGCTTGAGGGGATATCAAGGCATTGAACTCTTTGTTTAGAGTCAATGAGTTGTTAGTGGAGCTCGTTTCGAGTCTTCTTGATATCGAAGTGAAATCCTTTGTGTTTGTTCAGTGTTTGTAATTTTGTTAGTCTTCGTGATGACAAGCAGTCGTGTACACCAAATGACATCCTCTGTATGCCATTTGCACTTGTTTGCTCTATGTTGCGCTTGATGGAGTTAGGATTTTTCCGTTTGGGCGACATGTTATGCGAGACGGAATAGCTTGCTCAGGTGAAGGTGGTAGGAAATACTGAAAGTTTGACAGCCTATGGAAGGCTTGTCCTGATTTTTATTGTTAAGAGTTGAGGTGTCCCTGGAGAGCTGTTAACTAATAGGAAGCTGGTGAACATGTTTGTGTCTCTTAGGTGGAGCATCCCTCTAGTGTGTAGCTGGAAGAATGACCTGCAGGACATTTTGTTGTACAGTATTTGCAGGACTTTTCATGGTGATTCTTAGGCATGAAATGTAGACTCATTGTAATTCTGCAACTGTAATGAGACTTGTAGTGACGCTGGATCTGACTGCATAGATTTGTGATAGTTCTGTGATTTGAAGAATTCTTTTCATATGCTTGATCGTTGTTGTGCAACTTGTCAATGAGATTGATGAGTCGTCGACTAATTTCTTTGTAGCTAAATAATAAGGCCTCAAATTTGTTATGTATAGCTAACGAACTGTCGATGGTGTGCATAATGTTTTCCGGAGTTTATAACTTACCCATCTTGTACTCTGCTAGCTGTAGGAGCAACTCTGAGGGAGATATATTTTACAAACTTGCTGTATAGGTCCTCCAACAAATTGTGCGAGTCACATCGAATGGCAAGTTGAACTCCAAATGTTGCTTTTGCAAGTTTTGTTGGAGTAACTGCAATTCACAATTTCGGACAGATTACATGCAGTCACATCGAATGGCGAGTTGAATTCCAAATGTTAGTTTAGGTATTAACAGGTTGCAGGAGCAGATCAAATGGCGAGTTGAACTCCGAACTTGCTTTGTCGCTAGTTTCTAAAGTAACATCGAGCCATGGGTATGGACTGTGAACCTGTCATCGAGGCTTTAACAGATTGTAGGAGCAGATCTGTAATATCCAGAAAAACTGAGTTTTTACAGTTTTGCACTGTATGTGTTACACACATGTATTTTATACTATTACGCGTAATGCACGTATTTGTAGTACAAATGTTAATTGTAATATCTTTTGGAGTTACATATATATTTTCTTTCATTTACCGAGTGTGAATGCATGATCTAGTTTTAATTAAATTAGCTTACTTTAATTCATATTAAATTGGATAATATATGTCATTATATTAAGTAAAATTCATAAAAGTTTAGTATGTAGTATATGTGCATAAGACCCATTTGGAACCCATGCTTCTTCTCCACATTTTGATTTGAATTGGGTTTGAATTTTGGGTTTTGGGTTTCGGGTTTCGGATTTTTTTTGGATTGACGACGAACGGTAGCGGCGGCGGCGATGACGACAATCAGCGACGACAGCAACAGACAAGCGAGAGTAGGGAGAGGTAGGGGTAGGGGTTAAGAATAGGGTATTCAGGTTCGGAATTGAATTGGGTTTGGATTTCCGGTTTTGGGTTTCGGGTTTTTTTAATTTTTTTATTTTTTTAATTTTTTTAATTTTTTAATTTTTTAATTTTTTAATTTTTTAATTTCTAAATTTTTTAGTTCGAGTAGAGGTTGGATATAGGTGGTGGTAAGCATTTGGCATCTAGGGTTTGAGATGCGGAAGAGAGAGGAAGAGAAGTCGACTAGGGTTTTGGGTAGGGTAGATTAGGGTGGGGGGTTAGGGTTTCGACTATGGTTTCAACAACGGGATGTAGCATCGACGTCGGAAGGGAGAGTGTGGGTGTGGGTTTCAGATTGGACGTCGAATTTGGAAGGGATGGGGAGGTAACGGTTGGGGATTTTGAGGTTCGGGGTTCGGGATTTTGTAAATGTTGATGTTGCAGATGTTGAGGTTGGGTTTTGAGATTTTGCAGATGTTGGGTGTTGCCAAAGTTGTGGTTGGGATTTTTTGTCAGAGTTTTTGTTGCTGGTATTTTCCTAGGGATGGCAACCGGGCAGGGTTGGCTCACGACCCACCCGCGACCCGCCCACTCGAACCTGACCCGTAAATAGGCGATTCGGGTCCGGGTCGATCCGGGTCGACCCGGGTCGAAAATTAGGAAATCCAACCTACTCGACCGGACCCGTGAACCCATTGACCAAGTCAAACCCGCCCACAGCCCGCAACTCGACCCACGGGTTGGACCCGTTTAACCCGCGCAAGTCAAATGTTCGACCCACGGGTCGAACATTTGACCCAAAATCGAAAAAAACAGAGCCAGTCGAACATTTGACCCAAGATCGAAAAAAACAGAGCCAGCAGCTCTGTTTTCGGCCGTTGGGCTTTTTTTGTTGTTTTTTTCCCCTATAAATACGCCCTTAATTCAATCTAAAAGTTTCCACACCTTACTCTCTTACTCTCTCTACTACTACTACACAATTCAATCTCAATTCAATCAAATTTTTTCAACAAAGAAGTGAAAATTTTCGATTGTATCGAATTGTGTTGATTCAACTCTCAACGTCTACTTCAACTACTCCAACAAAGAAGCACTCTCTCTCTCTCTCTCTCTCTCTCACTCTCTCTCTCTTTTTCTCTCTTTCAACGACTACCGGACTACGTGACGTCGTGACTACGTCTACTACATTTCTCTACTTTTATTTTCTCTCTTAATTTCTATATTCGATTATCCGTGAAGTACGATATCAAAATTTCACAACCCTCCTATTGTCTTGATTTTTATTGTAGTTCTAATTTTTTGCATTACTAGATTTTCCCGTGGTCACGTGCCTACGACACGTCTTCAAGCGATACAGCATATGAAAAGCCTTGTAAACAGTAAATAAACAATTATGTAGCTGAAGTTTGAATAGTATAACAATAATTAGTTGTAAACAAAAGTCCATGTTCCATATATATATATATATATATATATATATATATATATATATATATATATATATATATATATATATATATATATAAAGAGAGAGAGAGAGATATAGAGAGGCGGGGGGGGGAGAGAAATAATTAAATAAATGAATGAGTTGTTTCGGAGGGGGGGGATTTGAATTTGAGTTTTGGGGGAAAACTTTTGGGGGGAAAATGTGTTTTGTGAGGTTAGATCTGGGCCTTTGATTTTGTGAGGATTGAAGGAGAGCCACTTGATAGCTTTCTTTGTGTTTTATTATTATTACTAGGTTTTCCCGTTTACACGTGCCTACGGCACGTCTTCGAAACGGTGCACCTTATTTGATTATATAAAATAGTTTTGGAGGTCCAGCAAATTAATTGAAGTAGCAAACATATTATATGAGAAACTTTTGGGGATCCAGCAAAAAACATATTATATAATTTTTTTGAATTTTTTGAATTATTTTTAAAGTTTTTAAATTTTTAATATTTTTAGTTTTTAAATTTTTTATTTTGTAAAAAATTTAAAAATTTTTATTTTCTTAATTATTTGAATAGAAGAGGGAGGGAGAGAGAGAGAGAGAAAAAAAATTAAATAAATATAAGAGTTGTTTTGGGTGGGGGATTTGAATTTGAGTTTTGGGGGAAAACTTTTGGGAGGGAAAATATGTTTTGTGAGGTTAGATCTGGGCCTTTGATTTTTGGGGGATTGAAGAAGAGCCACTTGATAGCTTTCCTTGTGTTTTATTATATAGATTATTATTATTATTATTATTATTATTATTATTATATATATATATATATATATATATATATATATATATATATATATATATATATATATATATATATATATATATATATATATATATATATAAAGAGAGAGAGATAGAGGAGAGGGGGGGGGAATAATTAAATAAATGAGTTGTTTTGGGGGGGAGGGGGGGATTTGTATTTGAGTTTTGGGGGAAAACTTTTTGGGGGAGGGGGGGGGGGGAATGTGTTTTGTGAGGTTAGATCTGGGCCTTTGATTTTGTGAGGATTGAAGGAGAGCCACTTGATATCTTTCTTTGTGTTTTATTATATAGATATTTGTTTGTTGGTTTTTTTGCTTTTTTCTCTGTCAACCCTCCTATTGTTTTTTAGATTTTATTTTTTAACATATACCTCATATTTTTGTGTTGTATTATTGTACATACACTAGTAAAACACTAGAAATCATTTTTTTTTCACATACTCTATTACCATGTCTAAATCACGAGGTAGTGGCCGTAGCCAAAGTGGACAAGATTCTACCGGTACTTCGCGTCAGCCTCCAATAGTCCCACATGTAGAGCCCGAATTTATACTGAATTCTGTGGTAGGATCTCACGATGTCCTTCCATATGACATAGAGGAACAAATGCATAATGTAGATACACAAACACAAAAAACCGAACCCACTAGTAGTAGAAGTGATTGGCACAGATTTTATGACTATATCCCCGATGAGAATAATTCGAGTGTAGGACATAAGATTTGTAAATATTGTGACAAGAGTTACAAATGAAAGAAGGCTGAGGGAACATGTACAATTAAACGACACATTTTAAATTTACATAAAGAATTAGTAAAAAAACCAACAAGGCCAACAAAAAATTAACCCTAGGACCGGACAAATAGATAGCCAACCCTATGATCCCGAACTTGTTCGTCGGGAAATGACCCGACTAGTTATTAAGGATTAGCTACAGTTTTCCTATTCCGGGAGTAAAAATGTAGATTCTTTCAACCAAAATGCACTAAATCCACATTTTTAGAAGAATTCCTAGAAACACAATAAAGTTTAATTGTTTTAAACTTTATAACGAAATGAGAAACGCTTTAATTGTACTATTGTATTCTTCTTGTAGAGTATCCTTAACTTCCGATTCTTGGAAAGGTTGTAACGATATTCTGATGATAAGCTTAACTTTTCATTGGATAAATAGTGATTGGATGATTCAAAAGAGAATCATCTAACTTGCGGCTTTGCTGTATCCCCATAGTGGACTAGTTATTGCAACACGTATTTTAGAAGTATGTGATTTATATCATATTCGTGATAAAATTTTTACTATTAGTTTTGATAATGCCTCTAACAATAATGTTTCGATTAATACATTAGAAACACAACTAGCTCCTCCATATACTGGAATTTTTTCATGTTAAATGTGTGTATCATATTTTAAATTTATGTGTACAAGATGAATTGAAAGTAGTCGATTCATATATAACTGCAATTAAAAATTGTGTACATTTTATTGCTTTGAGTGATCCTATGTTTTAAGAATTTAAAGGATGGTGTAAAGCTAGGGGAATACATTTTAGAAAATTTTCTAAAGATGTTAAACACCGATGGAACTCTACTTTCGATTAACTAAATGTTGTTACTCAATACAAAGAAATTATAAACAATTTCTATCTTACAAAAAAATATTAAAAATTTTCAAATGACTCCCCAATCATGGGTTTTTGCCGAATCTTTATTATGACTTTTGGAATCTTTTAAAACCGCAACTTTGAAGTTTTGTACATCTTATAATTCTACTTCTAGTAGTATTTTTATTTCAATGATCACTATGATGAAAACTTTTTAAGAAATGATTTCGAACAAATACATTAGCCATATTATTGATCCCTCTTATAAAATAAATTAAAGTACTTTAATCCCCCTCCTATGTTGTATTATATTGCTATTGTTATGGATCATCATATCAAATTAGCGGGTACGAAAAGTTTGATTGAAATATTTTTTACTTTACTTGGAGATGATTCTGAATATGATTGTAATGAATTTTTTGCTAGCTTTGAATCGACATTGAATAACATGTATAATTATTATGAGAGAACTTTTGTATCTAGCAGTACAACTAGTATAGTTACTTCTTCTTCTTCTATTTCTAGAGGTAAGGGTAAGACTACATTAGAAGATACCACTGCTAATTTACTTGCTCGTATTCAATTAAAAAAACCTAGGACTAATGCACCTAATAAATTAAGTTGGTATAATCAACAAGATAGTGAGAGTTCTAGTTGTCACGCCCTGCTTTCCAAAAATACGGAATACGAGTACATGACATTGGCCCAGTGAATGACTAACGTCACCCATAAGTTATTTATCCGATCAACTCAACAATATAATCAATACGAAACAATTGTGCAGGCAATAATAATAATCTCATGAACAATAATACTTGGAATAAAACAATATGAAATATCCAAATACAATAAACCAATGTCAGGAAACAAATAATATAATTCAGGACATAAGCCTAATACAGTAATAAATCCCAAACACCATAGTAATAAGTCTCAATGCATTAAGTTCAATAAAACAGTAAGCAATTAAAAGCATTAAAACTTCAGAATCTTTGTTCTCCAATCCGAGCAGGCAATTCTCCTTCATTACCTGTGAACACTTTATCTAAAAAAAGAGAAAAATTATCCTTAGAGCAAGTTATGGATAGCAAGTAGAGAAAGTAAGGAACAATAGAGTAACGATATAACAAAGAATTCAATGGATCAATAGAAATCAATAACTTGGGACAATAGCAATAATCAATATCATGATAATCGATACAATGGATATAAGCAATGATTCAATATTCAATAACGATATTCAATGATCAGTATCAATAACACTTAGCCAATATTCGATATCAATAGAAACAATAATGAACAATATGCAGTGTCGATGTTGTGTCAATTCTTAAGTCTATTATTCATTTTAATCTAACTAATGCATGTACTACTACATTCCATACTACAGGTTCGATGCATACAATCAATATTGTTTAGACCTAAGTGGAAGATGCTATAGATCATGTACACGGCACGATAACATTATTTGCAGCATTGGTGCACACTGGTTGGCTCAATAACAATAAAACAATACACGATCAATTGGGATATTGTATCAGTAATCCAACAATAAACCGATCACAATAACAATAGCCAACACACAATATTTTGGAAAACATGGTCCACACTTCAGTGTACAGTCACTATGTCATCAACTACTTCGGTCAATCCATTAAACCCCAGCTTATTAATTATTTTATTAATGCAACAACACGATATGCAATTATGAGCCATGAAAGGAACGATGATAACAATAGGGAAACAATAGGATGGTAAACAATGGCAATAACTCATTAGGATCATGCAATACAACATACACACTTCGATTCATGCAATACTACGATATAGGAATAATTAAATTAAGAAAATTGAAAAGTGAAATTCTGAACAGCAAGAGTAATCTATACAAAAAAAATGTAATTTTCCGCTGCTACAGAAATCAAAAACTGAATCCTTCAGAAATTCTAGAAACTAGACTTCTCAATGAATCCGACGCATATTTAAAGTTCAAAATCCGACAACGGTAGCTAGGTCAAACACAGCGTTCTTTACAGATTTTATGTTCAGACAGAAATTCGACATCATGTTGTTATATTTTTAGAACCAGCAAAAACTCCATAATGAATTCATTAAAAATATTTATTAGACTTCTAAACATACTAAGCAACAATTTGGAAATTTTCAGGGCAAAATTTTATCATTTGATCAGCCTTATTACTGTTTAAACATGAAACGTATAAGAATCTGAGAATCTGAAATTAAAAACACAGTTGTAGTAAAATGGGCATAACTTTTGCTACACAACTCGGAATTCAGAATTTCAAGATGTTTTGAAAACTAGAAAGATAAGGCTACAATTCTTATTTAGAAAGTAATTTATTTTAAGATTATTTAATGGGTCAATAATAGCAGACAACATATAGCCAACAAGCAACATACAGAGTTTTAGGGTATTTTTCATGAAAAAATTAAATTAAATATGATGGGTATCAATTCCATAGTCAGTAAATTATATAATTAGCATGATGGGTGCAATAACAAGATGAATAAAATTAGCATACACGCTTACATCAATTTATCAACAAACATTAATCGATCAACCACATACAACCTAGCAATTCTCTCTACAATAATTTATTTATGTGACAATTATACGAACAATACTATTATCAATTCTGTATGCACACATGAAAGATTCAATCTTTGGATTCAAAAGTGGCACGCTTTCAAGTAAATTGGTATTAGCTCGTGTAAACCTTCAATATTCCCCAACGAAAGAGATGAATAATGTATAATACGATAAATAAAGAGATCTACTTGCAACAGTTTCAACAAAACTTGAATTTGATATAATTAACAATTCAAGAGGAAGTGGCTTGCCTTATAAATGGTAAAAACGAATATCAAGAATAACAGGATAAGGATATCGAAGCAACAAACCCACGAACACTCGACGAATCCATAAAATAGCACGTGTGATATACGGCAATAAAATCCAAGCAACAACAGCCAAAGAGACACAGCAACGGCCAACGAGGCTGACGGCAGACGGCAAGGTTGATGACGGGGGCGTCGACGGCGGCGAAGCACAGGGCGGCGCTGTGCTTTGGTCGACAGGACAGAGGAGGGCAGCGGGGTTGGTTTGGCTGCTGCTGTCGATCGGAGACATGGCAAGGGGATCGCGGGAGGTGTTTTGGCGGCAACTGTGTGGGCGTCGACAGGAGTATGGTCGACGGGGTAGGGCTCAGGGGGATGGCAACGAGGTAGGTCGCCAGAGGTTGGTCGGAAAAGGAGGGGCATCGGTTAGAGCGGGAGATCACAGGTCGGGGAGAGAGAAACAGGGAGGAGAGAAAATATATGGCTCTAGGGTTTCAATTTGCACAATTTTTAGGGTTTGCAATAAAGTTGTATTTATATGGTACAATTAGGATATTAGGTTAGTGGTTTAGGATCCAATAATAGTGGTTTTGGGTCAAGAACAATTGAAATTGGGTTTTAGGGTTCAAATAAGAGATAGATCTAAATCAATAGGGTTCAAATAAAATACCCACAATCCAATACAATAAAATTCACGAGATAGATAGCCCAACAAAAAGAGAAAATAGTTTATGAACGAAAATTTAAATCCAATTAGATAAATGAATAACACAAATGCTAAAGAATATTAATTGGGCTGAAAATAGACTGAAATTCGCTAGGAAAATCAACAACAAATAAAATAATAAAATAAATCACTAGATGGATTTTAAATAAATAATCAGGAAATAAAAATTAATTATTATAATTATAAAAATAATAAAATCATACAATAAAATTATATTCGAGTTTAACAATTTCATTAAAATAATCCAATTGTAACACCCTGAATTCCAAATAAGCCTGAATTTGAAGTTCCACAGGATCTTTACACTTCAATTCGTACAATTTTACAAGAAATTTAACACTTTTATTACAATAAAGTTTTTTACATCAACAAGCAGCGGAAAATAAAATACAACAATGATAAATGTACAATTGCAATAACTCTATATTTAAGTAATCATCAGCATCAAATTCATCTTTATATCTTCTTGTGAATTTCAAGTCCTGTATATGAAACTGTGGGCATGTCAGTTGCTTTCAACCGATGCAGTATTATACACGGCCATCCACGCTATGCCAAAAGTATAACGATTCTTAAAATATTTTAACAAACACAAATTGATCACAAATAAAGCTAAAGAGGGACTATCCTATTGATGTCATGTGTGCTTATGCACTTAACCTTAATGCAGTTATTTATATTTCATGATACTAATGCACACTTGCTCGAACTTATGCATCCCATTCTACATAAATCCGAGGGCAAGTCCTTAACCGTTCTTCATTTTGTAGGGTTGAATCCCTCGTTGTGAGTTTAACTACTACGGTAACTACGGTAAGTATCTTAGATGTTTTATGAGTTACGAGCCCATGTCTAGACAACCTGGAGGGGAATCTTACGTCATGACATGACGCATCATGCAGACAACCTATGAATAATTCACCTCTGTCATGGAACGATAGCACTACATAGTCACCAAGAACCCCACAAGCGTCGCCACGGCCCCGATAATTCTGGAGATGTATCCACGTTATGACATGATGCATCATGCAGAAAGCCTGTGAACACTCTCACACCGTAGATCCGAGACCCTCATACTTGTGTTTTTCTCTTACTTTCATCACATATTCATTATAGTGTAGTCCTTTGATTTTAAATTTGTTTTAGAAGAAAATCATTACAACCTAGAGTTAGCTTACCCTACCGGACTTAAACCAAACAAAAGAGATAGTCAACCCACACTGACTACTTCTCAAGAGATGCTCAACCCACACTGGTTAGCTCTCAAATTTATAATAACAACTGCCTATTTCTAAGGTTCTCGCCTAGCCTCTAGATTCCAACAACCATCTCTTTCTAGAGATCAACAATATGTTATATTCAATCAAAATAATATTTCAATTCTTTTATTCACAATTTCTTTCTCAATGAAAACATTTCTTTTATAATCTCATAACATGATATAATTCAATTCAACTTCTTTTATCAATTTAATCACTCATAACATTGTGTGCATTTCAAATATTCTCATAATCAAAAGTTAATAACCATAAAATCTCTTTAAGAGGAAATCTAATTGCATTCCACAACTTCATCTCTCTTAAATTATACAAGAGTCACATTTTAAGAAAAATTATCAAGTTTTTCGTCTCATAGTTTTAGTATGAAATCCACTTCCAATTCTCACAAAATATATCAAAATACTAGGTTTGCCCATTGACACGTGCCTACAGCACATCTTCAGAACGGTGCACCTGGTTTGATCATATAAAATAGTTTTTGAGGTTCAGCAAATTAATTGAAGTAGCAAACATATTATATGAGAAAGCAGTATATCTAGCTTTAAGCTCAACCATCGCCATCTTGATCATTAGCTTGAACTTACCCGGAATGCATATAGTTTGTTAGAAACACTGCATAGAATTTTTTTTAATTTCAGCATCACTTTTAGATGCTTGTAATAGTTATGCAAGGCATTATCATATAGGTTTTTTAGAGCTTACTCTAATCCCATAACCACTATGAGCATGTCTAAATACAATGGTAACGCAAGTGCATGTGTGAAGGTATCCACAATACCAATAATCTAAATATTTGTTTGTTTGAGACTCAGTTTACAATTGAAATACCTCTTATTATTATTTCAACCAAAATGAAATACATCAAGTTCTCAAAACTCTAATCCAAGCTAATCATTTCTTTTATCTTCACTTTGTCTCCTCATTGCACCTTTATAAAAAAATGGATAAATAACAAATTTACTTTAGCTGTCTTTCTTGAGTGGAGAGTTTGCACCCTTCACTGGTAAACTCCAGTCATTCCAATCCTATATATCCAAACATACACTAAAAGTTCTTATATGTTATGTTATCCATGGTTTCTAATAACCAGTGAAGGGAACACTTCACGACAATATTTTTTCTTGTATTAAAAAAATTAATGTTGTATATTTGCCAAGTTATTTTAGGTTGCTAGTCAGCTTACATGTCCTACTATGGTTTGGAAGCCCAAATTGAGGCCACCAAATAATCCATCTCTCACTTCCGTACACCTTAAATCAAAACCAATAAAAAACCCATCAAATAAATCACAAAATTAAAAAAAATTAACCCAAAAATAAAACAATCATTCATCTCTGAACTTACATCCCATACACACACAAAATTCGAGTCAGCAAAAAACTGAATAATCCCCTGCACACAAAAAATTAAAAATTAGAATGAGAATTCGGTTAATGGGAGGAAATTAGAGTCATCGCATCGCATATGGAGGCTCTCGATTCGGTGGAGGGGATTCGCCGATATGGAGTCGCTTGATATTCGCGTTCGATTTGGTGGAGGGTTGTCACCGATACAGAATCAGCAGCGGATCAAATATCGACGACGACCTCATGATTGGAGTTCGACATTGGATTTGGATTTGGATTTGGATATACTTTGAGATTTTCAAATTTCCAAAATTTTAAAATTTTAAAATTTTTCAAATGTTCAAAATTTTAATTTTTATTATTTTAAAAAAAATTATTTTTTTTAAATTTTCAAAATGTTCAAAATTCAAAAATTTTCAAAATTTCAAATAATTTAAAAATTTTAAAAAATTTTAAATTTTTAAAATTTTTAAATATTCAAAATATATATTTTTTTAAAAAAATTTATCATTTTTGATAAGCTTTTGATTTTTTAAAAATTTTTTTAAGTGTTTAAAATTTTTTTTTTTTTAGTTTTTGTATTTTTTATTTTTAAAAAATTTTTTAAAATTTTATTTTCTTAATTTTTTGAATAGAAAAGAGATAGATAGAGAGAGAGGGAGAGAGAGAAAGAGAAAGAGAGAAAGAAAGAGAAATAATTAAATAAATAAAAGAGTTATTTTGGGTGGGGGGATTTAAATTTGAGTGTTGGGGGAAAACTTTTGGGGGAAAAAATATGTTTTGTGAAGTTAGATCTGGGCCTTTGATTTTGGGGGAATTGAAGGAGAGACACTTGATAGCTTTCTTTGTGTTTTATTATATAGATTGTGGAAATATTTTTTATTAAGTCTAAACAATTTTAGAAGAATATTAGTATTTTTTTCCAACATTTTACGCCCTTTTAAAACTCAAAAAATCTTAGAATCGGAATATATTAAAAAAATCAAAGAAAACAAAACAAAAGGGCAAAGGTCGGATTCGAACCCAAACCAAACACCACCACTATGCTACAGTAATAGACCCAAAGCGCACCCAATGACCACTTGGTCCTGAGTGACTAACTGATATAAGAAGAACTCAGTTTATATTTAAAGTATGGTTTTCGAGATTTAATTAAAAATCGAATTTTCAGTAAAACAGAGTACCTTGCAAGACTCGAACCCAAGACCAACACCCCTGCTCTGCTACAGTACAGACCCAAAGCGCACCCAACGACCACTTGGTCCTGAGTGACTAACCGATACAAGGTTGGTTAAGAGCTTTTTGTATAAACCATACTGTATTTAATTCTTCCTTTAATAAACTCGATTTTTCAATCAATTTGTACTTATTCAAAATCTAAATCTTTTTCCAGAATGTATTTCTATCAAAATACAGTATAGCATATATATTTAAACTTTATAAAATTGTCAATTTTGACAATGTAACAAAAAGCTTCCTCACAAATTGCATTAAAGAACACATATTATCAATTTTCAAATAAAGTGTTGTCTCTCATCAAAAACTTCTTTATAAAAATTCTTATACTCATAAAATATATACTAGTGAGATTAATTCCCCATTTATTCTCTATACTAGCATTTTAAAACTATTTTCATACATGCTACATTATTTTTACTATTGTAAAAACATTCTACCATGTATAAATTTTCATTCCAACAATAAATATTTCTCTTTCTATTTCAACAAGAGTTCTAGCCATTTATATGAATCACAATATTATTTCAACACATTATAACACAATTAGGTCAAGATTATGCAATCTACATTTAACATACCAATCAAAATTTAATAATTGAATTATATATCAACTAGCATGCAACCTACTTCTAAAATTAGAAAGAATTTAAGAAACACCCACCCAAGAAATATGATTTCTTAGCAACTGAACTCCTAGAATGAAAAGCTCTTAGTAGCAAAAACTCCTTCAAAGGCTCCAAGAGAAGTTCTAATCGGCCTCATCGAAATCCGTTCACTCCAAGAGAAGTCCCAATCGGCAGCAAAACAGGAAGGGCATTTTCATCTCTATTTCATATATATATATATATATATATATATATATGGGGGTGGTAGAGGAAGCAAAAATGAATGCTGAATGGGGGTGTTTCGGATTTGACAGAGAGAGGAAGGAAAAGATGAGAGTAAAGGTAAGGGTGTGGTGATTATAAAGGAGATTATTAGATGGTTATAATAACTACCCCCCACTAATACAACCACTAATCTACTCATTAATTCAAAACCATATTTTCCCTCCATCCCAAACACATGCCGGCCACTTCTCATGTAAAACACTTGCACACACTTTATTCATATATATATATATATATATATATATATATATATATATATATATATATATATATATATATATATATATATATATATATATATATATATATAATTTAAAATATAGGTTCATAATATATAGGAAATATTTAAGTAAGATTAGTTTACTTTAATTATAAATTAGATTTATTGTGCACAAATAAAATAAACACACACACTTCAAATTTTCGTTTTGAAAAGAATACGCCTAAATACGTGCACCGCAAACACGTGCATCGCACGTAAAATATCAAAATACAAAATAAATTTCATCAACGGTGAAATGTTCATAAATAATTGAAATACAAAATACGGAAGATATATTTTATTATACATATATCGTAGTGTAATCAATACGTACACAGAAAAATACATGCATTGCACGTATAAAAGTATTTTAATTAAAATAAGAGAAAAATTAATTTCTATTTATAAAATGAATTCGAATACGTCATTAAATAAATAGTTGAAATACATAGAAAATATCACACATAGCGGTGGAAAATTACGTAATCGATACGTCCATCGATAACACATATAAAGCACGTAAAAGTATAGAGATTGAAATTTTATATTTGAGTTGACTTAACTAGGATAGAAAAGATTTTGAGAAGACGAAAAATGCATAAATAGTTGGAATCCAAAATACATATTGAAGTATGTTACAAAATTACACGTGTGTAACACACGAGGGGCAAAATTGTCATTTCTAATTTTACGGGGTGTTACACCAATAATAATAATATATTAGATTTTAGGCTCAAATATAAATAGTCGAACTATAAGAAATGGGAAGTAAGATTAAAATACACCATGATTCAAAATGAATAAAATTTTGATTAGAAAACACTTAAATACAAATCTGAAACGAATTTAGCACAAAATAATTTATAAAAATCAAATTGTAGAACATACACAGAAAATACTTATTGGCAGAAATGGGGGTTACAATCCTACCCACCTTACAACAAAATTTCGTCATCGAAATTTGCTCGGGCGGTACATAGGACAAAGCAAAAGCAACTTGTGGATAACAAAACTTGTAATAAAAGGAAAAGAGGCAAAATTGTGGGTAACAAAACAGGGAATTCAAAAGGAAAGATAAAATGGTGGCAACACCAGAATTAGAAGGAACATGGATAGAGATGAAGTGATCTAGAATGATGTCAAATAAAGATTCAATGAATGATGACAATGCAATGAATGAACAAGGGAGTAAACAATGCAAAGAAAGAGAAGCAACAAGAGAAACCTCGGACCTGTGGGTTGTGGGCCCACCACGCTTTCGCTGCGCCACTCTGATGGTGATGTTCCAAGCCGTTGACATGTCATTGCAGATCAAGCGATGTCAATCGATGAACCAAGCAGAATTAAAAGAAATGATAACACTATGATCAAAAGAATATGTGTAACCCCCATTCCCGTAAATACATATTTTCTGAATATTTTTTGTATTTCGATTATTGATAAATTTATTTTGTATTAAATTCGTTTTGGGATTTTTCCATTAAAATATTTTTCAATCGAAAATTATATTATTTCGAATGATGTTGTATTTTAAACTTGTTTTATAATCTTAATTTATCGGTTAATTATATTTAGGCCCAAATCATATATATTATTATTATTGGATTATTTTAATAAAAATTGTTAAATCTGAATAATTATTGTATTGTATGATTTTATTATTTTTATAATTATAACAATTAATTTTTATTCCTTGATTATTTAATTAAACTACATTTAACGAATTATTTTGTTTCGTACTTGATCTAATTTTCTTGGCGAATTCCGATTTATTTTCAAACCAATTTATATTTATTGTACTACTTATTTATTCATTTGGATTTAATTTTTTGTTCATGGAATTCTTTGTTTTTCTTAAATGAACTATTTTCTTGTTAATCCTATTTTTTTTCTTTTATTGAATTGTGCGTATTTTTTAATTGAACCATATTGATTTAGATCTATCTCTTAATGAACCCTGCAACCCAATTTCAATTATTCGTTACCCAAAACCGCTATTATTGGATCCTAAACCACTAACCCAACACCCTAATTGTACCCTATAAATACAACCCTACTGCAAACCCTAAAATTTGCACACCACTAAAACCCTAACTTCTTATTCTCTCTCTCCTCTCTCTCTCTCTCCTCGCCGTTCTCTCTCCCCGTCACCGTTTTCCCGCCCAAACTGAACCCATCTCCCTGTTTTTCCTTCCCCGGCCATCTCTGGCGACCCCGTCACTGCCACCCCCTATTGCCCTCTCCCCGGTGCTGCCCCACCTCTCTCCTCGATGCCCAGCCACCCAAAACTCCACCCCGTCCTTCTCTTCTGCTGACCTCGTCATTAACACACAAATTCCGATGCTGCCTCCCCTTTTTCGACGCCAGAACCCTACCATCGATCGTACCTGTCGACGCCCTCGTCGTCGACACCGCTCCACTGGTCGCTAGCGATGCCGCTGCCCTCTGGCTGTCGTGGCCTGGTCACTGGTTGCTGCTGTCTCTTTGATTTTGTTGCTGAGTTCTCTTGCTGTGTTGACTCTTTGCTCTTACACGTATACTGCACGTGTTAAATTGCTAGTTCATGTGTTCGTGAGTTCGTTGCTTCGGGATTCTTATCCCGTTATTCTTGGTGTTCGTTTTCACCGTTTATAAGGCAAGTCACCGTCCTCTTGAATTGTTAATTGTATCAAATTCAAGTTTTATTGAAATTCTTGCCAGTATATCCTATTCATTATCATATCGCTGTATTGACTATCTTCGTTGAGTCTATTGAGGGTTTATATGAGCTAACTCCAATATTCTTAACATCGTACCACTTTTGACTCTAAAGTTTGGATCTTTCATGAGTGCATATAAAATCGATAATAGGGTTGTTCATATAATCATCACACAAATGAATTATTGTAGAGACAATTAATAGGTTGTATGTTGTTTGATCCATTGATGATTGAATGATGATAAATTGATGTATGAGCGTGTTCTAATTTTATTTATAATTTTTTGACACCCATAATGCTGATTATACAATTTATCAACTAGTATAATCGATACCCATCATGTTTAATTAATTTATTTTCAAGAAAACTACACAAACTTGTATATTGCTTGCTGATCTGTATGTTGACTACTGTTTTTGAACCAGTAAACGATCTTAAAACAAATAAGTTTCTGAATATGAAATGTAGCCTTATCTTTCTAGTTTGTAGAACATCCTGAATTTTTGAATTCCGAGTTTCTAGAAAAAGTTATGCCTATTTTACTACAGCTGTATTTTTACTTTCAGATTTTCAGATTTTTATATCTATCGTGTTTAAACTATTAAAAGGCTGATCAAATATTAAGATTTTACTCTGAAAATTTTCAAATTGTTGCTTAACATGTTTAGGAGTCTAGAAAATATTTTTAATGAATTTTATATCGAGTTTTTGCTATTTCTAAAATAAAATAACATGATGTCGAATTTATGCCTGAACATGAAATCTGTAAAGAACAATGTGTTTGACCTAGCTACTGTTGTCGTTGAACTTTAAATATGCGTTGGAACCGTGTAGAAGTCTAGTTTCTAGAATTTCTGACAGATTCAGTTTTTGAGTTCTGAAACAGCGGAAAACTGCATTTTAGTACAGACTACTTTTGCTGTCCAGAATTTTATATTCTAGATTTTAATAGATTAATTAATCCTATATCATTGTATTGCATGAATTAATGTATGTGTGTTGCATTGCATAATCCTAGTGTCTTATTATCACCATTCTAATTGTCCAATTCAAGTTATCGTCCTATTGTTCCCCCATTGTTACTATTATCCATCTAATGTCTCTAGATTGCATATTGTATTGTATTGTTGCATCAATAAAAATTGATAACAAGCCGAGGTTTAAGGGTTGACCTAAGTAGTGGACAATATAGAGACTGTACTCGGAAGGGAGCTCGTGTTTTCCCTACAATTACTGAATGTCTGAATGACTGAATGACTGAATAACTGGATAACTGTATATTGTTCCATGGATACTGATACTGAATAACAGAATGACTGAATGACTGAATAACTGAATACTGAAAAGAATTGTTCATACTGTTTTCCGAGTACATGAACTATAGAGCCCACTACTAAGTCTAAAACGTATTATGTTTGTATGTAGCAACCATGTGGTAAATAGATGGGATGCATGAAGTGCTACATTAGTTAGGATTAAAATGATTAATAGACTTAAAGATCACATGGCATTGACACTGCATATTGTTCATCATTGTTTCATTGATATCTAATATTGGCTAAGTATTATCGTTATTAATTTTGATTTCTGTTACCGAATATTGCATCATTGCTTACAGCCATTGTACCGATTATCATGATATCAATTATTGTTATTGTTTCGTGTTATTGATTCCTATTGATCCATTGATTTATTGTTATACCGTTATTCTTTTGTTCCCTATTTTCTCTACTAGCTGTCCATGACTTGCTCTAAGGACAATTTTTCTCATCTTTTTTGATGAAGTGTTTACATGTGTTGATGGAGAATTGCCTGATGGAATGAGAGAACAACATTGGTGAAAGGAATTGATAGCATCGCCGCTTAATAAATTATTATTTTGTCATGAAGACTTAATTATTGGATTATTGTTATTTCTTTGTATTGTGGGCTTTTGACCCGAATATTTTTATTATTATTGTTTCCAGATATTGGATTATTATTGTACTTGGATATTATATATTGCTTCATTTCAAGTATCATTGTTCATAAGATTATTATTATTGCATGTGCAATTGTTCTGTATTTATTATATTGTTGAGCTGATCGGATAAACAGCTTGTGGGTAACAATAGTCAATCGCTGGGCCAATGTTACGTGCTCGTATTTCATATTTTTAGAAAGCAGAGCATGACAATATGGGTACGAAAAGAATGAAATTATACCCAATAAGGAATCAATGAATGGAAGGGACGAAAGACATCAAGAAATGAAGAAACTGAATGTGAAGAGATCAAACAGGAATCAAATAAAACTAGTTTTCAGATCAGAAGTTGGATATAAATTGTTCATGTGATTCCTGTTTTACTCATACTGTTGAGTCAAACCAGTATAACCCAAATCTGATTAATATATCAATCAAAGCCAAAATTCCTTTCGGCAGTCATGTTTGACTGATATATTATCCAAACCGAGGCTCTGATATCACTAAAATCCTTGTCACACCCCACTTCTCAAAAATACAAAATATGAGTACATGACATTGGCCCAGCGAATGACTAACGTCGCCCATAAGTTATTTATCCGATCAACTCAACAATATAATCAATACACAACAATTGTGCAGGCAATAATAATAATCTCATGAACAATAATACTTAAAGAATAAAACAATATGAAATATCCAAATACAATAAACCAACATCTGGAAACAAATAATAAAATTTGGGACATAAGCCCAATACAATAATAAATCTCAAGCACAATAGTAATAAGTCTCAATACATTAAGTTCAATAAAATAATAAGCAATTAAAAGCATTAAAACTTCAGAATCTTTGTTCTCCAATCCCAGCAGGCAATTCTCCTTCATTACCTGTGAACACTTCTTCTAAAAAGATGAGAAAAATTATCCTTAGAGCAAGTCATGGATAGCAAGTAGAGAAAGCAAGGAATAATGGAGTAACGATATAACAATGAATTCAATGGATCAATAGGAATCAATAACATGGGACAATAGCAATAATCAATATCATGGTAATCGATGCAATAGCTATAAAGAACGATTCAAGATTCAATAACGATATTCAATGATCAACATCAATGACACTTGGTCAATATTCGATATCAATAGGAACAATAATAAACAATATGCAGTGTCGATGTTGTGTAAATTCTTAAGTCTATTTGTTGTACCCCGTATTTTTAAATACTATTTTTTAGATTAGAAAATGAATTAAAATAATTTTCGGGAGATTTAATAAATATTTTTCTAAAGATTTATCTTTTACACGTGCAAATATTTTTGGTGTAAATATTCAATTTTATATTTTTAATAAATTCTCCTACTTATAATAGAGTATATTCTAAATTTTGGGATTTTTCTGAGTAAAGAAACTATTTTTATAAATACCTCGAAAGAGAGGGACTTTTATGTAAAAAGCCATTTGGATCTCAAATAAATTATGAAAATTCGTTTTTTACTGATTTTTGGACTTTCCATGGTCATCATTGAAATTAAAATATATTTAAATTTTATTTAGAGTTGGTTTGGTAAAGATTTAAACAAATATGGTATTTTTGCAAATATGGAATTTATGTTGGATCTTGTGTAAATGTTTTCCTGGAAAGTAAAAGTCAGATATTTTTATTAGAAAATATAATATGTATTATTAGATATTATTTCTGAACTTTCTGGATTTTTAAGAATATTTTATGATGTATTTGAAAATCTTACAAAAAGAAGGAGTTTTGTGCAAAATTGCCACCCTGAGTGCAAATTCGAATTTTCTTCATTGCTGGGCTGTGCTGGATTGCTGGAAAACTCAGTAGTAAAAGGATTTGATTTGATTTTTATTTATTTAACTTATTTTAACTACTTTATAAAGAAAGGTTTATATATGTAAAGTAATAATTTGTTAAAGGATTATCTTGCAAATGTGTTTCAAAACCCTAATCCTTCAATTCCGGCCTATATAAAAGGTGGAGTGCAGCCGTCATTCGCTGCACAACACAAGGTTTATTATTTTTATTTTTCTTGGAGATTGAAAGAGAAGATCTTGGATTTCGCAAATAAGGGTTTTGCTTATTCGATTGGATTTCTTCATTTGAGGTGAGTGATATAACTGTTTTGTTGTTTTGTTTTATGTATGTGAGTGACTTGTTTGTTTTTCTTTTGATTTGTGTATGTTTTATGAGAATGATATGAATGTTTTGATTGATTTTGGATGTTGAATTTCATCTATTAGAAAGCATGCTAGGGTTTGGTATGAATATGTATGTTGGATGGATGAAAAATTGGATCTTTGAGAAGAACCCTAGATATTTGCTTGTGAATGATTTTAGATTTGTTGGAGAACCTAATATAAATTGTGAGTAGACTTTTTCTTTTGGATTATTAATTTGATTGAGTATGATGGATATTATGCATTAATTAATTAGAGATGAGATTTTTGGGACTATTGGTGAGTTGGATGAAAACAACTTGGCCATGTTGATGATAAATTGGTTTTTGTTTATGAATCAACTATTGAGAGTAGTTGAGTTTGAGTTTGAGGAATTTTGAGAAGGAGTAATGGAATAAAAGACCATGTTTTGAGGATTTGAGTTATGATGACTAAAATTTGAGATTTAGTTGAATTTGAGGAAATATATCCAAATTGGGATTTTCTTTTGAGATTTGGATTTGATGTAGTTTGGATCTGAATACGAAGCAATTTCAACGAACAATTAATTTTAGAAACTCTACTTTGATTATATGCAAAATTTATGTTTTATTTGAAAGAGATTTACAAATCTCTATTTTTATAAACTCAAGTAGTTTTGGTTTAGTTTTATGGGTTATTATAAATCCTACAAGTTGTATTTGATCATATATGCTTTTGTAGAAATCGTTTTCATAAAGTAAAACTACGTATCGGTTGAAATGCGCACAACCAAAAGTATACAGTCTGTAGGTCGACAGTCGACTGGTATGACTTCTCAGTCGATCGATACGACCCGGCTGCTATGTTCCGTAGTTTTTCTTAAAATTTCGTCTGGACAGTCGACTGGTACCACTTAGAATTATTTTCTCAAAGTTATTGTATTTTTCACTCTGGACAGTCGACCTATACCCTATTCAGTCGACTGCTATACTTAGAATTATTTCTTAAAGATTATTGAATTTTCTCTCTGGACAGTCGACCGATAGCTTTTGTAGTTGACTGATACTGATGTATCTTTATATTTTTGAATGTTCTTTCAAATGATTTATTCTCTAAATGTTTTAATCTATAACGTACTATTCTAAATATTATTGTTTCTACAGAACATATGTTTTTAAGATATTTCATTGCTGAATTTGGATTATGGAATTTTATAAAGATTTAGGTTTTGTTGATTGGAGAGGTTTCTCCTTTTGATCATTTTGACGATGGATTTGTGAACTTTGGTCTTGTTGAGATCTCTAGGAGTTGAGTGGGAGTCCTGTGAACCGGCAGTTGAGATTTGTTGAGTTAGACCTGGGGGGTCTTGGTTTAGTTGTTGTTGAGTATTTAAGTTCGGCAGGATACACTAACTCTAGATATGGGGATTTTGTGGTTTAATAATAATCAACTTAAGGACAGGCACTAGTGGGGATGTGATGGAACTTGGGAAACGTAAGTATAGGCTCATGGTTTTGTTAGTCCAACGGATGCGTTCCAGGACTGTTTGTTGTTCTGTCTCGAGAGGATATTTGTGTGTTCGCGTGTTGAGGATCTGCAGGCCTATTCACGGAGCATGCAGGGTGCATTCGCGTGTCGATGATCGGCAGGCCTATTCACGGAAAGTACCTGGTGTATCTGCACGTCGAGGGCCTTGCAAGCCTATTCGTGGGTTACACGGTTTGGGAGATGATTCTCAGGTTGTTTTTGAGCTATCTTACATGATGCTTGCGCGTCGAGGGCTGTGGTGCCTACTCGCGAAGTATTCTAGATCTTGTTTTCCCATCACCGTAGTAGGATTAGTTGCATAGCGAGGGATTATCCCTATAAAGTAGATCGTTAAGGGCTTGCACCGGACCTATATACTATGAAATGCATAGAATCCGACAAGTACGCATTAGAGAGTCAGCATATAGATTGTGTTTTCTTGATTTGGTTTTATGCTTGTGTTTTCCTGTTTTTCCTACACTTGACACTTAGTCTAGCTTTACTTGTTGTATTCATTCCATGATGTTTTTATGCTTTACTTACTTGTTATTTCTCATTCATTTATTATTGTTGTTAATGCATGTTGTTGATGACTCAGTGTTTTATGATTTAATTATGTTGTTTGTTTTTATGTCACTCACACCTTTATGGCTGATCCCTTTAGTTTTGGGGGTTAGGGATCATCTCTAGCTTCATGTTTTACAGGTTGTTGTTGCTTAGAGCTTGGGGTTTGGATGCTTGAGATAAATTGATGTAATAGAGCTTTTGTGTAAATTTTTAAAGAAGTGTTGTAGAAAGAAAGTTTGTAATTCAAAGTGTTTGTATTTTCGCTGTGTTTGTAAATGATTGTTATAATAAAAGTTGAAATAAAAATTATCTGTGTTTTGGGCTATGTGTACTATTACATTGAAGTTGATGCTGGGAATTGTGCCACGTATTTTCTAAGATATTATATTAGAAATTCAGGGCGCTACACTATTATTCATTGTATTCCTAACTAATGCATGTACTACTGCATCTCATACTACAGGTTCGATGCATACAATTAAGGTCGTTTAGACTAAAGTGGAAGATTCTATAAATCATGTACACGGCACGATAACATTATTTGCAGTATTGTTGCACACTGGTTTGCTCAATAATAATAAAACAATACAAGATCAATTGGTATACTATGTCAGTAATCCAACAATAAACCGATAACAATAACAATAGCCAACACACAATATTTTGGGAAATATTGCCCACACTTTAGTGTACAGTCACTATGTCATCAACTACTCTAGTCAATCCCTTGAACCCGGCTTATTAATTATTTTATTAATGCAATAGCACGATATGCAATTATGAGCCATGAAAGGAACGATGATAACAATAAAGAAACAATAGGATGGTAAACAATGATAATAACTCATTAGGATCATGCAATACAACATACACACTTCGATTCACGCAATACTACGATATAGGAATAATTAAATTAAGAAAATTGAAATGTGGAATTCTGGACAGCAAGAGTAATCTGTACAAAAAATGTATTTTTCTGCTGCTACAGAAATCAAAAACTGAATCCATCAGAAATTCTAGAAACTATACTTCCCATTGAATCCGACGCATATTTAAAGTTCAAAATCCGACAACAGTAGCTAGGTCAAACACAGCGTTCTTTACAGATTTTATGTTCACGCAGAAATTCGACATCATTTTGTTATATTTTTAGAATCAGCAAAATCTCCATAATAAATTTATTAAAATATTTATTAGACTTCTAAACATGCTAAGCAACAATCTGTAAATTTTCAAAGCAAAATTTTATCATTTGATCAGCCTTTTTACTGTTTAAACATGAAACGTACAAGAATCTGAGAATCTGGAATTAAAAACACAGCTGTAGTAAAACAGGCATAACTTTTGCTAAACAACTCGGAATTCAGAATTTCAAGATGTTCTGAAAACTAGAATGATAAGGATACAATTCTTATTCAGAAAGTAATTTATTTAAAATTATTTAATGGGTCAAAAATAGCACATACAGCCAGCAAGCAACATACACGGTTTTAGGGTATTTTTCATGAAATAATTTAATTAAACATGATGGGTATCAATTCTATAGTCAGTAAATTATATAATTAGCATAATGGGTGAAATAAAAAGATGAATAAAATTAGAATACATGCATACATGAATTTATCATCAACAAATATCAATCGATCAACCACATACAACCTAGCAATTCTCTCTACAATAGTTTATTTGTGTAAAAATTATATGAACAAACCTATTATCAATTCTATATGCACACATAAAAGATTCAATCTTTGGAGTCAAAAGTGGCATGATGTCAAGTAAATTAGGGTTAGCTCGTGTAAACCCTCAATATACCCAATGAAAGAGATGAATAATGTGTACTATGATAAACGAAGAGATATACTTGTAAGAGTTTCAACAAAACTTGAATTTGATACA
This sequence comes from Hemerocallis citrina, assembly GCA_017893485.1. Classification (NCBI taxonomy): domain Eukaryota; kingdom Viridiplantae; phylum Streptophyta; class Magnoliopsida; order Asparagales; family Asphodelaceae; genus Hemerocallis; species Hemerocallis citrina. Next base: position 47,764,239 of record CM030368.1, read on the forward strand.
ATTAATAATTCAAGAGGAAGTGACTTGCCTTATAAATGGTGAAAACGAATACCAAGAATAACGGGATAAGGATCCCGAAGCAACGAACCCACGAACACATGAATCCACAAAATAGCACATGTGATATACGTGCAATAAAATCCAAGCAACAACAGCCAGAGAGACACAGAAACAGTCAGCAATGGCCAGCGAGGCTGACGGCAATCAGCAGGGTCAACAACGGGGGCGTTGACGGCGGCGAAGCACAGGGCGACGCTGTGCCTTAGTCGACGGGATAGAGGAGGGCAACGGGGTTGGTTTGGCTGCTGCTTTCGATCGGAGATAGGGCAAGGGGATCGAGGGAGGTGTTTTGGCGGTGGCTGTGTAGGCGTCGACGGGAGTAGGGTTGACGGGGTAGGGGGAAGGCTACGAGGTAGGTCACCAGAGGTTGGTCGGAGATAGAGGGGCAGTGGTTAGAGTGGGAGATCACAGGTTGGGGAGATCACAATTTTTAGGGTTTGCAATAGAGTTTTATATATATTGTACAGTTATGATATTGGGTTAGCGGTTTAGGATCCAATAATAGTGGTTTTGGGTCAGGAATAATTAAAATTGGGTTTTAGAGTTCAAATAAGAGATAGAACATAATCAATAGGGTTGAAATAAAAATATCCAAAATCCAATACAATAAAATTCACAAGATAGATAGCCCAACAAAAAGAGAAAATAGTTCATGAACGAAAATTTAAATCTAATTAGATAAATGAATAACACAAATGCAAAAGAATATCAATTGGGCTAGAAAATAGACTGAAATTTGCCAGGAAAATCAGAACAAATAAAATAATAAAATAATTCAATAGATGGATTTTAGATAGAAAATCAAGAAATAAAAATTAATTATTATAATTATAAAAATAATAAAATCATACAATAAAATTATATTCGGGTTTAACAATTTCATTAAAATAATCCAATAATAATAATGTATTAGATTTTAGGCTCAGATATAAATAGTCGATGAATAAGAAATGAGAAGTAAGATTAAAATACACCATTATTCAAAATGAATAAAATTTCGATTAGAAAACACTTTAATACAAATCTGAAACGAATTTAGCATAAAATAATTTATAAAAATCAAATTGTAGAAAATACACGAAAAATACTTATTGCCGAAAATGGGGGTTACAATCCTACCCACCTTACAACAAAATTTCATCCTCAAAATTTGCTCAGGCGGTACATTGGACAAAGCAAAAGTAACTTGTGGATAACAAAACCGGGAATAAAGGGAAAAGAGGCAAAATTGTGGGTAACAAAACAGGGGATTCAAAGAGAATGATAAAATGGTGGCAACACCAGAATAAGAAGGAACATGGATAGGGATGAAGTGATCTAGAAGGATGTCAAATAAAGATTCAATGAATGATGACAATGCAATGAATGAACAAGGGAGTAAACAATGCAAAGAAAGAGATGCAACAAGAGAAACCTGCACCACTCTGATGGTGATGTTCCATGCCATTTACATGTCATTACAGATCAAGCGATGCCAATCGATGAACCAAGCAGAATTAAAAGAAATGATAGCACTATGATCAAAAGAATATGGGTACGAAAAGAATGAAATTATACCCAATAAGGAATCAATGAATGGAAGGGACGAAAGACAACAAGAAATCGAGGAACTGAATGTGAAGGGATTAAAGAGGAATCAAATAAGACTTGTTTCCAGATCATAAGTTGGATATCAATTGGTCATGTGAATCCTGTATTACTCATATTGTTGAGTCAAACCGGTATAACCTAAACCTGATTAATATATCAATCAAAACCAAACTTCTTTTGATATATTATCCAAACTGGGGCTCTGATACCACTAAAAACTTTGTCGCGCCCCGCTTCTCAAAAATACAGAATACGAGTACATAACATTGGCCCAGCAAATGACTAACGTCGCCCATAAGCTATTTATCCGATTAACTCAACAATATAATCAATACAGAACAATTACGTAGACAATAATAATAATCTCATGACAATAATACTTGGATTAAAACAATATAAAATATCCAAATGCAATAAACCAACGTCTGGAAAAATAATAAAATTCGGGACGTAAGCCCAATACAATAATAAATCAGCATGATGGGTGCAATAACAAGGTGAATAAAATTAGAATACACGCATACATCAATTTATTATCAACAAACATCAACCGGTCAACCACATACAACCTAACAATTCTCTCTACAATAATTTATTTGTGTGACAATTATATGAACAACACTATTATCAATTCTGTATGCACATATGAAAGATTCAATCTTTGGAATCAAAAGTGGCACGAAGTCAAGTAAATTGGAGTTAGCTCGTGTAAACCCTCATTATACCCAAGAAAAGAGATGAACAATATATACTACGATAAACGAAGGGATTTACTTGCAAGAGTTTTAACAAAACTTGAATTTGACACAATTAACAATTCAAGAGAAAGTGACTTGCCTTATAAGAGGAAGTGATATAACGTGGTTCGACCCCCAGGTCTACGTCCACACCTCCTACTTATAGCAATTCTCTGCCACAAGTGTTCCACTATACTCAAACCCTTGTACAATGATTCTCGGATTCAGGCCGAGAGACCTATTACACTCACAGGACTTCTAACACAAGTCCCGTCAATCTCATTGAAGTGGAAGAAAAGAAAAACTCAAGATCCTTAATGATCCTGACTGAAGAAAACAAATAAGTATCACACACACTCGGATTGATTGTTGAATTAATTAGTTCAGAAGTTTTTTCTCAGAATAATAGGTGAGGAATACACCGTGTGTTCATTCAAATATATAGATGGGGAAGTGTATCTATCAAAAATAGAAATATTTTATTAATATGGTGTTCTGGATCTACATGTAAATGTAATAGAATTTCAGTTTTACCATTTATCCTCAGGGAAAGTATTATTTTATGTACAATTGGATATCTATTATTGTAATAGTCTAGGTAGTAATATGGATTTTCTAATGGTATTAATTATGTAGATTTTATATTTGTTTGTTTCATATGTGAATTAGCAGCTCCTGTATCTACCAGGGCTACTTGTTTATTCCATTTTCCACTGTCATAATATTCTATTTCTATTTTAAATTATTTATTATTTTGATTGTCTAATGTATTTATTATTGGTATTAATTTCAGTGCTTGTTATTTGTTTCTTATTGATAGTGATCTCTTTCGAACATTATTTGTGGTGTTTTCCTTTTTGTAATTTCTTTTGCTTTATTAAATTCAAATTCTCTATAATTTGGTACAGTCATTTCAGGATTTTCTCTAGCTAGTTTGTATCTTATAATTTCGCTGAATAGTGGTTCTATTTTAAAATTATCTGTATTCCTATTTTTTACTTCATGCGTACTAGTGAAAGCATAAATATTTCTTATTTGTATAACCATAGCTTTGTTTTTCTCTATCATTTCTATTCCTGATAATCTGTGGTAAATGACTAAACTTTTGTCTTTATTTTCTTTGGCCATATTTATAGAGAAATTAGGTTTTGTTATAAATTTTATTTTTTAATACATTAGGTTTCCCTGTACTATTCCTATTAACGCATCTTGTGTACTTGATATTATTCTATCATTCATTAGGTATATTTTCAGGGTGTATTTATTCCTTCCTTAAAATAAGCTTTTATTATTATTTACACAAATCCTAAATATATGTGTCTTAATGTCTTTCTGTTTTCTCACTTATTTTTTTCATTTCTTGTCTTATTATTTTTTCAGTTATTAATGGGGTTATGGTTTTTCCTTGGGCTTATACAATGTTTATACATTGTTCATTATTCCCGGCTATTATGACGGTATTCTTTTTCCTTTCAAATATTGGTTATTTAAATATCTATTTTGAAATTATATCTAATTTGATTGCTCTTACTTTATTGTATTTTTATATGTCAAAGCACATTCATTCCCTTACTCCTTTATTGTTTTTTTCTCTTTCTAATTGTTCTCCTAATTCTGTTATTTCAGTCATCATATTTATTTCACATTGTTCTGTTTCACCTTCACTACTTCCTCTATCTCCTTCAAGTACCATTATTTCTTCATCTTCACTAAATCTGACCAGTCTTCCTCACATTCTATGGGTTCATAATTTATGTTATTCATTTCTTCAATTTTTTCTACGTATTTTACATTTTCTTTTTTCATTTTCTTAGGGAATTTTGGTGATATATGTCCTACTTCTCCACATATATAATAATTACATTTCTTTGGGTTTTTATGATATTGTCTATTTTTATTTATTCTTCTGAAGTATATTTAATAGGGTTTTTTATTTCTTTTAAAAGTTTTTTTATATTTTGTTTTATATTTTTGAAATCTGTGTTTACTCTTCTTTGTATCTTCATCTTCACAACAAATTCGGTCTTGCTTCTTCACAACAAATTCTTTGTTTACATGTTCTATAGTATTTCATTGTTGCTCTAGTTTCTTGGCAAACTTTATCCCTATAATCTTATACAAATTGTGTTCTATACCCTAAAGTATCTACTTCTGGTTTTATTTTCTCCCCTATGTATGGACTATATATGTTTTTACTCCATGGATCAAGTAGTTTTAGAAATAATGAGTCCAAGATTGGACTCCTTTCTTCTTTTGTATAATAAATATCTTGAAAATATTCGCGGAATTCACAAGCATAGTTGTCAAACTAACACATGTCGCATATTTCTAAATTGCTTAGTCTCCATCTTGCTTAGTTCTTTTTGTATATAGTGTGTTTTTTTTTCTTTTATCGTAGATACTGAATTCTGTTCTTATTGCTATCGCATAATTTGTAATTATTTCTTTTAGTCTTAAGGTTCGTTGTGTTGAGCTTTCTTCTGTTCCTTTATCATCAATTGGTCTTGATTTTCTGATAGCATTTCTTTCTTCTTCCTTTAGTCCATTCCATCATTTTGCTACTACTCCTATGAAGGTTGCTTCTATAAATTTCTTAAATGAGTTTCCTGAAAGATTTTGCCTAAATTCTACTAGTAGTAAAGCCTTTACTCATTCTTCTATTGTCCTATGTACGTCTTTTACGCAGTCTAGATCTAGCCATTCTCCATTTCCTGCTATTCCTTTTTCGTAGTGTTCTGCAGGTTCATAATTTGGGGTTTCTTTTTCTTTATATGTTCCTTACTTATTAATTTTTATATTTTGCCATTTCCATGGTAGGTGATAAAGTCTTTTGTTAGGTGGTGGCCTTAAGATTTCATACATATCAGTTAGAATTTATGTAGGTTTTTTATAATCTTTTCTTTCTCTTGGTTCATTTTTATTTCTTCATTCATTATATCTAGATATTTTAAGGGTTCCTCTACTTCTTCTGAATTGGGATTTCCATTAAATCTTCTATTTCTAAAATATTTATATTATGTTTTTTTATGGCTTCTAACTCCTTCATACTTTCTTCCGTTATACCTTATTCTTCTTCGTGTCTTCAGTTATATATCTATCTAATTCTTTTATGTTCTTATTTATGATTTTTAAATATTTCCTTATAGTTATTACAAACTCTGGACCATTGTAATCTTCTTCCAACTATTGTATGTTTATCATATAAATTTCTGATTCAATTTTTGTATTTAATATTTCTACTTTTGGACTATTAACCATACTTAGCCCAATATTCTATATGTTAGCAGGTGTTAGAAATACCAACTTGCTTCTTCGTTCCTATAATCTAATACTTTGTATGTTATCTCTTTTTGTATTTTCTTAGATAGTTTCTCAATTATTTTAGTTGTTATTAACAAATATTTTTATATTTTCCTATCAGTTATATGCTTTCTTTTTGTTAATCTTCTATCAATGTATCTAATTTAAATTTTGAGAGATTTTTTAGTCTTAATTTATTTATTTTTTGTGAAATATCCACTTTTTAAATAGGGTAGTGAGATATGTAATTTTTTTGTTTTAATGTTGTGTAAATATCTCCAAATGTATGGTCTTTTTTAGAAAATCCAACTGTCCTATTATTGTAAATAGTTTGGGTGGTGTTGTATATTTGCAAATACTTAAAAAAATCCGATATGTGAGATTGCCTCGCCACTTTGGGATTTTTTTCGAATTTTCAATATAAACACGAATTTTCAAAATAAACACACAATTCTCTCACACCTTCACAATAATTACTATATTGCAAATGAAATGTCTATGATTTTCTCTAAAACATGATTTGTCTGCTTAGAAGTTACTTGTGAGGCCAACCAAAAAATATAAACAAAGAATTTCATTGAAATGTATTGTAGAGTAGGTTGTAGTGGGTTTGCACACATCTCCAATGAGATTGTACCACCTAAGATTGTCCTAAGGTTGTAAGGTTGTAAAAGTTGTAGGTATAGCATTACCCATAATATATAGGCCAAATTGCATAAAACAACCCTCGTGCTTTGATATTTCTAATATAACTTCCCTAAACTTGTTTTAATATGTAAAACCCCTAAAACTTTCATTTTTATAGATAACTACGTTAATACATTGAAATTTTTTAAACAAAATGCTATAGTTTAAGTTAATTTATTAATATTAGATTAAAGTCTGATATAGGTAATTGTTACCATTTTTGAGAAAAATAAAAATTTGAGGGGGGATACACATATTAAAAAGCAAGTTTATGGTAGTTATTTAAAAAACACAATAAAATATGCTGTAGTTTTCCTAATATTTAGGACAAAACAAACGGTTTCAATATATATTTGGTTCGAAAATTTCCAAAATTTGAATCACCCCTCTCACATGGGAGGTGTGCCTCTTGCTAGCGTGTGGGACGCACTCCTCACCTGTGAGAGCGTGACTTTGATGCGGTTACAACAGTCGACATACTTGGTATAAGTTGGAATTTAGTATACATTTAAAACAGTTATTTTATTATTTATTGTCAACATTGTCTTGTGGCTCAAAGGTTAAAGTTTAGAACACGCATGAGGCTGGAGGATTCTCATCCTTCACTACTAGTTGTTTTTTACCGGTAAAGAAAAATCATTAAAACATTCTAATGTCAGTAAATAATCCTTTTACGAAGAAAATTAATACTGTTTTATGGCACAATATCAGAAAACCGTTTTTTCCTTTTTCTTTAATGGCTATAAATAGGTGTCTGTCTTGGGGTCTCAAAACAAAGGAATTTTTTTTTGTTTTCAAGTTTTCGGATTTCCATTAGCTACTAGCTGTTTTTTACCAGTAAAGAAAAATCATTAAAACATTCTAATGTCAGTAAATGATCCTTTTATGAAGAAAATAAATACTATTTTATGGCAAAAAATCAGAAGACCTTTTTCCCCTTTTTCTTTTATGGCTATAAATAGGTGTCTGTCTTGGGGTCTCGAAAAAAAAGGAAATTCTTTTTTTGTTTTTAAGTTTTCAATTTTCCAATAGCTACTAGCTGTTTTTTAACATTAAAGAAAAATCATTAAAACATTCTAATGTCATTAAATGATCTTTTTATGAAGAAAATAAATACTTTTTTATGGCAAAAAATCAGAAAACCTTTTTTCCCTTTTGTTTTTTTGGCTATAAATAGGTGTCTGTCGGATAGATTAGTGTAGAGACAAAAAATATATTCTTCCCTTTCTTCTCAAAAAATTTTCCAATTACTGAGATTTTTTTGTGCAAGCTTGGTACGTGTTGCCACTGGAGTATCAGGCACCACAGTAAACAGAAGCTCATTGTATCCGGGGGGAGCATTTGGTGATCAATGATTCATCTCCAGAATTGGCCAAATAGCTTCTAAAAGAAAGTGTCATCCACGCCTCGAGAGGTTCTCACAACTTTTCCTGTTACAATTATAGCCGTTCGCTTCCATCCATTCCACAACTGTGCGGTGCTGTCAGAAGTTGATTTGGGCATTCAGGTCTACTAGTAATTTTTAAATTTCTTAACAATTTTAAGAAGCTATTTTGTGTAATCTGTATGGCTCTAGTATCTAACCGCAAGTATGATTCCAAAAAACCCGAGAAATTTGCTGGCCTGAACTTCAAGTGATGGAAGAACAGGATGTTTTTCTATCTGTCGCTGAAGGAAGTTACTTATATTCTTAGCACCAACTTCCCTGTTATGCCTAACCCAGAACCTGTAGATGTCCATGAAAAAGAACAAATCTTAGATAACATTTTAGAATGGAAGGATATCGATTTTAAGTTTTGGAATTTCATCTTGAATGGGATATCCGGCGAACTGTATGACTATTACTTACAGTCCGATATGGGTAGATTCGTTATGGAGGCACTGTAAAAGAAATATGATACTGAGAAGGCTGGCACGAAGAAATTCGCAGTCAGTCACTATCTCAAATACACCATGATCGACGACAAGCTGGTAACTATTCAATCACATGAGTTATGACACATAGTTCATGAGATCATTTCAATGGGTATACCCCTCGATGAGTAATTTCAAGTAGCTGTGATGATTGACAAGTTACCACCTGGTTGGAAAGACTTCAAGAATATTCTGCGACATATGTCAAAGGAACTGACCATGGAGAATTTGATAACAAGGGTTAGAGTTGAGGAGGAATCCAAGAAACAATACCAGAAAGAATAAGTTTTTTTTGTTCAACAGAACTAAGCAAAGGTCCATCTGAAACCAAAGAACAAGTCATTCAAGAAGAATACTAATTGGAAGTTCAATTCGAACAACCGGCAGAACAGTCAGAATGGACGTCAGAATCTAAATAAGGGAAATAACTAGCAAGCCTAAACCAATAACAATGGAACAGATCCTATCGAGTGTTGGAAGTGTCATCGCTTTGGGAACATCACTAGGAACTGCCGATCGCGTGCGCATGCACCGCAGGCAAATGCTATCGAAGGGCCTTTAGTGGCCATGATCACTAGGATCAATATGGTTTGTGTAACTGACGGGTGGTAGGCTGATATGGGCGCTACTAGGCATGTCTGTTATGAGCGCATCTGGTTCAAAATCTATAAGGAGACTGAAGATTAGATAGTGCAACATGGTGATTCTCATTGCATCAATGTGCTGCGCACTAGAGAGGTGGACTTGGAGTTTACCTCTGGTAGGACTGTAACTCTCAAGGATGTCTTGCTCACTCCTCATATGAAGAAGAATTTAATTTCTGGATACCTTGTCAACAAGGATGGGTTTCATCAGAGTATCTGATCCGACCAGTATGTTATAACTAAAATTGCTTGTTTATGGGAAATGGATTTGCTTGTGATGAGATGTTTAAGCTTAGTATTGAAATGAATAAGAATAATGCTTCTGTTTATTCCTTATCTTCAGTTAATTTATGGCCCTCTAGACTATGTCATGTTAATAAGAAATTGGTAAATAATATGTGCAAACTAGGCATGATACAAAAAATTGACTTAAATGAATTTGAGAAATGTACTTCCTGTAATCAAGCTAAGATAATTAAAACTTTACATAAAGGTGTAGCTAGAGAAACAAATATTCTAGGCTTGATATATTCTGATATATGTGAGATGGATGGAACTTTGACCAGAAATGTAAAAGATATTTCATTACATTTATTGATGATCATTCTACTTAAACTCATGTTTATCTTATGGCATATAAGAGTGAAGCAATTGACATGTTTAGAACTTACGTAGCTGAAGTACAAAATCAATTTGAAGGAAATATTAAGAGATTTCGTAGTGATAGATACTGAATATGATTCCAATGAATTCAAACAATTATATGCATCATTAGGAATTGTTCATGAGACTAATGCAGCTTATTCACCTGAATCTAATGGAAAAGCTGAAAGAAAAAATAGAACTCTTACCGAATTGGTAGTTACTTCTCTTATTAGTTCAGGTGCACCCAAATCTTTATGGGTGAAGCTCTTTTATCTATTTGCCATGTTTTAAATAGAATTCCTCATCTGTTTTCTAACACATCACCATACGAATTATGGAGAAATAGAAAGCCTAATATTGAATATTTTAGAGTTTGGAGTTGTTTAGCATATGTTAGAAAACCTGATCCTAAAATAATCAAACTTGCAAGTAGAGCATATGAATGTGTTTTTATTTGTTATGCAGAAACAGTAAGCCTTCAAGATTTCTAGACTTGAATAATAATGTGATTATTGAATCTTAAGATGTTGATTTTTACGAGGATAAATTTCCTTACTTATTAAAGAACAATGGAGGTAGTAGTGGGGGTTCACAACTCTCTACTTCTTCTAGTGTACCGCTTTATGTTGATTCTCGTAATATAGATTCTGAACCTCGTATAAGTAAACGTTCTAGAACTACTAAAGATTTTGGCAATGATTATGTTGCATATGCTTTAGAATCTGACCCTAGTTCTATCAAAGAGGCCTTAACTTCACCCGATGCCGATTTGTGGCAAGAAGCCATAAATGACGGGATGGATTCACTATCTTCTAATGGTACTTGGGAGTTAGTGGACTTACCTCATGGTAGTCGTACTATAGGGTGCAAATGGATTTTTAAGAGAAAACTAAAACCAGATGGTACTATTGAAAAGTTTAAAGCTAGATTAATAGCTAAAGGATATGTTCAAAATGAAAATATAAACTCCTTTGACACTTACTCTCCTGTGACTCGTGTGACTACCATTAGTGTTTTATTAGCTATTTCTGCTGTGCATAATTTATTGATTCACCAGATGGACGTTAAAACAGCTTTCCTTAAGGGAGAACTTGAAGAGGAACTCTGTATGGAGCAGCCTGAAGGTTTTGTGATTCCAGGGTAGGAACACAAAGTTTGCAAGCTGAATAAGACTATGTATGGTCTTAAGCAAGCTCCTAAACAGTGACACAACAGAATTGATCAATTATTACTCTTAAATGGTTTTTCTATTAATAATGTTGATAAATGTCTTTATTATAAAACATCTAGTGATAGTTGCATTATGCTTTGTCTATATGTAGATGATTTACTTATTTGTGGTTCTTCGCTTGAATTAATTTCAGAGACTAAATCTATGCTTAGTAAAATTTTTGATATGAAGGACCTAGGTGAGGCCAATGTCATTTTAGGCATGAAAATCATACGTACTGAGACTAGTATTACTCTTGATCAATCTCATTACATTGAGAAGAACTTGAAGAAATACAATTACTTTAACCGTAGACCTGCATGTACACCTAGTGACCCTCAGGTTAAACTTTTGAAAAATTCTGGTTCTGCAGTAAGATAAAAGGAATATGCTAGTATTATTGGTAACCTTCGCTATGCTACTGTCTGCACTCGACCTGACATTGCATATGTTGTAGGGGTATTGTGTAGATTTACGAGTTGTCCTGGTTCTGAGCATTGGAATGCTATTGACAGAGTCATGAGGTACTTGAAAAAGACCATGAACTTAGGACTACATTGTGAGAGGAGTCCCATCATCCATAGGGGATTTAGCGATGTAGACTGGAATTCATTTTCAGATGATTCCAAGGCCACAAGTGGATACATTTTTAGTATCGCTGGTGGTGCTGTTTCTTGGAGGTCAAAGAAACAGACTATCCTAACTTACTCTTTTATGGAGTCTGAGTTAGTTTATCTAGCTTTTGCTAGTGAGGAGGCAAGCTGGTTGGGGAACCTATTGTCTTACATTCCTTCATGGAGTAGGCCTATATCTCTGATCATGATAACTCCATTACTTTCCAAAGGGAAGCTAGCGGAGCGAGTGATCTAGCGAGTAGTGAAGATCGCGAGTGGGAGCGAATACTGAAAGTCAGGTTTACTAGGGGAAGGTGTGTCTGTCATCCGAAGGGTTCCGCCCGTACTCCTCAAAAAGGGAGGGGGAAACCTGTAGAGTGAGACAGACACATCCTTACCCCCAAAGTAACAAAAGAGAGGTGCAAAAACAATATTAGTAGGAAATCCATGAATCTGGACCGAAACTGAGGGTTTCGGCCGGTATCGCATACGTAAGACTTTCATAAAGGGGTTCGTAGGAGCCTAAAACCCCCTTATGCGTAACCGGTATGGATCCAACGTCGGTCATTTCGCCGTGCTCTTTGCCACGGTTGGAGCTTCTTCCCAGATTCCTAAGGCTTTTTTTCTCATATTCTGGGTTCTTCCCTTTTAGGGAGACAGTGCCTAGATCTGATCTGCCCTTCCCCGAACCCCAAAGAGCGACGCAGATCTGTCCAAAACTGTCATGAAGGAATCTCAAGCCAATAGGTCCCACTCAAGCCACGATATTTCTTGAAAACCGGTAAGGGATCGCTGCGGAGGCTCTTACCTTTGCGGGAATCTCCGAAGTTTGTTCTCGATGTCACTCAGATAGTACTGCTGCCATAGGCAAAGTACAAAATGCTTACTATAACGGTAAGAGATTAGCAATTCATCGCAAGCACAGTACGATGAGAGAGCTCCTCACGTCAGTTGTTGTTACTGTGGATTTTTTGAAATCCGAAAGTAACCTTGCAGATCCTTTGATGAAAGGATTGTCTCAAGACAAAGTTTGGAACACATCGATAAGAATTGGACTGAAGCTCGTTTAGAATCACATATGGTGGGAACCTAACCTATACGAATGGAGATCCCAAGACATTGGTTCAATGGGAAAAACAAACCATATTGTGATTGGAATCATGCAACCTAGGAGTTTACCACTCCTTGGTCCATCTTGATGTGTATGTGCATGATGTTTTGTAGCATTAGTAAGGATGAGCTTAGCTCTTAATGAGCTCTATATCTCTGTATAAGAGGAGTGTCTAGCTACAAGTGCACTTTTGATAGACTCACCGGGGTGACTGTGAAGTGTGGCCACTTCTATGAGAATGAGACTGATTCTCTATAACATTCACCTATACTGGGATAAAACACAAGGTAGGAATGTGCCTGGAATGTGTTGGCATCTAGAACTTGCACCAGGTAGAATCATGTGTGGTTTTCCTTCACTATGTAATTACGGGAATTGAGTTCAAGACTTAAGATCACTCATTCTTCTTTCATTTTCGGGATTATCCACTATGTAATGTTCAAGTCTTCGGACACCTTGCTTATGCATGGTTCTATACTTTTGGTAAACTGCTTCTCTTCAAATTAGAGTTTTAAATATATAAGTTGGGGATTGTTGGAATTTAGTATACATTTAAAACACTTATTTTAGTGTTTACTTTCAATATTGACTTGTGGCCCAATGGTTAAAGTTTTGAGCTCACATGAGGTTGGAGGATCAATTTCCATCTTTCACATATTTTATATATATGAAAATTTTCCTCATACAAAGTGATTATACTCACTTGGTGGGGCCCTTATTCAAGATCTACTCCGTCCATCATATTTTTCATGCTAATGGATGTATTTGTAGAAAAAATCAAGTGGTTTGGAGCACATTCACCCATACATCATGTGGGTCCAATTTGTTGTTCGATTAGTATTACTGTTGAAATCGTTCATTATTCAACAACATGATGTATGGGTAAATGACCTACAAACCACTTGATTTTTTTTCTACACATACATCCATTAGCATGATAAACATGATGGGCGGAGTGGATCTTCCATAAGGGCCCTACCAAGTGAGTATAATCACTTTGTATGAGGAAAATTTTTTCATACTCTATATGAAGCTCACTTTTCTCATATATTTATACATCTTTGACCAGGCCGTGCCTTAGGGCCTTAGGGGTCTTGGGGTCTCTTGAATTTTTTTTTCCGTTTTTAAGTTTTCATATTTCCAACAACTACTAGCCGTTTTTTACCAGTAAAGAAAAATCATTAAAACATTCTAATGTCAGTAAATGATCCTTTTATGATGAAAATAAATACTATTTTATGGCCAAAAATCCGAAAACCGTTTTTCCCTTTTTCTTCTATGGCTATAAATAGGTTCCTATCAGATAGAACAGTGTCAAGAGAAAAAATATATTCTTCCCTTGTTTCTCAAAATATTTTCTGATTATTGAAGAATTTTTTTGTGCAAGCTTGGTACGTGTTGCCACCGGAGTATCAGACAATACTGTAAACAGAACCTCGTTGTATCCTGGAGGAATATTTGGTGATCAACGATTCATCTTCAGAATCGCCCAAATAGCTTCTTAAAGAAATGTCATCCACGCCTTGAGCTGTTCTCACAATTCTTCCTGTTGCAGTTATAGTCGCTTGCTTCAATCCATTCTACAACCGTGTGGTGCTATCAGAAGTTTATTTGGACATTCAGATCTGCTAGTAATTTTTAAATTTCTTAACAGTATCCATATAAGTTAGTGATTGTAGTCAATCTTTTGAATCTTTCTAGCGAAGCAACAACATAGATTTTAACCAATTTGGGTTTTTCTCGAAGTTTCAAAAATAAATGCTCAAGATAAGGACGGAAGTAAAATTACAAAAAAGATATTTATGATTCACTATAAATATGGTTTGTTTGTTTAGAAGCTCACTGCTGAACCCCTCCCCTCACCCTACCCACAAACACCATCACCATTGTCACCACCACAAAGAATAGGCTTATACAAATCCAGCTACGTTTTTCTAATTCATTAAGTCTGTCCAACTCATAAGGCATGCTTCCTTTAAAAACTCATTAAAACTCATTATTGTTGTTTACCGCAATGAATTAAGTTTTGTTTGCCATTTCCCTCCATTATCCAAGCTATGCCATTTGTAGATCTGTTGAGTGACCAGACTAGGGTCTTTTCCCTCCTTCCATGCATGATAATTATATATTTCCTTATCAACCATACCTAAGATGAGAGCTTCAAGCACTTAATGAGGTTGCTTGCATCCTCTCTCAGTCTCTCTCTCTACGTCTTCTACCGGGGAGATGAAAACTATCTCATTTTGTAGCTTTTGTTTTCGCTTCATACCCAAAGTCTCCCTTATTTCCTTTGATATTGTTCTGTTGAGGTGTGCTTAAGGTATTATGGTGAGAATGCAAACCACCCTGCTGCTGTCCATACCCAATTGCACCAGGTAGCCCTAAACTGAAAGATTTGGCTTGAACTGGACTGGACTGACATTATAACTGGACGGCAATTTCTTTGAGATGCTTTGCTGTGTAACTTGAGATGACTGTAGCGCTGGCGTTGAGTTAAAATTCCTAGCATTAAAAGTATACATCTAGTTGTTGTCCCTGTTTGAGCTTACTATGTTTCTGTCTTCTGATGAACTAATTTCTACCATTTTCTATAGAAGAATCGCCTTAGAGCATCCACAATGGTTGTTTCTCATTTGCTATAATCTGCATCTACAGTAATAGCAAATAGAGAGGAATGCTGCAGTGGTCATTTGCTATATTTTTCTCATTTGCACGAGAGACGGGATATGATATCCCGTCTCTCTTTTTTTATTTAAAAAAAAGCGTGAAACGGTATATGATGTACCGTTTGTCAACTTTTAGAAATTAATTACTTATTAACTATTAAACCTAATTAACTATCTAAATTAAATAATATAATAATAACTAAACTTAATTAAACTTATAACTAAACCTAATTATTATACCTAACCTACCAATTAAATACCTAACCCTAGTTGACTATTTGACTACATTGGCACAAACGGGGAAACATTCCCCGTTTGACCCTTTACCTATTTTCTTTTTTTCCTTTTTCGGGTGCACAGACGGGATATCATTCCCCGTCTGACCCTTTTCTAAAAAAAAAATTTAAAATATTACAGACGGGATATCATTCCCCGTCTGACCCTTTTCTAAAAAAAAAAAATAATAAAATATTACAGACGGGATATCATTCCCCGTCTGTATACAATAAACTATATTAAATTTTGTGAGACGGGGAATCATTCCCCGTCCTCTATAATTTGAGAATTCTCAAATCGTTTCTCATATTTGAGAAACAGACTTGATACGTTTGCTAAAAAATGGCAAATATGAGAAATTTAGCAAACCGTTGCAGCGCTCGTTTTCTAAAAAAATGGCAAAATGAGAAATTTAGCAAACCGCTGTGGATGCTCTTATCGACTATGCTCTGCTTTTCTCCCAAACTGAAAAGAACTGAACGTACATGTCAAAAGTCTCATTCCAGTGATGAATCAGGAACGCGCTTACGTTTCTCTTATTTTAGTATTATCTGGACAAATAATTTCGAACAAAATGATGACTCTTTAGCACTCATCGGGTTAATAGGCAGTAGTAGAGTTCTCTGAATCATTTATAGCCTCTTCTAGTGGGGCATTGGGCAAGGGATGGCATTCGGGCCGGGCCGGGCCGGGTTTGACCGGGTTTTGACCGGTCCCGGGCTTACGCGGGCCGGGCTCCTCGAATCGCGGGCCGGGCCGGGCTGGCGGTGAAGAACCCTGGCCCGGACCTGGCCCCTAACCCTTAGTGGGGGGGCGGGGCCGGGCCGGGCCTGGCCCTTGTAATTTTTTTTTTTTTACCCATTATAGATTGAAGTGCATAAATTTGTAATTGTATAAGAAGTATATGATTTTGCAATTGTATAACAATTGCAAAAAGTTAAATTTCATAAATAATTGAATTACATCTTCATCAAAAAAAAAATTAATTGAAGTACACGAATAAATAAAGTACATGGTTAAATAAATTTGAACTTCTACAATAAAACTAAGTACATGAATAAAATTCATACAAATTTGTCTAATAAAATTCATAGAAATCATAAAATTACAAATCAAGGAAATTACTTGAATTTAAAGATTGAGATGGCCTCTACTTAGATTGAAGAGAAGGCAGTGGACTACTGTCGTGCACTTCAACTTAACCTAAATATAGAATCTCATCACTCTAAATTTTCCCATTAATCTCTACTACTATAATGGGAGAGCCCCTTAGTCAGTAACCCAAGTCAGTAACCCAACCCGTTCAACGCACGGATTGGGTTACTTTGGTAAATATTTTCGAAAGTGGACATGTTTGGTAAATATTTTCGAAAGTGGATCTGTTTGGAAATTATTTTCTTCTTACTCATGGACTAACGTTGGTAAATATTTCCGTCAGTGGACCTGTTTTGTAAATATTTTCGAAAGTAATCAGTTTAGAAATTATATTCTTTTTACCCTTTTCATTATCCTCCAATTTTTTCCACGTGCACGTGTGCACGTGTATGATACTAGTTACAATTAATTGAACAACAATTTAATGTAAATTAACTAAATTTAATAGTTCATTCATCGCTGCTTGTGGATCCACCTCCAGTTTGTGCTTCAAGTAAGTCTTGGGTCCTCTCTTCCGCTTTCATCCAATCTTCGGCGCACACTAGCATCTCCAAATTTTTTGCTGTCAATCGGTTCCTGCTCGGGCTCATTATCCTGCCACCATTAGAAAAAGCACTTTCCGATGCAACAGTTGACACCGGTGTTGTTAGCAGATCTTTAGCCATACGGGAAAGAATATTAAAAATTGCTTCATTAGTCTTCCAATATTGTAAGACATCTTCTACATCTTCAGCTGCACTTTGTGCATTATACCAATTCAGCTCATTTGGAGAATTGGTCCTAGCCTTTTTCGATTTAATAAGATTTAAAATACCTAGACTAGCTTGACTCTTTCCCTTTGCTAATGTGGAGGAAGAAGAAGAAGAAGATTGAACACTTTGTGTTTGTGTTTGAGTAGTGTTAGCTGAATAAATCCTATCATAAGAATCATATAACCTAGTCAAAACATTCTCAAATTTATGAGTAAAAGCAATATGATCAAAATCTAGTATTGCATCGTGTGGGGCATAAGTGTAGAAAATATCTATTAAATTTTTTGTACCTTCTAATTTAATCATAGGATTCATTACACTAGCTAAACAATATAACATAGGAATTGGATGAAAATATTTCAAAAACTTAACATATGCCGCATTAACCATATCTCCGATAAAAGGGTCATTTTGTAAATCCTTAATTGTTGTCATCATAGTCACAATTTCAAGTAAAATACCACTAGATGTAGATGTATATGTTTTCGAAAATTGCAAAGTTGCATCGTTAAAAGGTTATAAAAATTTATATAAACTATCGGCAAAAAACCAAAAATCATCATCTAACATACAATTTTGCATACCCATTGCGACACAAAAATCTCTAAGACTATAACGATAATGAAGAACAACACCTAATAATTCAAAGGTTGAATTCCAACGATGTCGTACATCTCTAGGAAAACGTCTACATACAATGCCCCTAAGTTTACACCAATCATGAAAAGCTTGATAAATTGGACCATTCAATGTAATATAATGGACACAATCTCTCATAGCTTCTAGTTTATCATTTCTATATTTTAGTGCATCTTGCACACAAAGATTTAAAATGTGGCAAGCACACCTAACATGAAAAATTTCGGGTTCCACAGGATCTAAAGTGATTTTTAAACTCTTAATTGCCTTAGTGTTATTGGATGCATTATCAAAACCAATAGCCAACACTTTATCATAAATATAAAAATTATTGCATGCTTCCATAATGTGTTCGGCTATAATTTCACCCTTATGTGGGTACCTAACATATCCAAAAGAAATTATTCTCTTTTGAAGTAACCAATCCGAATCTATCCAATGACATGTTACACACATCATTGGACCCCGTTTACTCCTACCCATCCATCCGATATCAATGAAACTCGAGTATTTAGTGATTTTAGTGTTGCTATCAAAAAATCCTTCATCTCATTGTAAACTAATTTACAATCACCCTTAACAACATTCCTAGCAATTTTTTTAAAATGGGGGGTGAAGGTGTCTTGTACAAAATCCTCTACATATTTTTGTTCACCAAACGAATATGGCAATTCACCCCTAATTACCAATTTCGCGATTCCCTTACGAACGTGATCGTGATCATATGTACTACTATCTACTTGACCGGTTTTAGGATGTATTTTTAGTTGTGTGAGATGATCTTTCGAAAATTGTGGTTGACATTTGTTTAAGTGACGTTGAAGTGTACCCGTGCCCGATCCTACTTTAAACTTATACGGGGTTTGACACTTCTTACATATTTTAAGTCCTACACTCTTATCATTTTGTGAAGGGACAAAATTGAAAAAATTGTGTACTTTCGAAGTAGTCCCTCTAGTTTTCCTTGAGTTTAGAGAAGGACCTTGTTCCGATTGTTGTGGTTCTACATGATCTTCTATTTCTATAGGATTTGAATGTGTTTCATTCAAATCGGGAAAACTATCATAATTAACAAATGTGTCTTCACTATCTATATATTGGTTAGGAATGGAAGGAAGGTGATGACTAGTAGATTCTTGACTACTATGCCTACCACCACCGCGTGATCGATTAGAGGCCATTTAACTTTGAAGAAATAAAATTAAAGTAGTGAGTGAGTGGTGTATGTTTCTTTTACCACTTTACCAAAATTAAAAATAAAATCTAAAAAAATTGAGAGAAAGAAGATCAAGAAAACACAAATTATATGACAATAAAGAAGTATTATGCTATGTTAGTTCTAAAAATTAAAATTATACTAAAATGAGTAGTGTATGTTTCTTATGCCACTTTACCAAAATTAAAAAGAAAATCTAAAAAAATGAGAGAAAGAAGATCAAGAAAACACAAATTATATGACAATAAAGAACTAAAAGAAGTAGTATGATATGGTAATTCTACAAATTAAAATTATACTAAAATACCGTAAGAAAGTTGAGATTTTAGTTGTTGTTGTAGACAAAGATGAGACTTGAGTTGTTGTTGTTGAATGAGTTGATCACTTTGATTGTTGTTGATTTCCCTCCTTCAAATTTGAACTTGATCCCTTGAAAGTTTGTTGAAAGAATTAAGAATAGTAGAGAGAAAGATAGTTGAGTGAATTGGTGAAGAGAAATGAAAGGAATGGTGTTGTATTTATAGGAAATGTAATTTTTTTGATTTCCTAAAGTACCCCCCAAAACTAGCCGTTTTAAATCCGTTGGGGGGTATTTTGGTAATTTAAAAAAAAATTTTAATTTTCTGGAAAAAAAAAAAATTCACAACGGTAGGCCCGGCCCGGCCCGAGCCCGCCCGGGCCGGTTCAACCTGTCCCGGTTCATTTGCGGGCCGGGCTAGACCGGGCTTGACCGGGAAAAGTGAGGACCGGACCTGGCCCACCTTTAGGGGGGCCGGTTCAGGGGCTGGACCGCATATTTGGGGGGCCGGGCCGGGCCTGGGCGGGCCGGTCCCGGGCCAGCCCGGCCCTGATGCCATCCCTACATTGGGCCTTCTTTCTTCTTTGTTTTTTTCCTGGAAAAAAATTAAATGCAAGAATTATTCAGCTGACGTGCCTTGATCACGCATGCAAATGAAGCAATTCTTGTTTGATGACAGATTCTTTGTTTATAAGGATTTTATTTTCCTTGTCGATGTGACCAAATTAGATCACTGCAGATGTGATAACATGCAGAAATCTTTGTTCATAATGGGATCTCTGCAGAAGTGACAAAACGCCGCAGTATGGGTGGTCTGATGCGGCGGTTTTTAAAAATAACGCCGGGCTAGGGTGGGGATTGTTAAATCCCCAAATTTCCCTAACCCTAATTATTCCCCCCTCTTTCCAATTTCGCTCTCAACCCCCCCCCCCCTATTTCATTTGCTTTTCCTCCCCTCCGTCGCTGTCGAATCCCTCTTCTCCACCCTTTTTATTGACCCGCCGCTCTATCCCTCTTGCTTAGAGCCTCCACTCGTCGCCGTCGCCATCTCTCTCGTCGATGGGGTTCACTTGCCTGCCATCCCCGCCTCTCGTCATGGGTAATCACCTGCCATCCCCTCCACTCGTCGTGTTAATCGAGGGTAATCACCCTCGTCGCCGTCGCCATCCTCTCCCCTCGTTTGGTCACTGTCTCCGCTCGTGACCTCTTGCTCACTCTGTCCGCTCCATCCCCTACCTTCCCCGCCGTAGCCGTCGTTGTCGCCGTTGTACCTCTCAATAACAACGCGGTTATTGTCGTTTCACTTGTCCCCCTTTTTCTGCCATAATAGTCCTCGATTTTCCCCCGACGTAGTCGACTTCCGCTCGTGAGAGGTATAATAATTCATTCTTCTCACTTTGATACTGATAAGACAAAAAAAAAAGAAATCTTGACAATACTGAGAATGTACTGATAAGAACATATGCTACTTTGTCACTTTAATGCTTGTAGTTGGGCTATTTGAGCATGATCTGATAAGAACATATACTACTTTGTCAATTTGATGCTTGCAGTTGGGATTTTTGGTTTTTTGAACAAGGGATAAGAACATATGCTACTTTGTCACTTTGATGCTTGTAGTTGGGCTTTTTGGTTTTTGTACAGGATATAGTTCACTGATTAACTTAGCAAGCATGTCTCCTTCTTTGCATATGCAAATTCTTTGTCATTCTGATGCTTGCTAGTGTTATTTGTAGTTTTTTGCACAAGGGATAGCTTAAGATTTTTTCTAAGCATGCATGAATGTCTGGTAAGAACAGATGATATCTTTATATACTGATGCTTCAGATTTTCGTATTCGTGGTTTTGAGTACATCCTCAGATTGAAGGCTCTCTGAGCAAGATCTGATAAGAACATATTCTACTTTGTCACTTTGATGCTTGCAGTTGGGCCTAAAGAATTTTTGAACATGGGATTTAGTTCACTGATTAACTTAGCATTCATGTCTCCTTCCTGCATATGCAATTTATTTGTCATTCTGATGCTTGCAAGTGTTATTTGAGATTTTTGGCACAAGAGATAGCTCAAGTTTTTTGTTTGAGCATGCATGAATGTCTGGTAAGAACAGATGGTCCTTACTTTAAATACTGATGCTTGTTGTTGTGTTATTCGGGGTTTTGAATACAAAATAAATTCAAGGATAACTAATGCTTGCAATACTGATGCTTACCATGGGAAGTGATGATAAATGAGCAATTTGTTTGATCAGTGAGTCATTCATAATCTGATCCCGCTACAGTAAACTAACAGATCACATGATTATGATATGATCATGATCTTATCTGATCTGGTACGCATCAGTATTTAAGCGAGCTTGCAACAGCTCAGTTATCTATTGTATTGAAAACTACGAATACGAAATAACAAGCATCAGTATTTAAAGTAAGGGACCATCTGTTCTTACTAGACATTCATGCATGATCACACAAAAACCTTGAGCTATCCTTTGACCAAAAATCCTCAAATAACACTTGCAAGCATCAGAATGACAAAGAAATTGCATATGCAGAAAGGTAATATTAATTTTTCCTAAACGCTACTGCGGTGTTTTGAAAACGCCGCTATAGGTATGGATGTCAGATGGAACCATGTCTACTGCGTCGTTTTTGAAACGCCGCGATAGGGTCCGTCATCTATACCGGCGTTTAAAAAAAAAAACCGGTATAGACCTATTTGCTACCGCGACGCTCGATTGCTCGGCATTTACAGCGACGTTTTAAGAAATGCCGGTATGTCCTACCCTGGCGTTTATAAACGCCGGGGTAGGCTAATAAAACCGCCGGCAAAGCGCTTACATGTTGTAGTGGCATCAGCATGCGGAACGCACATAATAAGAGTGTTTTGAAGTTCATATTGTCCACCTTGGATTTGTGAAGCTCAGGAGTACTTTTCATGAGAATGCTCCAATTGCGCTCCTCATCATCCTCACTACATAATAACCAAACCAAACGTTTTCTTATCTGGTATTGCGTGTAGAAGCAACGAAACAATAGTACACTCGCATCACTCTCCATTAGCAACTGCACTTGCCGTTGTTTCATCTCTACCGCTAACCTGCAGGCTGCAACCATAGTTACAATGCCAGGAGAATGAGGACATGTCCAACTAATTAGCAACGCAAAGGCCTGAAAAATAAAGACAAACGGATGCTAATCGACAGTATAACGGGAGAAGCACGCATGCTCTGCCAAGAGGAATACGTACCTGTCCTAGTACTTAAATGTGCTTGGTGGTTTTGCGGACGGGATAATTTAGCAAATGCCTCCAATGAAAATATAGAAACTAGTATATACTCTGACTAATTTTAAAAACTAAGAAATCCTCTCAGTTTAGACGGAACCATTAAAATCTCCATTAAGTGATCTCATCATACATGATATATAAAATGACCTAAATACCCATGATAAAATGTATTGTAGTAAATGCCCACATTCAGAATGTGGAAACTAGCATATACCCCGATTATTTAAAAAAAAGAATATTTGAGCAAATGCCCTCATTCAAAATGAGGAAACTAGCATATACGCATACTATTTTTAAAAAACTAAGAATTATCATCAGTTTGGACGAAACAGTTTTAGAGTTTTGAATAATATATAATGTGTTTGTTGCTTTGACAAAAAAACATCAATGCCAACCGCAATGCTTTGTTTCCTCATCTCAACTTGGGTGCACAACCTAGTGTGACAGTAGGTAATACCATATTAACAATGTTCATGAATAATTCATTAAATTCGCAAATTATTCACGAATAAATAATTTGCCAAACAGATTAACAAATTATTCACAGGTTTGCATTTAATTTCCGCAGTTCGTGCATTATTCACGAAAATCACGAATTAAACGAATGTTTCGCGAATAATTTGAGAATTTAGCAAATTATACAAGAAATAATTATGGATTTATATATATTTTTACTTAGGTGATGAGTACTAACTATTTAGATGCATTAATTTTTGTATTTCTTTCTTCCTAAACTTTTGCCGAAATTTTTTTCTGAATTTGCTGGATTTTTGTTGATGTCCGAATATTAAATCTTGTCAAATTATTTATAAATGACGAATTTGTGACTATGGGTAATACACAAGCTACTGTTGAACCTATTGTGAATGAAGATGATGGAAATGATGATGCACATTCTAGAGTGGAACAAGAGACCACACAATCTGTTGTAATAGATGATGGTACACAAGCTAGTGATGATGCACAATAATCCGTTGTAATGGCTAATAATTTTTGTGTTTTATGTGTCAAAATCTGTTGTAGAAGCTCTTTCAATTACATTGTTATCATCAGTACATGAAAAAAGTTGTTCAGACTGAGTAACAACACATAACACTTACATTTTTCATAAAACCTAACACTGAAATAGTGGGGTATATGCTAGATTCCGCATTTTGCATAGGGCATTTGCTGAAATATCCCAAATATTATTATTTTTAAATAGTGGGGGCATATGCTAGTTTCCACATTCTGATTGGGGGCATTTGTTAAAATACATTTTATCGTGGGTATTTAGATCATTTTACTTATCACGTGTGTGTGACGCACATGAGTTCACTTAACGGAGATTTTAACGGTTTCATCCAAACTGATGGTATTTCTTAGTTTTTTAAAATAGTGGGGGTATATATTAGTTTTCACATTTTGAATAGGGGCATTTGCTAAATTATACCTTTACTGGCTAAATTTCAAAGAGTAATGCTACATCCACTAACAATTTCATAGGGATGTCATTCGGGCTACACGAGCCGGAACTGCCCGGGCTTTGCCCGGTTCCGGGCCAACACGGGTCGGGCTCCACCAATTTGCGAGTCGCGCCTGACCGTGCTAGGAAGGAAAATGTGAGGCCCGGACTTGGCCCCCGGCCCCAAGGGTGGGGGCCGGGCTGATTCGCAGGCTAAGCCGGTTCGCGGGCCAGACCGGTTCGCGGCCTGGGCCAGTTCGCGAGCCGGGCAGGTTTTTTGGTGTATTTTTTTAAAACAAAGATCAAATATTAAATAGTAAATTCATAACAATTGCAAATAACTAATAAATAAAAGAAATTAGCATATACGCATATACGCATACTATTTTAAAAAACTAAGAATTATCATCAGTTTGGACGAAACAGTTTTAGAGTTTTGAATAATATATAATGTGTTTGTTGCTTTGACAAAAAAACATCAATGCCAACAGCAATGCTTTGTTTCCTCATCTCAACTTGGGTGCACAACCTAGTGTGACAGTAGGTAATACCATATTAAGAAAGTTTATGAATAATTCGTTAAATTTGCAAATTATTCACGAATAAATAATTTGCCAAACAGATTAACAAATTATTCGCAGGTTTGCATTTAATTTCCGCAGTTCGTGCATTATTCACGAAAATCACGAATTAAACGAATGTTTCGCGAATAATTTGAGAATTTAGCAAATTATACAAGAAATAATTATGGATTTATATATATTTTTACTTAGGTAATGAGTACTAACTACTTAGATGCATTAATTTTTGTATATCTTTCTTCCTGAACTTTTGCCGAATTTTTTTTCTGAATTTGCTGGATTTTTGTTGATGTCCGAATATTAAATCTTGTCAAATTATTTATAAATGACGAATTTGTGACTATGGGTAATACACAAGCTACTGTTGAACCTATTGTGAATGAAGATGATGGAAATGATGATGCACATTCTAGAGTGGAACAAGAGACCACACAATCTGTTGTAATAGATGATGGTACACAAGCTAGTGATGATGCACAATAATCCGTTGTAATGGCTAATAATTTTTGTGTTTTATGTGTCAAAATCTGTTGTAGAAGCTCTTTCAATTACATTGTTTATCATCAGTACATGAAAAAAGTTGTTCAGACTGAGTAACAACACATAACACTTACATTTTTCATAAAACCTAACACTGAAATAGTGGGGTATATGCTAGATTCCGCATTTTGCATAGGGCATTTGCTGAAATATCCCAAATATTATAATTTTTAAATAGTGGGGGCATATGCTAGTTTCCACATTCTGATTGGGGGCATTTGTTAAAATACATTTTATCGTGGGTATTTAGATCATTTTACTTATCACGTGTGTGTGACGCACATGAGTTCACTTAACGGAGATTTTAACGGTTTCATCCAAACTGATGGTATTTCTTAGTTTTTTAAAATAGTGGGGGTATATATTAGTTTTCACATTTTGAATAAGGGCATTTGCTAAATTATACCTTTACTGGCTAAATTTCAAAGAGTAATGCTACATCCACTACCAATTTCATAGGGATGTCATTCGGGCTACACGAGCCGGAACTGCCCGGGCTTTGCCCGGTTCCGGGCCAACACGGGTCGGGCTCCACCAATTTGCGAGTCGCGCCTGACCGTGCTAGGAAGGAAAATGTGAGGCCCGGACTTGGCCCCCGGCCCCAAGGGTGGGGGCCGGGCTGATTCGCGGGCTAAGCCGGTTCGCGGGCCAGACCGGTTCGCGACCTGGGCCAGTTCGCGAGCCGGGCAGGTTTTTTGGTGTATTTTTTTAAAACAAAGATCAAATATTAAATAGTAAATTCATAACAATTGCAAATAACTAATAAATAAAAGAAATTAGCATATACGCATATATGCATACTATTTTAAAAAACTAAGAATTATCATCAGTTTGGACGAAACAGTTTTAGAGTTTTGAATAATATATAATGTGTTTGTTGCTTTGACAAAAAAACATCAATGCCAACAGCAATGCTTTGTTTCCTCATCTCAACTTGGGTGCACAACCTAGTGTGACAGTAGGTAATACCATATTAAGAAAGTTTATGAATAATTCGTTAAATTTGCAAATTATTCACGAATAAATAATTTGCCAAACAGATTAACAAATTATTCGCAGGTTTGCATTTAATTTCCGCAGTTCGTGCATTATTCACGAAAATCACGAATTAAACGAATGTTTCGCGAATAATTTGAGAATTTAGCAAATTATACAAGAAATAATTATGGATTTATATATATTTTTACTTAGGTAATGAGTACTAACTACTTAGATGCATTAATTTTTGTATATCTTTCTTCCTGAACTTTTGCCGAATTTTTTTTCTGAATTTGCTGGATTTTTGTTGATGTCCGAATATTAAATCTTGTCAAATTATTTATAAATGACGAATTTGTGACTATGGGTAATACACAAGCTACTGTTGAACCTATTGTGAATGAAGATGATGGAAATGATGATGCACATTCTAGAGTGGAACAAGAGACCACACAATCTGTTGTAATAGATGATGGTACACAAGCTAGTGATGATGCACAATAATCCGTTGTAATGGCTAATAATTTTTGTGTTTTATGTGTCAAAATCTGTTGTAGAAGCTCTTTCAATTACATTGTTTATCATCAGTACATGAAAAAAGTTGTTCAGACTGAGTAACAACACATAACACTTACATTTTTCATAAAACCTAACACTGAAATAGTGGGGTATATGCTAGATTCCGCATTTTGCATAGGGCATTTGCTGAAATATCCCAAATATTATTATTTTTAAATAGTGGGGGCATATGCTAGTTTCCACATTCTGATTGGGGGCATTTGTTAAAATACATTTTATCGTGGGTATTTAGATCATTTTACTTATCACGTGTGTGTGACGCACATGAGTTCACTTAACGGAGATTTTAACGGTTTCATCCAAACTGATGGTATTTCTTAGTTTTTTAAAATAGTGGGGGTATATATTAGTTTTCACATTTTGAATAAGGGCATTTGCTAAATTATACCTTTACTGGCTAAATTTCAAAGAGTAATGCTACATCCACTACCAATTTCATAGGGATGTCATTCGGGCTACACGAGCCGGAACTGCCCGGGCTTTGCCCGGTTCCGGGCCAACACGGGTCGGGCTCCACCAATTTGCGAGTCGCGCCTGACCGTGCTAGGAAGGAAAATGTGAGGCCCGGACTTGGCCCCCGGCCCCAAGGGTGGGGGCCGGGCTGATTCGCGGGCTAAGCCGGTTCGCGGGCCAGACCGGTTCGCGGCCTGGGCCAGTTCGCGAGCCGGGCAGGTTTTTTGGTGTATTTTTTTAAAACAAAGATCAAATATTAAATAGTAAATTCATAACAATTGCAAATAACTAATAAATAAAAGAAATTAGCATATACGCATATACGCATACTATTTTAAAAAACTAAGAATTATCATCAGTTTGGACGAAACAGTTTTAGAGTTTTGAATAATATATAATGTGTTTGTTGCTTTGACAAAAAAACATCAATGCCAACAGCAATGCTTTGTTTCCTCATCTCAACTTGGGTGCACAACCTAGTGTGACAGTAGGTAATACCATATTAAGAAAGTTTATGAATAATTCGTTAAATTTGCAAATTATTCACGAATAAATAATTTGCCAAACAGATTAACAAATTATTCGCAGGTTTGCATTTAATTTCCGCAGTTCGTGCATTATTCACGAAAATCACGAATTAAACGAATGTTTCGCGAATAATTTGAGAATTTAGCAAATTATACAAGAAATAATTATGGATTTATATATATTTTTACTTAGGTAATGAGTACTAACTACTTAGATGCATTAATTTTTGTATATCTTTCTTCCTGAACTTTTGCCGAATTTTTTTTCTGAATTTGCTGGATTTTTGTTGATGTCCGAATATTAAATCTTGTCAAATTATTTATAAATGACGAATTTGTGACTATGGGTAATACACAAGCTACTGTTGAACCTATTGTGAATGAAGATGATGGAAATGATGATGCACATTCTAGAGTGGAACAAGAGACCACACAATCTGTTGTAATAGATGATGGTACACAAGCTAGTGATGATGCACAATAATCCGTTGTAATGGCTAATAATTTTTGTGTTTTATGTGTCAAAATCTGTTGTAGAAGCTCTTTCAATTACATTGTTATCATCAGTACATGAAAAAAGTTGTTCAGACTGAGTAACAACACATAACACTTACATTTTTCATAAAACCTAACACTGAAATAGTGGGGTATATGCTAGATTCCGCATTTTGCATAGGGCATTTGCTGAAATATCCCAAATATTATTATTTTTAAATAGTGGGGGCATATGCTAGTTTCCACATTCTGATTGGGGGCATTTGTTAAAATACATTTTATCGTGGGTATTTAGATCATTTTACTTATCACGTGTGTGTGACGCACATGAGTTCACTTAACGGAGATTTTAACGGTTTCATCCAAACTGATGGTATTTCTTAGTTTTTTAAAATAGTGGGGGTATATATTAGTTTTCACATTTTGAATAGGGGCATTTGCTAAATTATACCTTTACTGGCTAAATTTCAAAGAGTAATGCTACATCCACTACCAATTTCATAGGGATGTCATTCGGGCTACACGAGCCGGAACTGCCCGGGCTTTGCCCGGTTCCGGGCCAACACGGGTCGGGCTCCACCAATTTGCGAGTCGCGCCTGACCGTGCTAGGAAGGAAAATGTGAGGCCCGGACTTGGCCCCCGGCCCCAAGGGTGGGGGCCGGGCTGATTCGCAGGCTAAGCCGGTTCGCGGGCCAGACCGGTTCGCGGCCTGGGCCAGTTCGCGAGCCGGGCAGGTTTTTTGGTGTATTTTTTTAAAACAAAGATCATATATTAAATAGTAAATTCATAACAATTGCAAATAACTAATAAATAAAAGAAATTAGCATATACGCATATACGCATACTATTTTAAAAAACTAAGAATTATCATCAGTTTGGACGAAACAGTTTTAGAGTTTTGAATAATATATAATGTATTTGTTGCTTTGACAAAAAAACATCAATGCCAACAGCAATGCTTTGTTTCCTCATCTCAACTTGGGTGCACAACCTAGTGTGACAGTAGGTAATACCATATTAAGAAAGTTTATGAATAATTCGTTAAATTTGCAAATTATTCACGAATAAATAATTTGCCAAACAGATTAACAAATTATTCGCAGGTTTGCATTTAATTTCCGCAGTTCGTGCATTATTCACGAAAATCACGAATTAAACGAATGTTTCGCGAATAATTTGAGAATTTAGCAAATTATACAAGAAATAATTATGGATTTATATATATTTTTACTTAGGTAATGAGTACTAACTACTTAGATGCATTAATTTTTGTATATCTTTCTTCCTGAACTTTTGCCGAATTTTTTTTCTGAATTTGCTGGATTTTTGTTGATGTCCGAATATTAAATCTTGTCAAATTATTTATAAATGACGAATTTGTGACTATGGGTAATACACAAGCTACTGTTGAACCTATTGTGAATGAAGATGATGGAAATGATGATGCACATTCTAGAGTGGAACAAGAGACCACACAATCTGTTGTAATAGATGATGGTACACAAGCTAGTGATGATGCACAATAATCCGTTGTAATGGCTAATAATTTTTGTGTTTTATGTGTCAAAATCTGTTGTAGAAGCTCTTTCAATTACATTGTTATCATCAGTACATGAAAAAAGTTGTTCAGACTGAGTAACAACACATAACACTTACATTTTTCATAAAACCTAACACAGAAATAGTGGGGTATATGCTAGATTCCGCATTTTGCATAGGGGCATTTGCTGAAATATCCCAAATATTATTATTTTTAAATAGTGGGGGCATATGCTAGTTTCCACATTCTGATTGGGGGCATTTGTTAAAATACATTTTATCGTGGGTATTTAGATCATTTTACTTATCACGTGTGTGTGACGCACATGAGTTCACTTAACGGAGATTTTAACGGTTTCATCCAAACTGATGGTATTTCTTAGTTTTTTAAAATAGTGGGGCTATATATTAGTTTTCACATTTTGAATAGGGGTATTTGCTAAATTATACCTTTACTGACTAAATTTCAAAGAGTAATACTACATCCACTACCAATTTCATAGGGATGTCATTCGGGCTACCCGAGCCGGAATCGCCCGGGCCTTTGCCCGGTCCCGGGCCAACACGGGTCGAGCTCCACCAATTTGCGAGTCGCGCCTGACCGTACTAGGAAGGAAAATGTGAGGCCCGGACTTGGCCCCCGGCCCTAAGGGCGGGGGCCGGGCTGATTCACGGGCTAAGCCGGCTCGCGGGCCAGACCGGTTCGCGGCCTGGGCCAGTTCGCGGGACCGGACAGGTTTTTTGGTGTATTTTTTTAAAACAAAGATCAAATATTAAATAGTAAATTCATAACAATTGCAAATAACTAATAAATAAAAGAAATTAAAAAAAAATTTTAATTGATTTAATAAATTATAAATTGTTAAATAAAATGAAGTTCATGAATAAATTTCCATAAAAATTAGATCAAATTACAAAACAAGTAAATTATTTGAATTTAGAGATCGATATGAACTCTATTTAGATTGAAGAAAAGTGATTAATTAATTCAAAAATAATATTCTACATTATGATTTTGTTAAGACTACAAACTAAAAAGATGAAGGAAAATAGTGAATGAAGACAACAATTATAAGAACAGGTAGATAAATAATATTTCATACAAATCTTATCAATTAGAATATTAAAATGAAAAATAAAAATAAAAATAAAAGAAAGAAACAACAGATAAAAATCATTTTGATTAATTCATTTAAAAATAAAATCTAAGTCCTCTCACGATCGAACCCACAACCACCCAATAAAAATAAAAATAAAAGAAAGAAACAACAGCTAAAAATCATTTTAATTAATTCATTTAAAAATAAAATGTTAAAATCATAATGTAGGAAAATGTGAGGCCCGGACTTGGCCCCCGGCCCCAAGGGTGGGGGTCGGGCTGATTCGCGGGCTAAGCCGGTTCGCGGGCCAGACCGGTTCGTAGCCTGGGCCAGTTCGCGGGCCGGGCAGGTTTTTTGGTGTATTTTTTTAAAACAAAGATCAAATATTAAATAGTAAATTCATAACAATTGCAAATAACTAATAAATAAAAGAAATTAAAACCAAATTTAAATTGATTTAATAAATTATAAATTGTTAAATAAAATGAAGTTCATGAATAAATTTCCATAAAAATTAGATCAAATTACAAAACAAGTAAATTATTTGAATTTAGAGATCGATATGAACTCTATTTAGATTGAAGAAAAGTGATTAATTAATTCAAAAATAATATTCTACATTATGATTTTGTTAAGACTACAAACTAAAAAGAGGAAGGAAAATAGTGAATGAAGACAACAATTATAAGAACATGTAGATAAATAATATTTCATACAAATCTTATCAATTAGAATATTAATATGAAAAATAAAAATAAAAATAAAAGAAAGAAACAACAGATAAAAATCATTTTGATTAATTCATTTAAAAATAAAATCTAAGTCCTCT
The DNA here is from genome assembly GCA_017893485.1 of Hemerocallis citrina. Lineage (NCBI taxonomy): Eukaryota > Viridiplantae > Streptophyta > Magnoliopsida > Asparagales > Asphodelaceae > Hemerocallis > Hemerocallis citrina. Next base: position 47,796,102 of record CM030368.1, read on the forward strand.
CAGGATCGAACCCACAACCACCCAATAAAAATAAAAATAAAAGAAAGAAACAACAGCTAAAAATCATTTTAATTAATTCATTTAAAAATAAAATGTAAGTCCTCTCAGGATCGAACTCACAACCACCCAATAAAAATAAAAAAAAAGAAAGAAACAACAGCTAAAAATCATTTTAATTAATTCATTTAAAAATAAAATGTTAAAAATCCCTCTCAGGATCGAACCCATACCCACCCAAACTCAGAGCACTAATTTGCACGCTCTAGCCAAGAAATCCAATCTAAAACTATATTTTATAAAAAGTTTAATAGTAAATATATATATGTAACTAAGACCTTTTGAAGTAGAAAACTTTTAGTCCCACATTGGTGAGATGAGATAAGTGAAGAGGTAGAGTTTGTTATGAATAGCTAGGGTGGGGTTAACAAATTAAGTATTGAGTTGTAATCAATTAATTTTGATGTCCACACTCATTTTTATAAATTTTTAAAATATTTAAGTCATATTTATATGCATATATACATATATACATATATTTTGTAGTATATATACTTCTATACATATATTTTGCTCAAAATAAAATAAAATAAAATAAAAATTTTAATTATAAAAAAAAACACGGGTCAGTCCGACTCGGACGGGCCGGTTCAAGACTGATCGGGCCTTTTGCGGGCCGGGCCGTGGTGGGCTTTGAGGGTAAAATTTAGGCCCAGCCTGGACCGGGTTTGGAAGGGGCCGGGTCTGGGTCAGGACCGGGTATTAGCCGGGACCGGTCACGGGCCAGCCCGGCCCTGATGCCACCCCCTACAATTTTATTACATTTCTCTTTACTATCTTGGGTGGCACACTTCTAGGTGAGGAAAATCTCCAATAGAAGTATGTCACCTAAGATAACAAACAAAATAGTAGTAATATTGGTAGCGGATGAAGCATTAGTAAAGCATACTTCATGACCGACATATGCTACACTTTGTTACAATAAACATTTCAAATCACGTGCATTGCATGTGCCTATGAAAGCTTATAACACCTCCCGCTCTTTGACTCTCGGTCATGTATGGCCCCATTCAAATTAAACATCTTTTCCCTCCAAAATTCCAAACCCCCAACTCTCAGAAAATGCATAGCCCTAATCCAACTCAACTCCAAATCCCTCTTTAAACTCAAACAAATCCATGCCCACTCGATCCGCACCCTCATCCCCTTATCCCACCCTGATTTCGCCAAACACCTCATCTTCTCCCTCACCTCCCTCTCCCCCAAAAATCTCCCTTATGCTAACCGTATCTTCACCCAACTCCCCACTCCCAACATTTTCACCATAAACACCATGATCCGTGCCTATGCGCAGTCCGATAACCCTTCCCCGGCCCTCTGTATATTTACCCAGTTTTGCACACAACCCGACACCCACACCTTTCCCTTCCTACTCTCCGCATGCGCTAAACTCATGCACCTAAAACATGGCCAAGTTATACATTCACTGTCGATCAAGAATTCCCATTTTGCCAATGTGTTTGTTCAGAACACTTTGGTACACTTCTACTCTGTCTGTGGGATTTTTGAAGATGCACATAAAGTGTTTGAGGAAATGTCTGAGAGGAATCTTGTTGGTTGGAATTCTGTTATAAATGGGTTTGCGATGAACGGGAGACCGAATGAGGCACTTACTTTATTTCGGCAGATGAGAGTGGAGAATGACCATATTGTGCCTGATGGGTTTACGATGGTGAGCTTGTTGTGCGCGTGTGCAGAGTTGGGGGCGTTGGCGCTTGGCAGGAGGGTACATGTTTACGTGTTTAAGATGGGGTTGGGAGGGAGTAATGTGCATGTGGGGAACGCACTTATTGATCTTTATGCAAAGTGTGGGAGTGTTGCGGATGGGAGGAGGGTGTTTGAGGAGATGAGGGTGAGGAACGAGGTGTCATGGAATTCGTTGCTGGTGGGGCTGGCAGTGAATGGGTATGGGAATGAGGCGCTCGAGGTTTTTGGCAAGATGGAGAAGGAGAGATTTAGACCGACGGAGATAACATTGGTCGGGGTGTTGTATGGTTGTAGCCACTGTGGGTTGGTCGATGAAGGGTTTAGATATTTCAACAAGATGAAGAAAGAGTATGGGATAGTTCCGAAGATTGAGCACTACGGTTGCATGGTGGATCTGTTAGGAAGGGCAGGAAGGATAGAAGACGCGCTTAAATACATCGAAAACATGCCAACTGAGCCGAATGCAGTGTTGTGGAGGACATTGTTGGGCTCGTGCACCATGCACAAGAAATTGGAAGTTGGCGAGTTGGCTTGGTCGAAGCTTAAGAGATTAGACCCCAGCCATAGTGGGGACTATGTGTTGCTGTCGAATCTCTATGCATCCGTTGGTCAATGGAGAGATGTGCAAAACTTGAGGAGGAATATGTTGAGAGGTGGAGTGAAGAAGAATCCCGGGTTTAGTATCTTAGAAGTCGGAAATTGTGTTTATGAGTTTGTGATGGGAGACCGGTCTCATCCAAGGAGCGATGAGATTTATGAGAAGCTCGAAGAGATTGCAAAGAGGTTGAGGAAGGAAGGGTACGATCCAAAGACGAGCAATGTGTTGGCGGATATAGAGGAAGAGGAGAAGGAGACGGCATTGCGTTATCACAGTGAGAGGTTGGCTATCGCATTTGCTTTGATAAGTACGTCCTCGGGAGTGCCTATAAGGATAGTGAAGAACTTGAGGGTGTGCGAAGATTGTCACATAGCGACGAAGCTGATATCGAAGGTGTATGAGAGGGAGATCATAGTCAGAGATAGGAGCAGGTTTCACCATTTTAAGGATGGTTTGTGTTCCTGTAAGGATTATTGGTAAGCTTAGTGTATAGATTTTGGCTGCACATGCAATTTAGTCTTTTATCAACCCTGAGACAAATGCCAAAGAAAGTTTTGATTTTTTTTAATCTCCTTTTTTTTTCTTTTTTCTTTTTTTTTGATGACGCAACTTTTTCCAGTTTATTGTTCGATTTTGCCATCAGATAAGTAATTTTAAGGATAAAAAAGGCCAAAAAAATAATTAAAAATTGTTTATTTGTTTGAACCCAACTCTCCTATTAATATAGAGATAAGGAACATTTTGCAATTTCGGTCTGAGTATTGCTAATCACACACTTTTGGATGTGCAGTGCTTAGTGAACACTGCACGTCAGCAACCCAACCCTAACCAGACTCTTTAGTCTTAACTCACTTTTTTTTAAACTTTTCAACTGTAATCCAATTCGACCTGAGGATGAATCCAGTTCCTAAGAGCACTTGCCCGGGCATGCGGTGGGGCAATAGGAAAAACAAATAAAATAAAATAAAATAAAATCCCGAATTGTTTTCCGTACTGACCCACTTTTTAAAAATATTGATCAAACTGATCCACTTTCAAAAACATTTACCCAACTGATCCAATTTGGGACATATCAGTATAAAACACTATTGACAATAACGACATATGTTATTTTGATGTCGTTGTTGTCAATAGCGGCACCTGTAAAAAAAAATTATGTTGCTGCTATTGGAAGTAACGACATTTGTATATCTCGCATTTACTTAGCAGTTCTATGACTTGAGAAAAAAATTGTAAGTAAAAATTGCTCATAACTGATGGTGTTATTTCCAATAATGTCATAATTAGCTTGTGATGCGGTTTATTTCTGGGAGACGTGTGGATACACCAGGTGTGAGTTCGGACTCGATTTGTATTGAAGGAGAAAGCTGCTTGTCAGATGACTCTCGAAGTGACCTGGCGGCTCCTGCGACTGGCTCGGAGTGCAATGGATGCTTCGGCTCGGATCAGAGTGTTCGAATCCGAGGTCTTGTGTACCTGCAGACGGTCCTGAAACACCGGGGTTTATCCTGGTGGCGGACCCTCCGACGATCTAGTCAGTCTCTGTGAGAGAGTTGCAATAACTAGGTGAATTTAAGTGGCAAAAGATTGGTTACCTCTAAAGGTGGGTGAGGGTCTAGTATTTATAGAGAATTCTAACCGGGTTTGGATCCGCTTGGGGGCCAGGTCTGAACCCGAAAGCCCATGGGCCTGACGTGGCAGAAGGCCCAAGGGGTTTAGGGCTGACGTGGCAGTACCAGGAGTGATATAGGGCTGACGTGGCAAAGCCCTTGGTGGTATTTGGAGCTGACATGGCAGATCATGGGGCTTCTGTGCTTCCGGGAGGATCTGGTGGCCCAGGTTGTGCCAGGTCATCCTCATTCTGAACCAGGAGGGGCGGACGGCCCGGAGGGCTGTTGTGGATCGGAGGCCGAGGGCCGTCGTCTCTCATCGGACACGAGGAGGCCAGTTCTGTGGGGGTGAACTGTAGGTTCGGCACCGATCCTGTGGCAGCTCGAGGCCGAACTAGGCTGCTGTTTCTTCCCTTTTTTAGTGAGAGTTGTATTAGGCCCTGGTTGGGCCCCAAGCCATTTTTACTCTACCACACAAGCCCCCCACTCCTGCGGGGGTACGGGAGCTAGCCGTGGAGGAGTGTTTTTGGTTGTAGAAATGGGATGGCGAGCCACTGGGCCTTCGTGAGAGGGTTGTCCTGGTGCCCGACCCAACCTCGAGCAGGTGAGGGATTATGGGTCGGCAAGGTTGATGGCGAGCCGTTGGAGCCTTCCTGAGAAGACTACCCTGGTGCTGGACCCGACCTCGAGCAGGCGAGGGACTTATGGGTCAACAAGGGGGGTGGCGAGCCGTTGAGCCTTCCTGAGAAGACTACCCTGGTGCCAGACCTGACCTCGAGCTTGGCGAGGGATTACGGGTCGGCAAGGGCGATGGCGAGCCGTGGAGCCTTCCTAAGAAGACTACCTTAGTGCTAGACCCGACCTCGAGCAGGCGAGGGACTTATGGGCCAACAAGGGGGATGGCGAGCCGTTGAGCCTTCCTGAGAAGACTACCATGGCGCCAGACCTGACCTCGGGCTTGGCGAGGGATTACGGGTCGGCAAGGGCGATGACGAGCCGTGGAGCCTTCCTGAGAGAAGACTACCCTGGTGCTAGACCCGACCTCGAGCAGGCGAGGGACTTATGGGCCAACAAGGGGGATGGCGAGCCGTTGAGCCTTCTTGAGAAGACTACCCTGGTGCCAGACCTGACCTCGGGCTTGGCGAGGGATTACGGGTCGGCAAGGGCGATGGCGAGCCTGGAGCCTTCCTGAGAAGACTACCCTGGTGTTAGACCCGACCTCGAGCAGGCGAGGGACTTATGGGCCAACAAGGGGGATGGCGAGCCGTTGAGCCTTCCTGAGAAGACTACCCTGGTGCCAGACCTGACCTCGGGCTTGGCGAGGGATTACGGGTAGGCAAGGGCAATGGCGAGCCGTGGAGCCTTCCTGAGAAGACTACCCTGGTGCTAGACCCGACCTCGAGCAGGCGAGGGACTTATGGGCCAACAAGGGTGAGGGGCGAACCATTATGCCTTAGGAATGTTGAGCAGGGTAGCCTGCTGTCTTTGCTGAGTATTGAAGGCTCCCCGGGATCTGTGCGATGTTTCAATTTCCCAGGGGCCTTAATGGCGCCGCCTAATAAATGCACGGCGCATGGTCTTCCGTCGTTTGGTTTTCCCCATGTCATAAAGGCTGGCCTATGGGGGAGGCTATAAGTACCCCTCTCCGCAGTGGGTTGGATCACAGCAAGGGTGGCCTATTGGCTATCAAAGGTGTCTGCTCCGGCGGACGTCTGTCTCTTGCAAAAAATTTTCCCCCGGTCGTGTCGGAGAGGTGGTTTCTCTGCCGCCCGGATCTTCTCTTGGATCTGATGGCTCTGATACGGCAGCCAGATCCAGGGGGATCAGGGCGAGAGGGGTAACGACCAAAATTCGGACCGGTTGATGAGGAGCCTCGGATTGGTGGTGCCTCTGTGTAGGCAGAAGAAGAGGTGATGATCCATGTCCGAATCCGAGGGGTGAGTTATTTGCAACTGTGAAGGTTCTGTCTTCCGGAAGAAATGAAGGGTGTTCCGGGCAAGTTGTTTGCAACTTTGAAGGTTCTGTTGCCAGAGCAGGTCGAACCTTTGCAGTTGCAATCAACTGGCTCGGAATGGTGCACTTCTATCGATCTCTGGGTGTTGATCTGCTTTCGACCGGGGCCCGTGGGTCGGCGGAATACCGACCGAAACCCGGGGCCCGGGGGGTGCTCGCCGAGGGCGGTGCCTTAAAACTTTGAATCAAAACTTTTTCTGGTCTGGATCCTTTTTCGGGCCAAACAACCCTGATATAGAGATCCAGACGGGAGGGACATCGACCATATCCCGAACTTGGGGCTGAAGAGCCTCGGATAGATGGGTCGTCTCCGATTGGAGGTTGACCACTCTGCATTCCGATAGGGCTCCAGGTGATGGCGGTTTCTGTCTCACCCTTGAATAGTTCGGGGTTTCGGCCGTCGAGGCTGTGAGCCCCAAGCTGCTCGCGGGTGAAAGGGGAACCGACCGAGCCTCGGAGCCCGGGGCGTCTGTCTAAGGACGGCGTCTTAAATTTTAAGTAAAATGTTCCCTTCTCCGAATACTCCCTCCGAACTGACCCCCGCATCTGGCTGCCAGCCTGGCATTGGATGACGTCAGCAGCGCACGTTTTGAGGACGTGGCGCGATATCCCAGGCGGCAGTTGCACGTCAAATAGATGAACAGTTTTTACGGAAATCGAGGAGTCGCTTTCATTCTTTATAAATACTCCCCCCTCTCCCCCTTTAGCCCACTCCTTTCTTGCTGTTTTCTTTTTCAAAATTTTCCCAACACTTCAGCACTCGTCCCTGCATTTTTCCGCGCTAGACTTGCCCTTCCGAAGTGACCCCAGGTGAGTTGGTAAGTCTGTTTAGTTTATGCGCAGATGGATAGGGCTCAGTCTGGCTCGTCAGCGTCGACGTCTAGGGGGAAGTGAAACCTGTCTCTAGATCGACGTCGTGGGAGGAGCCCGTGCTTGAGGAGGAGTCAGTACACATTGAGGAGCCTTCCGACTCGGTTTCGTGGGAGGAACCAGTAGGGGAGGAGGAGGAGGTACAGGGTGCGAGGTCGTTACGCTCTCGACGTCCCTTCGTGGTGGAGAGTAGCGAGTCGGAGGAAGCGGATGATGGCTCGGACGACGTCCGTGTTCTGGAGTTGACTTCCGAGGAGGAGGGAGGCGAGGGTGGCTCCGTAAGAAGATCCACAATTCAGGGTGCGGGTCCGAGTTCCGGGCTGACTGGTCTGGGACCCTTATCTACTTCCTCGCCGGAGCGAACCAAGAAGAGGAAGAAGGCTCCGAGGAAGGCAGGACCGAGGATTGGTGGTTCGAGCCAGGCGCCTGTTTACCGCAATTTGTGGACAGGTTCGCCCGTGCAGCCGAAGCCTTTCCGTCAGTATCCTGACGATCTATCAGACAAGGAGCTCTTCGGCGTGCAGGCCTCTTCGCCGAGTCGGAAGAGGGTGATGGTGGGCGCGATTCAGACCGTCTTGGAGGGTGGGGACTTGGAGGTTTTGCAGCTGGCGTACCACATAGGTCCTGTCTACGAATTGATGCTGCCGAGCTCTACTCTGCGCCCAACCGATCCCCTATCTGCTTGGTATTGCGTCTTCCCAGTGGACGCCTTCATCTCTGGACTGAGGCTGCCAGTCCACCCGTTTGTTCGGGAAGTGCTGAACTGGGCCTCCTTGGCGCCGATGCAGTATGGGCCGAACTCTTGGAAGCAGATAATTTGTTTTGTACCGATGTGCGAGGAACAAAAGGTACCCCTGCGGTTGAACGTGTTCCGAGCGATGTTGATGATCAGCTCGGCGGCTGAGGGTATTTACTATATCTCCCCTCGGAGTAAGGGGAAGGTCGTTCACAGTCATCCGGACTCCATCAAGGATTGGAAGAAAAAATATCTGGTGATCCGGAGTGAGGAGCCCTGGGACATTCCGACTCGATGGAACCATTCCAAGCCGAGCTATCCACCGCCGAGGCCGAGGGATCTGACGGCCGAGGAGTGGGGGTTTGTCGAGCGCCTCCGTTTGTCCCCTAGTATCGATTGGACGAAGGTGACGGACGCCTACCTGGCGAGCGTTGGACGGAGCCCAGCCGTTCTGCGTATGTAGTTGTTTCTTTTCTCTTGGTCTTTTCGTACTTTCTTGCTCATTGCTCTTAATGGTTTTTTCTGTAGATATGGATGAGGCATCGATCAAAGCAAGGAGGCTCGCCATGAAGAAGGAGAACGCCGAGAAGAAGAAGGGGGAGGCGGCGAAGAAGCCGAGGGAACCGTCCCTGGTTATCTCGGAGGCCCCGCTCGAGCCGAGGGCTAAGAGGACTCGCTCGGAGACGAGCAAGGGGGCGGCCCCTTCGAGGGGTAAGGGCCCAGCGAGGACATCCGATCTCGACAAGGGGAAAGGTCCCTTGGTGGAGGTTGAGGAGGAGGACCCGGTGGCGGAGATGTTGCGGCAATGGTGGGCGCCGGACTGGTCAGTTCGGATGGGCGACTGTCTGACTGAGGAAGCCCAGGCCGTTGAGGTGGTGGAGAAGTTGGCGACCCCTCGTGATCGCCAAGCGATGGAGAGCGAGCCCGTAGAGGTGGCATTTACGCGCCTGGCGCAGGCCACCGTGCTGGTGAGCTTGTCGACCCCATCCCTCTTGTTAATCTTGCTTCGGGAGTTTTCTTCTTATCAGTGCTTGTTGGTCGCAGGCTTGTATGCAGGGAGCTAACGTAAAGAATCTCTACGAAGCGTCCCTGTCACAAGAGCGGGTTCGGGCGGACAAGAGCGAGTGGGAGATGAAGGAGATGCGGATCGAGCTCGAGGGTTCGCATAAGAGGGAGCAGCAGATGAAGCTCGAGCTCGAGGCCCAGGACGCCGAGTGGGGGAAGAGGGTGGTCTCCTTGAAGAAGAAGTTCGCCAAGGAGAAGGAGGAGTTGACGGCTGCGTTCGCCAAGGAGAGGGAAGAGCTGACGGATGCGGGTCAGTGGATGGTGATCAAGGCCCAGGATGAGTGCTACGCGAAGGCCCTCAGTCATGTGAGGCACTTCTACCCGACCGTCGACCTCTCCAACTTTGAGTATGACATGGAGATCGAGGGGACACCGAAGACTCCTGCCGAGGAAGGGCTCGTTGGCAACCCGGCCGTCGACCCTCCTGCGAACCCAATCGATGCCGAGGTGGGAAATCAAGTTGTGTAGTTTTATCTTTCTTTCCCCCCCTTCGATTGTATTGGCCTTCCGCGGACTGGCCACCGCCTCTTTTGTAAGAAGTAGTACAATTTATAAAAAGTATTTTTGACTGGCCAAGTGTTTTGACCTCGGATATTTCCGAACCTCCTTGCTTATGTGCATTGAGTTGGTCCTCTTGTAGGTTGTGGCTTCCCTTCCCGAGGCGGACCCCCGTCGTTCCGACGCGGCGTGGCTCCGGAGCAAGGTTGAGGCATTGGAGGCCACCTTGGCTCGGTACCGTGAGAGGGCCCGTAATGCTGATGCGGCCTTCAATTATTACAGGAACATGTCTGAAGCCCTTGGTGAGGAGGCAAGCCGTCTGAGGAGGGCGATGGTGGATCGGGAACTCGTGGGTGTCGGACTTGGATATACTATGTCGAGTTCCTCGGTGCAGAGGCCCCCCTCTGAGAAGCTACTTCGTGATGTGATAGTGGAGAAGGAGGTGGAGATACACCGCTACCGGACGATGCTGGGCGTCTCGAGACCTTCCTCGAGTGGTCAGCGAGCGGAGGGGGTATCCTCCGTGTTGCCGCTATTGGAGCGTATGCGGCCCGCCGATGCTCAGAGTTCCGTGGCCGGTGTGTCGACCGTGGCCGAACCGAAGGACCACTATGATAAGGAGAAAGTCCCAAGTTGTTCGATTGGAGTGATCCCGCCGTTCGTCGGACCAGATGGGCCCTGAGATGGTGGCTTCCTATCGTTTGAGATGAGAGGAGTGCTTCTGTAACGGTTTTTGTTTGTTTCTTCCCAACTCAATAAAGGAATATGAATAAGGGATTCATTTCCCTCTTTGCTCTGGTTGATAGTGTATGGAATGATGAAGGGAGTGTGGTTCAGACCTGTCGTTCCGCGAGGGATCGGCATGGGGCGTGGTGAAGTCGCCCGGCCTGGGTCGGATCGGACCTGCCGAGGCATCGGGGATGATCCCGGGGTGAAGACTTGGGTGTCGATCCCCTTGTCTGGTATTAGGTCGGATTTACCGAGGCGTTTGGAGTATAACACAAAGAGATTTCCTTAGTATAAGATAGGAGGGGTCGCTAAAACGGCCCTTTACATACGAGATCTTTACAAAAGGTTTACTTCTAGCTACGTTAGAACTTATGCTCGTCCCTCAAGGAAAGTCACTAGGTGCTTGGCGTCAAATGGGAATCCCCCTGGCTCGACGGCAGTTCCGAGAGTAGGGCCGTCCCTCTCTGGGCTGAATTTGACGGCGTCGAGGGGGAACACTCCTCCCTCGACGGTGGTCATGTAGCACGATCGTGCTGCTTCTTGGCTGCCTCGAACGATGCCGACTCCTTGCGGGGTGGGAAATTTAAGCTTTAGATGGTAGGCCGAAGGCACTGCTTGGAGGGAGCATAATCCGGGTCGGCCGAGTATGGCGTTGTAAGCCGCCTTGACGTTGACCACCATGAAGTCCATGGACTCGGTCCTCTTGACGGGAGTCGATCCTGCGGTAACGTCGAGGGTGACAATCCCTTCTATCACGACAAGGACGCCGGAGAACCCATGCAAGGTATATCTGGCCGGCTTGAGCTTGCCTCTAGGTAACTTGAGATTCTCGAAGGCTTCGAGGAAAAGAATATTAACCGAGCTGCCGTTGTCGACGAGAATCCGGCGAACTTTACAGTTAGCCATGTGGAGGCTAATGACGAGGGCATCGCAGTGGGGGAGGCGAACGCCTTCGAGGTCCTCTCCTGAGAATGAGACTGGCATTGGCTGTAGCTTGGGCGAGGAGTTGTCTTGGACAGAATTCACCTCTCGGATGAAGGCTTTTCGGGAAGTATTCGATTCTCCTCCCATTGGCCCTCCGTGGACACAGTGCAAGATGAATGGCGTATCCGTGGCTCCCTCGGACTCGGGATCCCGACCCTGGATGCGGTTCGGAGTAGGGTTCGGAGGGGAGGGCCTCCGGCTCCTAGGATCTCGCCGATCCCTTGGGACTTCTCGGGTGAATTCTCGGAGGTACCCCCTAGAGATGAGTTCCTCAATCTCGTCTTTCAGGGCCCGGCATTGGTCGGTGTCGTGCCCATGGTCTCTGTGGAAGCGGCAGTAGAAGCGCTGGTCTCGGTTCTTGCTGTTGTTAGGCCGGGGAGGTAATCGAACAATGCCTTTGTCTTCGATTTCTAAGAGGATGGCGGATACGTTATGTGTCAGGGGAGTGTACCTCTCGAAGCGGGGGACCGGCGGGACCTTCTTCATGGCCCCCGCGTCCCTTGGAGCCTTCTTTGATGGTTCGATTTCTTCGGCCTTCCGTTTTCCCTTCGAGGTGGCCTCCCTAGCATCTTCGGGGCTAAGGGCCTCTTCTGCCCTAATGTATTTTTCGACCCTGTTGAGGAGATCGGGAAAGTCGATGGGGGGTCTCTTCGCCAAAGAAGCTTTCAGCTGTCCATGACGAACATTGTGCCGAAAGGCTGCAGAGGCGACGCCTGGATCAAGAGAGGAGACCGACCTTGCCTCCGTGGTAAATCTCCGGACGAACACTCTGAGGGACTCTCCCTCTATCTGCTTGAGCCCAAGTAAAGAGGCGCTGGTCCTTTCTGCCTTCCGGCTGGTGACGAAGTGGGCGAGAAAATTGCCCTCTAGTTGGTCGAAGGAATAAATGGAGCCGGGGGTGAGTTTTGAGTACCATTCCCGAGCCGGACCCCGAAGTGTGGCGGGGAAGGCTCGGCATAGCAGGGAATCCGAGGCGCTGTGAATCATCATGAGGGTTTTGAAACCTTCCATGTGATCAGCGGGATCTCCCTCGCCGTCGTAGGTCTCGAATTGAGGTGGTCGGAAATTCCTGGGTATTTTTGCTTGGAGGATGGGAGCAGAGAAGGGAGGACGGATAGGTCTGTACCCCTGAGCCGCTCGTCGGTCGCCGTCTCCTAAATGATCGAGGCGATCCTCCATTTCTTGGAGGCGCCTTAGGAGTACGCCATCGTCTTCTGGCTGGATCGTTGACGGGCGCGACACGCTGGCCTCGGCATCCGACTCGGTTAGGGAGTGGAGGGTTTCCTCCCTGGGGACCCGTTGGAGGGCCCCGAGAATTTCTCTCCGGAAGTCTTGGAACTCTTGGTGAGTGACGGGGGCTCCCTCGACCCTGTTTGGTCGGTCGGAAGGCTGCCTTCCGATGCGACTGAGTGCTGACCTCCGTCCCTCGGGCGGCGGTCTCGGATGGTTCGGGGCCGGGTTGGAAGCGGCCCTTCCCCTGCTGCGGCTAATCTGTCGGTTGACGATTACACCCCGTAGGTCGGGCTGGACTGTACGGGTGGCGCTCCACCGGGATCCCTGATGGGAATCCCTGTGCCTTGATGCGCGTGGCCCGACATTGGTATTTGGTGGGGGTGTGTCCCGTCGATTGACGGAGGACGCGGCCCCTTTTCCTCTGGAGGCCATGGGAGTTCGGCTGTCGAGGGGCCTTGATGGTCGTGCTCGGGTCGGCTTCTGAAGCAGTGTTCCCACAGACGGCGCCAACCTGATGCGGTTTATTTTTGGGAGACGTGTGGATGCACCAGGTGTGAGTTCGAACTCGATTTGTATTGAAGGAGAAAGCTGCTTGTCAGACGACTCTCGAAGTGACCTGGCGGCTCCTGCGACTGGCTCGGAGTGCAATGGATGCTTCGGCTCGGATCAGAGGGTTCGAATCCGAGGTCTTGTGTACCTGCAGACAGTCCTGAAACACCGGGGTTTATCCCGGTGGCGGACCCTCCGACGATCTAGTCAGTCTCTGTGAGAGAGTAGCAATAACTAGGTGAATTTAAGTGGCAAAAGATTGGTTACCTCTAAAGGTGGGTGAGGGTCTAGTATTTATAGAGAATTCTAACCAGGTTTGGATCCGCTTGGGGGCCAGGTCTGAACCCGAAAGCCCATGGGCCTGACGTGGCAGAAGGCCCAAGGGGTTTAGGGCTGACGTGGCAGTACCAGGAGTGGTATAGGACTGACGTGGCAAAGCCCTTGGTGGTATTTGGAGCTGACATGGCAGATCATGGGGCTTCTATGCTTCCGGGAGGATCTGGTGGCCCAGGTTGTGCCAGGTCATCCTCATTCTGAACCAGGAGGGGCGGACGGCCCGGAGGGCTGTTGTGGATCGGAGGCCGAGGGCCGTCGTCTCTCATCGGACACGAGGAGGCCAGTTCTGTGGGGGTGAACTGTAGGTTCGGCACCGATCCTGTGGCGGCTCGAGGCCGAACTAGGCTGCTGTTTCTTCCCTTTTTGAGTGAGAGTTGTATTAGGCCCTGGTTGGGCCCCAAGCCATTTTTACTCTACCACAGCTTGATACCGCTATTTGCAAGAACGACATCAGTATAATCCACAGTGTACTTCAAATTTCGTGTATGTGCATCAACTTCAAACCGATTTCGACCTTGATACAACTAGTATATCTTAAAACTCAAAACATGAAAGATGTAGAGCTTTGTCTTGACATTCCATAGCATTTTAAATCATCTCAATCGAAGTTTGGATGCTAAAGTTATGACCAGATTACATAGCGATGTCGAAACTGTCCAGAAATTTGGAGTACACTGTGGATTATACTGATGTCGTTATTTCGAAGAGTGGCATCAGGCTAATTATGCCGTTATTGGGAATAGCGACATCAGTTATAAGCGATTTTCACTTACAAATTTTTCTAAACGGTTTCAACATCGCTACGTAATATGGGCATAACTTTATCATCTGAACTCCGATTGAAATGATTTAAAATGTTATGGAACGCCAAGACAAACTTTCTTGTTTTAAGTTTTGAGAGATGATGGTTGTATCAAGGTCGAAATCGAGCTTGAAGTTGATGCACCTGCACAAAATTTGGAGTACACTGTGGATTATACTAATGCCGTTATTGCCAATAGCGGCATCAGTTATAATCGATTTTCACTTACAATTTTGTTCTCAAGTCATAGTACTTCTAAGTGAAAGCGAGATATATTGATGTCGTTACTCCCGATAGCGGCAACGAAATCTTTTTTTACAGGTGTAGCTATTGGAAACAACGACATCAAAATAACAGATGTTGTTATTGCCAATAGCGTTTTATGCTGATGTGTCCAAAACTGGTTCAATTGGGCAAATATTTTCGAAAGTGGGTCATTTTGGTCAATCATTTCAAAAAATGGGTCAGTACGGAAATTCACTTTTGTCCGGGGTAGCGAGTGGGACCCACTCTGCCCGGGCATGGGATCGGGCAAAACGAGACCAAGTGTGTGCCCGGGGCCAGGCATTATTCCTGCATAGGCCCCCCTCGTCCCAATGGCTAACTTTTCCTTTTTTGATTTTTTAAATGAAAAAATATATAAAAATCCGAAATTTTGGGAAAAAACCTAAAACTTTTGTCTATATCAATCTTTTTCACTCTCTACACTATCCATGAAGGAAAAAATTATATCAAGCAAGAAAGAAGTGCTTTTGTTGGCCCAAAATTGTGCTCGAATTTAAATCAAACATATTTATGTCTTTTATTGAAAGCAAGAAACAAGTTTCGGTGATAATTAGGTTACACAGAAACAATATGTAAGAAGCCAAAATCGTATCAAAAGATTCTATCCAAATATTTCATATCTGTCCAAAATCGGATGAGATTTGCATATCTGTAAAAAATTTCTTAAACAAATTATATCAAAAATATTATTAATCACAAATTTACAACAACAAAAATTAATTACATAATTGTGAATAGTAACTGCCACGCGTGAGGACTTTAAAACTTTGGGAGGCGCCTTGCTTGCGTTTTGCCTTTTGCCTTTTGCTCAGACGGTAGGGGGTGGAAGTGCTCTAAAGAAAATCCAACTTGTTTTAATTTTTAGGGGTGGAAGTGCTCTAAAGAAAATCCAACTTGTATTAATTTTAAACGATTAAGGTTAACTTGTGCTCATGATGTGGCAATGTAGGTGTACCACATTAGAAAGTGCTGAATTTGTGGTGAGGTAAGGTTAATTTTAAACGATTAAGGTTAACTTGTGCTCATGATGTGGCAATGGAGGTGTACCACATTAGAAAGTGCTGAATTTGTGGTGAGGTAAGGTGTGTGTGTCTACTATCTAGCAGTATTGTTTCATCTTATTTTCAATAAAAGTTGGTTGTTTCATCTTATTTTCAATAAAAGTTGGTAATCACCGAAAAAAAGTTAAATTTCTGATTGTACTCTACAAGATCATTACGAACATTTGTTAGGAATTTCCACTGCTGAGTTTGCGACAACTGACTGCTACGAACAAACCATAAAGCAATAGTTATTAGAGTATGGGTGTTTTAACCATTTAATAAACTAATTTTGACGTAGTTTTGAGTAAGATCCACTATAAATTAGTGAGGGATATTTATGGATTTTTGTTCTCCTTAATGAGTACTCAAAATAGTTATGTGGTGAATGAGAAATTATCTCTCTAAGTGAGCTACTTGAAATAGAAGAAAAAATTAAAAGCTTTAGTCTCATACCGGAAAAACTTGGAGAACTAAATGAGTATATATTAAAACCTCTTACCTTGGCTTGGTAAGAAAGCAAGCAAAGACTCTCTCTCTTGCACGTAAAGGGGTGTGCAAATCTTGGATCGGCCTTTGTGCACCCATGCGTCCTGCGGCCACGAATGTCGAACCAAATTGACTACCACCTTTATGGGCCTCTTTTTTTGACCCAGTTTTCTTGTTTCCCAACCTGAAATAATTTTGGTAACTGAACAATTTTGATAATAGCCAAAACGTTTCTTTGGCTTTGATTGATCTGCTCCCCATAAAGCTTCATAACAGCCAAATCAATGCAATAGGAACATCCAAAACGTCTATTTGGCTTTTATTGCCATTGATTTGTCTGTTCCCCTATGGACTCTATAAAAGGATAGCTTGCCTTCACATTCCATACACCAAAACAAATTTCTTCTCTAAGTGTCATATTCTTTTTGTAACCTCTATTTCCGTCTATACGTATTTTTTGTGTATTTCTGTATTTCAATTCTTTATAATAAAAATTCCACTCTTAAATTCAATTCATCTTGGATCTCCTTTAAAGTCATTTCTAAACATCAAATGTATTTGTAGTTATTTTTAAACAATTATATATTTTAACACAAATCTTATTTCATTCTAGAAGTTTGCTTCTTTTTTTATTTGATTTTAACCCAAACCGGGTCTATTATTATTATTTGATTATTTTAATTAATTTGAAACTCATTCTATAAAATCTCATTTGATTTATTAATTTTTAAACTTAATCCCAATCCAGCCTGTAATTTATTTAGCTATTTATTTTGTAAACCCCAAGCTCTAATCCATACTATAAGTATTTTATTATTTTATTATTGAATGGGGCCCAATCATATTTGCTTCTATATGTATTACTATTAATACGTAAAAGCCCAATCTTATATTTTTTTTCTATTTGCATTATTTATTAACATATAAAGTCTTACCTTAGAGCCCAACTCAAACCCCAACCAACTTCATCTTATCCAAAACACATATAAACCCAACAGCCAACTCATCTTTTCATCTTCTATAACCTACCCCACTAATTCTTAATCAATTACCCATTAATCAAACCCCCCCCCCCCCCCCCCCCCCCACATTATAATATCATTATTTTAATTTAAATAAATCCTCCCCCTTTTTTCTCTTCCCTGTTCAAGCACCCAACTCCCCTCAAAAATTTTGCCGTACTGCCCCACTTTTTGAAAATATTTAGCGCTCTGCCCCACTTCCGAAAACAATTAGCGATCTGCCCCTGTTTAGGACACGTTAGCATAAAACATTATTGGAAATAACGGCATAGGTTATTTACGTGCCGTTATTTCAATAACGGTATCTATATTTAAAAAAAGTATCATACCGTTATTTGGAGTAACGACATAGGTTATTTTGTTTTCGACAGCTTGTAGTCTCCATTTAGAGAAAAAATTGCAAGTGTGAAAACCTTATAACAGATGCAGTTATTTCAAATAACGGCATTCTCAATACTGATGTCGTTATTTGGAATAACGGCATCAGTTATAATTTTTTTTTAATAAAAAATTAACTTATTATTCATCATCTCTGACGAATAAGTTAAAAAAAAAATATTACTGATGCTGTTATTCCAAATAACGACATCAGTTATAATTATTTATTTTTTTAAACTTATTATTCATTCTCTCTGTTTCCAAATAACGGCAAGTGTTCATTTATATATAACTGATGTCGTTATCTCCAATAACGGCATCAGTCATTCGAATGCCGTTATTCAGGAAAACGGCATTATTTATAAGTTTTTTTCACACTTAGGATTTTTTAAAGTTAGAAGATTCACACTTGTACAAGAAATATACTGATGCCGTTATTCCAAATAACGGCATTAAAAAAAATCTAAAATAGATGCCGTTATTGGAAATAACGGCACGTAAATAACCTATGCTGTTATTTCCAATAACGGTTTATGCTGACGTGTCCTAAACAGGGGCAGATCGCTAATTATTTTCGGAAGTGGGGCAGAGTGCCAAATATTTTCAAAAAGTGGAGCAGTACGGCAAAATTTTCACTCCCCTCTGTCTCTCTCTCCACCTTTCTTCTTCCTCCTTGTTCTTACCCGACGCCAAGAAACCCAAACCGCCACCCTCGAGACCGCCGCCGCTCCTCTCCACTATCGCCAACCCCAACACCACCACCGCAACCACCAAACCCCATCCTCTTCCCGTCCATTTCCTCTTCCCTCCTTGTCTCCCCTGTCGCACCACCCGTGCCACCACTGGCCGTCGCTGCTTCCCCAGTAAACGACAGCACCTCCACTGCCACACCCATCGCCTTCACCCCTCCAACCACCGACAGCCCCAAGCCGCCACCATCGCTAGAAGAAACCCCGACTACCTTTCATTCTTCTCCCCCGCTACTCGCAGACCGCAGTCGCCTGCCCACCGTCGACCGCAGCCCTCTGCCATCGAACCCTTCTCGCTGTGCCTGAACCCATCGTTGAACACCTCCAACCGCCTGACGACTCACTGCCCCTACTCCTTCATCCTCCACCACTCAAGCCAAACCGGGCGACCTGCAGTCCATCCTCGTCGCCTCCTGCCCTTGCTCGCCCCTACCGGCTGCTCCCCCATCACCACCCAAACTCCTCGACTGCTACCAGCCTTGCCCCTCGACTGCTGTCGCCAACCCCCTATCAGCATCTCCTCCTTGCCTGCACCCAACACTGCTGCCGATCACCTCGCCTTCTCCCTACCTCCTTCTCCTTTGAACCACCGCAACACTCCCACAACCTCCTCGACACCCGCCGCTTGCTACCTTCCTTGCTTGCTGCCATCACTTGTGCCCGTTGCTATTGTTCACCGTCGTGGCTGCATTATTGCTGCCAAAGGTGCCATCATCACCATTCGTGTTGCCGTCGTCACTCTTGCTTATAGCTATAGTCACACTTACTAATTGTTGCTACCCTTGCTCGCTATTGTTGTTGTCACTCATTGTTGCGCTACCGTAGCCGATTCCGTGCTGTTTCTCTTCTTTTCGTTGACCGTTCGAATCCAAATCGTCCGGATAAAGGCAAGCATCACTTGTAAAATCTTTTTGTTCTTGTGCAAGCATTTTGTTTGAACTTCGCAAGTAGTTTTTTCATCTTTTATATCCATGTTAATCTTATTCGTTTTCGTCGATTATTGTTGAACCTGATTTATCCATCGTTCATTCAATATCCATCAACTCGAATATCATAGAAAAACATGAGAAATAATTTGTATATGCATATGATACACAAACACGAACTAGAAGCACGAAACTATAAAAGAATGAAGGATTTGAATGAATTGTGCTTGCATTTGATCAAGTGGTTATATTTGTAGTTTAGTATCGTTAAAAGTGCTAATATTCTTCATGTTAATAATAGACACTATGCTGATTTCTAGATGTAATTGCATGTTCAATTTAACCACAAAACTATACACTTATAAAGGAAAATCGTTAAAATCAACATGTATGTTTCTAGCCTGCTGTTTACTCCAACTTGGAGTGAGAATTCGGTCAAGTTACTGATGTTATTTTCTAGAACTTATTAAATAGAAATTGTAGCACACTGTGTCTAGTTTCTAAAACATCTGGCGGATCCGCACTCTGACTTATAGATTGCAAAATATGTAGTTTCTACCACTGTACTATCGTAGTTTGAGATTACTGCTTTATAGTTGCCACACCACGTTCAACTGATCGAAATAGTGGGTTAATATGAGAATTAAAACCCCAAATTTACAAGAATTTTAGTAAGCAATGTCAGGAACTAAATTATAATTTTTTAAGAATTTTAGTTAAGCTTTTAGTCGAATTATACATATAATAAATTGATGCTAAGTTGTTGTCTGAACAGTATACTCATAAAGAATCAACTAGTAGACATAGTTATTGTGATCGAAATGTATCGTATGAATATGCATCAGAATTGGTAGAGAGTCTAGTTTCTAAAACCTCTGACGGACACTGATTTGCTTTCCCTTAAAAGTGGAAAAGTTAGTTTTTGTACAGCAAGGTACTTCTGTGCGGAATTGTGTTCTCATGCATTTCTTTTAATATAAATTTGTTAACTTTGTATTTATGAATTGCACTACATACCGACCATTGCACAACCATTGGTGATTCATTGTTACTATTCCTTGACATCGTTCCATCGATTGTATATGCATGATTTATTGTAATAAAATAATAACAGGCCGAGATAATAATGGTAAGACTTAGTATTGGATGATATAGGAGATTGTACTCGGAAGGGAGCCCGTGTTCCCGTGATGATGATACATGATTACAAGTTATATGGAACTAAGTGCCATATAGAACTAAGTGCCACGTCATGGGTGACGGGGGCCACCTCTAGAATCTACGGGGGCACCTCTAGAATCCATTATTTGATTACATGTTCCGATTACATGTTATATGTTACAAGTCATATAGAACTAAGTGCCACGTAGAACTAAGTGGCACGTCGTGGGATGATGGGGGCCACCTCTAGAATCTACGAAGGCCACCTCTAGAATCCACCACTTGACTGCATGATTCCTGTATACATGAGTTCCTGAGTACATGACCCTGTATAATTCACCATTAGAGTCTAAACTTCAACTTAATTGTATGCATCATATCCTGTGGTATGGGACGCAGGATTGCGTGCATTAGATAGATTAATAAAAGACTGATAGACATAAGAATAACACTGAGCATCGACACTCGCATTATTGATTATTGAATATTGTTTATCGATCATTGGTTATTGAATATTGATTACTAATTATTGATTATTGGATATTGATTACCAATTATTGATTATTGAACATTGGTTACCGATCATTGCATTATTGTTTACTGTTTATCGATCATTACAATATCGACTATTGTTTACCATCTCTTGCTTTCTTGATCATGTTATTGCCTGTTATTTATTGACTCTGATATCGTTCAAATTTCTTGTTCTTGATATATTGTCCTTTTATTGTTTAACCGCTTGTCACTACTTGTAACACCCTAGATTTTTAAATAATGTTTTTGAGATTAATAAATGAATTAAAATGATTTTTGGTGATTTAATAAACATTTTTCTGAAAATTATCTTTTTACACGTGCAAAACACGTGAAAATATTTTCTTGGGAAGTTCAAAGTCAGAAATTATTTTGGAAAAAATTAATATTTATTATTTATGAATTTTCTGCATTTTTATGATATTTATTTGGCATATTTGCAAATATTACAAAAAGATGGGCTTTTGTGCAAAATTACTACTTGGAGTAAAACTCCAGATTTTCGGTTTTCTGGGCTGAGCATGATGGCTATCCAACTCAGAGATAAAGAGTTTAATTTTTATTCTAATGGATTTGGTTTATTTTACAAATTTGCTAAAGAAGGGTCTTTTTGTAAAATTGCCACTTAGAGGCAAAAATTACAAATTTGTTTTTCTGGGTTTGAAAATAGTGTCGGCAAGATTAGGATAGTTATTTTTTATTTTAAATCTCAATTTAATTGGTTCATCTAATTTCCAAGTATAAGGATTTATATATGTAAAGATATATTCTAAAGGGATATTTTGCAAAATCTACTCAAAACCCTAACTGCCAATTTCCGGCCTAATATAAAGAGAGTGCAGTTGTCTCTTTGCTACACTAAACAAAGGGTTCTTTTTTATTTATTTCTTGGAGCTTCGAAGCGAGGATCTTGGATTTCTTGCGAAACGAAGGACTTTTCTTATTCTCTTTATTATTTCGGTTGATTCTTCAATAAGGTGTGTGACATATGTTTGCTTTCTTACTGATCTATGCATGTTGTATGTGATGATTTGCCTATTAGAAAACATATTAGAGGATTGTAAGATAATATAATGAATTGTTGATGGATGGATTAATAAAGATTGAATCTTTTCATGAAAACTATGCTATTGATGATTAAAACCCTATATAGATAACTTGAGATTGTTAAGAACCTAATAGAAATCATGGGTATGATGTTTTCTTTTCCTATTCTTGCTATTTTGATTGTTTATGATGAGTGGTATGAGGTATAGTGCACATAGATGAATACATAGGGCCTTTACTGTGTATACATATGCATACATTCTGTTTTGATATTTTTGATAAAGAAAACTTGATTAATACATGTTGTAATCACATATATTTCATGGAAAAACTGATGTAAGAGGTTGTGTGTATGTTTAATGAATTGCAAGAGGGGTTTTTGAATCAGAAGAGATCAAGTTTCAATGTTTTGAAAAAGGGTTTGATTTCGAGTCTGATGGGTTTCAACCGAGATTGTGTTTTTTGGGATTTTTGTGATGTTTTCGATTGGATCTTGATTTGTTTTGATACTGAGATTGAATTGAACAATATACTACTTATATACGATGTTTTCTTGATGTTTAACTGATGCTTAAACACCCTATATATATATATATATATATATATATATATATATATATATATATATATATATATAATACTTTTGCTGTTTTGAAGAGTTTTGAAGGAAAATTTGCTCTTTTATGATCTTGAAGAGGTTTTGATTTTTTTTTATAAACTCCATTATGTTAGACAGGTTGTATTTGATCATCTCAGGAATTTTATTTTGTAAATTTATGATTTTACAAAGATTTAACAATGTGTCAGTAAAAAGGTCTACGAAATTCAAAGCTGCGTTTTTCTTGACATGTCAGTTGACCGCTCTATTTTGAACTAAAGATATCGGTCGACTATCAATTCTTTACCTTTTGGATTTTGGCTTGACATTCAACCGCCCACTTTTGAACTGTCCTTGACAGTCGACCGTCAGTGGTTTTGCTGATTGTTTCCTTGAGTTTTTCATCATTTTCTTGAACGATTATTTCTTCGCACTTATGGATTATTGATCTACTGTTTTAGATGATGTTTATGCTGCATATTACAGTACTTTAAAGAGAGTTACATTTTGATTATAATATAATTTAAATTGCATTTCTATGACTTTATAAAGTGAAATATATACGATTTTCAAGGGAATTAATATTTTGTGATTTTCTATGAATTCAAAATATGATTCTCAGTTATTTAATGAATTTAATATTTTATCTCAATTCTGGAAATTTGTGATTATATTGAATGTATTTGGATTTTGTTGATTAAAGAAGTTTTCATTGACATAAATGTTTTGATGATGGAACTAAGAGTTTTAATGAAATATTTTTGTGTTGATATTCGATTTGTGAATCTCTAGGAGTTGAGTGGGATTCCTGTGAATCGGCAGATGATATTTTGTGAATTTTGACCGGTTGGGGTCTTGGGGTTGTTTTGTGGAATTAAGTCCGACAGGATACACTAACTGTAGAGAGGGGGAATTTGTGTTTTAATAATAATCAACTTAAGGACAGACACTAGTGGAGATGTGATGTAACTTGGAAAATGTAAGTGTATGCTCTAGGGGTCTAGTCCAACGGATGCGTTTCAGGACTGTGTGTTGTTCTGTCTCGAGAGGACATTTGGTATGTTCGCATGTCGAGGGTCTGCAGGCCTATTCACGGAATATACAGGTGCATTCGCATCTCGAGGGTCGACGGACCTATTCACGGGATGTACTAGTGTATTTGCACGTCGAGGGTCAGCGGTCCTATTTGTGGGGTACACGTCAGGGTGGTGATTCTCCTTGGGGGTCAGAGCTATTCTTACATGATGCTTGTGCGTCGAGGGTTGTTAGGCCTATTCGCAGAGTATTATGGATCTTGTTTCTATCAACGTAGTAGGATTATTTGCATAACGAGTGATCTAAACCTATAAAGTGGAGAATGTTAAGGGCTTGCACCGGACCTATGTACAATGGAATGCATGGAATCCGACAAGTATGCATTAGAGAGTCATCATACTGCATTTGTGTTTTCTTGACTTGGTTTTATGCATGTTGTTTTCTGTTTTCCTACACTTGACACTTTGTCACGCCCCGCTTCCCAAAAGAGAATAGGAAATACGGATACGTGACTAAGCCCAGCGAATGATTTTCATCATCCATAAGCTGTTCGGAATCTTTACAACATTTCACAAGAATAATCAGAGTTAGACGTAAGAAAAGTCAACCAAGCATGCATATATGAATCAAATACCAACAGGATTTACTTGAAACAAAATATAATAATCTCAAATAAATCAGATTTGAATAAGTCTATAATCCTGGATCACAATGCCCAGATACAAAATAATCCAAGTAGCAAAATACAATTGTTCAACATAAGGAACAAGAAATAATAATAATAAAGCAAGAACTCTAGCATCTAGAATCTCACATCACCAACTCCATCAGGCAACTGGTCTCCAAAATCTACAATTTAACAAATTGCAGGAAGAGGAAAAAGAAAACAAAATGCCCGTCAATGCAAGTTACAGGCTGCTTGTAATGCAGGCACAAGTACAGGAAAAAGGGTAAACTAATAACATGGAATAGGCATGAAAATAAATTAGAACAACTAGCATGAATCATGAAAAAAAAATCAAGTAATATAGTGTGCTAACATGGTACAGGTAATATGTATCAGGTGTCAAGTATCATGCAATCAGGCAAACAGGTAACAGGTGTCAAGTGAACAAGTATCATGTAAACAAGTAACAAGTATCAAGTGTTAAGACTCAAGTATCATGTACAAGTAGCAAGTAGCAAGTGTCAAGTGATCATGTTCTAGTCTTGTATTTATTACTATCTAGGTAGCACTTCATGCATCCCAGATTTTTACTACATGGTTGCTACATTCAAACAAGTTTCGCTTAGATTTCATAGTGGAGTCCATAGGGTCGTGTACTCAGGGATAAGGAAAACAAGAATAGGAACAGGTTCATGAATCAAACAGGTACACGAATCATCTGATTCATGCACCAAAAGGTTCAGGAATCAACAGGTAACAGGTACACGAACCAACAGATCCATGCATCAACAGGTAATAGGTACACGAACCAACAGGTCCATGCATCAATAGGTAACAGGTACATGAACCAACAGGTCCATGCATTAACAGGTTCATGTATCAACATAAATCAAAATGGGAAACACGGACCCCCTTCTAAGTACATATTTCTATACTTTCTATTACTAGATGTTTTCCTTAACCCCGGCTTGGTTTCTTATCATTATTATCAAACAAGCATGTATATGTCACAAACAGGGCAAGTATATCATGGTATAAACAAGTAATAAATTCAGGTTGAAAGGTAAACATACACAGATGAAAGACAAAGCATAAAAGATTGGGACAACGAGAATTCTAGTTCAGGACAGCAAGACAGTACTGCACTAAATCTGGGATTTTTGTTGCTACAAATATGCAAACCTGGATTCGTCAAAGAATCTGGAAAATAGACTCCTGGCCAAATCCAGCAAATATATATAAGTCATATAGTGTTTCACAAAAACATGGGTCAAAACTGAATTGAAACCAGAAAACGTGTTCAACCAGAAATCAGAAGATTTTATTCAAAGTCAGGAAAATAGCATGAAATCTCATTAATTAAATCCACAAAAAATCTGGGGTATTCCCATATATGTGCAGCATCAGAATATAAAGTTTCATAATTTTTCAACATAAATAGTTTAGTTAACAAAAATCAGAAAACATCAAGATGCAGTAGTTTTGTAAATCTGAATTATAAACACTGCATTACGAAAACTGCAATATCTCACAAACCATAAATCCAAATCCAAATCCGTCAAAAGGGTGATAAAATAGATACAGTAGGATATAATTCATATTCACAAAGTTTTTAGAGACAGCAAGTAGAATTAGGTCGAAATTATGTATCTTTACTGAACAGTAAAAAAAATCTGCTAGTATAGTAGTTGTTTATAAGTATAGAATTATTTGTAAAACTCATCAAATAAATCCACAAAAATTCAGGATTAATCCCAATCAAGTCTAGTTGTATTGTGCAAAATATTAGATCAAAATAATACTTTTAACATTATGATAAAAATAGATTACTCTTCAGAATTCTTGGAAATCAAAATCTGGAAATCTCTCTACACCTCTGTAGTAAAATAGACATAACTCACAACCCGTAAAATGAAACTGAGATCTGTTAAAAGGGTTGGAAAGTAGACAGAATTCTCTACAAATCTTATTCACAAATAAAATTCATATACTGACCTTAATAAGGTCTAAAATACTGAATGAAAACGGGGTAACAGAAAATACAGAATTACTTCCTCGACTAGTTCATGCAAAACTCATCCAAAACATACCAAACATGAAATGTAGTGTACTAGATGTCCAAACAACATGATAGAGGGTAATTTGCAAGTCTACTACAAGTTATATGACGAATAACACATCAAACACACGATATCATAAAATAACATGCATATATACATCAAGAAGTGGTCATCCCTAAGTTGTTTCATCTCATATATATTGTGAGGCAACTATGGTCGAGTCAACACAATAGAGACAAGTTATAACAGGGGTTTCACACAAGAATTGTCTCTAGAACACAACTACACTACAGGCGGTATTTAGTACTTGTATTACACAAAGAAAAGAATACAAGTTACTTGCCTTAGAGACGACAGCGGAAAACGATGCAAAGAGCAAGAATAATGGGAACGGATCCCAGCACAAACACAACGAACGAATTACGAACCAAACACGAACACACGATCACGATCGCAAACACAAACACAAGCACGGATCTCACTGATCAAGAGGATGATCAAGATGATGAAGATCAAGAGATCCAACGGCTAGATCCAAGAGATCAAGAGGTGATGATCAAGATCAACAAGATCGGATGGCTAGGATCAAAGCAATCAAGAACTCCATGATGATTATGATCATGATGATCAAGCAGATCTGATGGTCGAGATCAAAGGAGCAAGATCGTGGGTGATCGACGGCTAGGAATCAACATGATCAAACCCTGATCAACAGCAACACAATCCATGGCTAGACTCTGGTCCCCTCGATGGTGATCGATCAAGATAGGGGAGGGGGCTATCGTGGCTGCGGTAACAGTGAGGGGAAGCCTTGCGCTATGCTGCGCTCAAATGAGACGATGGCAGCAATGAGGGGAAGCCTCATGCTGGGGTGCTGTGACGTCGAAGAGAGAGACTGGTGGTCGGGCTGGCTATGCGTCGGAGGGACAACACAGGGGGGTGCTCTACTGTGGGTAGCTGGCGCTTGGAAAGAGGCAGCGCGGCAGGGACAGGGTGTTGCGACTGGGCTGCTGCTATCATGGTGGTCGCGACGGCCTGCTGCTGCATGGGAGAGAGCAATAGAAGCGGATGACGGGAGAGAGGAAGATGATGCAACGGGGGATGGATGCATCGGCTGAATAGTGGTCGACGCTGGGAGGCACTGCAGGGTGGCGTCGACGTCGAGGCGAGGGGGAGAGGAGCACCGGGGATGCGGGAAGATGATGAGGCGGAAGAGGGAACAGGGTTGAAGAGTCAGGAAGGGAGAGAGAGAGATGCAGGGATGGGTGAGTTGGCGGCTAATAGGGTAGAAGATGAATAGGTTTTAGGGTTAGGGGAAAAGCAGGGTAGGTTTATATAGGGTTGGATATGTTATGTTAGGGTTTAGGAGGGGGAGGGGGTGTGCTGGCGGTTTGGGTAATTAACGGGTATTGGGTTAGGGTGTAAACGGGTTATTGGGTTTTATATTGGGTATTGGGTAGTGTATGGCTTAATGGGTATACAATGGGTTAATGGTACATCCAATAAGAAATAATAGGGTTTAAAAAATCAATAGAAAAATAAATTAAACAATAAAAATATAATTAAACTTAGATAAATTTTGGGACATTAAAAAAAATCAAAAAGTTAGTAACAATACTAATAATAGTAACAGTAACAATAATAATAATAGAAATTCAGGTAATAATAACAACAATAAGATTTGTATAAAAATCATAGAAAATAGTTACAAATAAAATTATTGATAAAAAAATAGGCTTCAATGGAAGATTCAAAAATACATATTAACAAAAAGAATTTGAAAGCGGAAAACTAATTTACAAAAAAATTTGAATACAGCAAATACACAAAAAATACATATTTAGGAAAACAAGGGTAGTCTAGTTTCACTTGATGTTTTCATGCTTTATCTATTTGTTATTTCATATTTCATTGTTACTACTGTTGGTATGTGTTGATATGACTTTATTCTTTATATTTTATTTATGTTGCATTTCTTTTGATGTCACTCACACCGTTATGGCTGACCCCATAGTTTTGGGGGTTAGGGTTATTTCTAGCCTCATGTTTTACAGTTAGGTACCTATAGCTTAGGATTTGGATGCATGTGGTAGAATGATAATGTGGTTTATGCAAATTGTAAAAGAATGTGTTGTAAAAGAAAGAAATTGTAATTCAAGGTGTTTAATTTTCCGCTGTGCTTTGTAAAGAATTGGAGTAATAAAATTTGAAAAATTTTCTTTGTTTGGCTATGTTTACTATTACATTGAGGTAGATGCTAGAAATTGTGCCACGTATTTCTAAGAAATTATATTGGAAATTTGGGGTGCTACAATACTTACGGCCTATAGCTTCCTCCAACGGGTTCTCTTCCTCTTTCCTTTGAGTTAATGTTTATACAGGTATAGATGATGGAATACTGAAGGATCTTAGAACTATTCACTACATTGTACATTCTCGAAATTATTGTAAGTTCTTGTATCTCAGATATTGACTATTCATGCTATTATTATTCATGTGATTATTATTGTTGTATTGTTGAGTGTGCTGGTATTGTACAGTTTATGGATGATATGAGTTAATATACTTATATCATTCGCTGGGCCTCAGTTACGTGCCTGTGTTTCCGTATAATGGGAAGCGGGCGTGACACTTTTGCTCTTGCGTTAGTCGGTGATAAAGTTTCACACATGTTCAGTTCGTTGGGAGTATCAACTAGGTGTTGTGTTGCTACTTATATAGTCGTTTTATTCTGGGAAACAGACACCTTCTACAATCCTCTAGCGCCCGGTGAGGAGGCATAACTTTTTATGAAAACTTTATATATATATATATATATATATATATATATATATATATATATATATATATATATATATATATATATATATAGTCTTTCCAAATTCGTTGTACTTGCAATTCTACCACATATCTTCTAACAATAGCAGATCAAACCGAACACACAAAGCACACAATTTTGTCCCGGTTTGGGTGAACCCTAATCTGAGAGAGAAATAACTAAGATATTATTCAATTATAGAAGATATAAGAGATACAACACTGTCACCAAGAACATGTCTATTTCTCGAGCCTCGCTGGAAGATAATATGTTGTTTACAATGGAGAACTCTCAGTCTCTCTACAATGAAGTACTCTCTCTTGTCTCTCAAAGGAGTCTTTACAATAATTAGAGTTATAGAAAAACCCTAGGTTTAGTCTTGATACAATAACTGTCTGATATATCCCGAAGAGAAAGCTACACTATAGAAACCATACGATCTAATATGGAAAAGACGATGGGCTCAAAATAGATCATCCAGACCCGGCGAGTATTGCTGCATCAGCCACCATCAGTTGAGTACCCTAAGGTGTAGTCGGCTGTAATGCCTCAACCCTAAGTCAGAGAGCAATCACAGTCGACTGTCCTTAGTGGCAATCAACTATTGACGCATCGAACTTCTTCTCGCTTCATCATCTTATCTTCACATCTGTTACCGCTGAATCTGGTGTGGGGGTAAACAGATAGTATTTGTGGATTCTTGGAAAACCTGAATAGCAAACACATAACCTGTTCCGCCGGAGTTTGACCGTTGACTCCCGTCGTTCACCTGCAAAAAGTGCGAGACACCGGGATGGATCCCGGCGACGCACCCTCCGACGCTCTTGTCAGTAATCTTAATGATTAAGAAAGAGCTTTTTATTGGAAAAGTATTGATTACCTCTTAATGGAGATGGATGGGGGGTATTTATAGTCGCCGTTGGGATCAGATTAGGAATGTAATCCCTGTGATTAGATAAGGAATGTAATCCTTAATTCCTGGTGAGAGGATAGTCGCGAATCAGGCCGTTGATTTGGTTCAATCAGAGACCCTAATTCTATCCTGTCGGACTGGGTTTGTATCGGGTCGGGACCCGTACCCAGTTGAGGTGGATCTGTTCGCAGTTTATTGGATCTGTGAGAAGGAGACCCAGTACCCGTTTCGGACCCATTTGTATGTGAAATTACCGTTTTACCCCTGAGCTTTAAGATTCGTGTCCAATGTGAACGGTCCCGATTTAATCCTATTTTTAGCCATATCACGAGCCCCCCACTCCTGAAGACTGAGTTTAATCAGCCTTTGAGGAGTAGTTTTATTGTTCTAATAGCGTACGAGATTTTATCGGTGTTCTTAAGGGAGTTTGGATCTTGCTCGGGCTGTAATGGTGTTATTCTTGGCTTGTAAAATGCCTAAAAATATTCTCAGAATTTTCTGGATTTTTGGTGATTTTTCCAGATTTTTCTGAATTTTTTCTCATTTTAAGAATTTTTTATTCATTTTCCGAATTAAATAATTAATTATCAAAAATATTAATTAATTATTCTAATTAAATAATTATTTTTTTCAGAATTTAAAAATATTTTTTCTGAATTAATAATTATTTTTAGAATTTTTAATTAATTTTTTCGATTTTTTAATTATTTTTTTGGATTTTTTAAATAAGTAAAACAAATAAATAAATTAATTAATTAATTAAATATTACCTGGACACGTGGCGCATTTCTGGACGTTGATCGTGATCAGATGGCGCGCATCGCAAAGCAGATCATTATCTGGACACGTGGCCCGTTTCTGAGCGTCGATCATGATCAGATGTGCGCGCATCGTAAGGCAGATCACGTTCTGGACACGTGGCGCATTTCTGAGCGTCGATCATGTCGCGACGCGAATTTTGAGACGATCGGACGGATCGTATGGGTCGGCGGATTTTTTTCTCCATATACGAGGGTCGGTTCTTCGGCTCCTCGGATCGGCACTTCGGCTTGTCAGCTTGGATCTGCCGACCTTTTAAGGTGATGCCACGTGGCGTTTTTTTTTCCTTCTTCCCCCGCTGCTTCTTTTTCTGCTTCGTTTCCTTCTCCTCCGACTTCAGCTTCGATTCTCAGCTTCGATTCTCCATGAAACCCATTCCGACCTCACCTCCAACCACCTCGTCGAAATCCTTACCATGCTCGCTCCTCCATTGGTTTGGGAGAAGCGTCGACGGCGGAAGGTCGAGGTTGAAGCTCAGCGGAGGTGTAGGGGCTCAATAATGGGTTCGGAGAGCTGCGCTGGAGAAGTTGAGCTCGGCGAGTGGATGAGCTTGCGAAGGTGGCTAATGTTCGGTGACGTGGAGGAGGTGAGCTCAGCTATGGGCGAGCCCGGCGAGATGGCGAGGGGAGCTCGGAGTTTCGACGAGGAGGCTCGAGCTTCGACGATGGAGATGTATGAGCTCGGTAATGGGTTCCGAGCTCGAGGTTTTGGAGCAGGAGCCCTGTGGAGTTCGATGAGGCCATGGAGCTCGTTCGAGGAGCTTGGTGACGAGGAGTTCGGAGCTCGACACTATAGGAGGAGCTCAACATGGGTTTTGGAGTCGAGGTTGGGAGTTCGACGACGAAGTGAGGGAGCTCGGGAGGTTGGAGCTCGATGTTTGGAGCTCAGTGAGTTGGAGTCGAGGTCGGGAGTTCGACGACGGAGCAGACGAGAAGAGGGGTCGAGCTCGGCATGGGGAGAGCTCGACGGAGCCATGGGAGATGGAGCTCGAGCTTCGACGGAGCTTGGGGAGTGGAGCTCGGCGCTCCTTCGGGCAAGGGAGGAGCTCGACAGCGAAGAGGAAGCTCGGGAGGTTAGAGCTCGACGTTTGGAGCTCGGCGAAGGTGGGAGAGCTCGATCTTCGACAGTGGAAGAGCTCGACGTTTGGAGCTCAGCGAAGGTGGGAGAGCTCGATCTTCGACAGTGGAAGAGCTCGGCGA
This sequence comes from Hemerocallis citrina, assembly GCA_017893485.1. NCBI lineage: Eukaryota > Viridiplantae > Streptophyta > Magnoliopsida > Asparagales > Asphodelaceae > Hemerocallis > Hemerocallis citrina. The sequence continues at coordinate 47,827,629 of CM030368.1, forward strand.
GGAGATGGCTCGAGCTTGGAGGTGAGGAGGGGAGCTCGACACTAGGTTGGTGCTCGGCTAGGGTGGTGGAGGCGCTGCCGTTAGAAGCTTTCGAAGGAGAGGTTAGGTTTTTCTTTTGTTGGTTTTGGCGGGAGAGTGTAGGGAAGAAGAAGGGAAGGGTTCGGGTTTGTGACCCTAACGGGTCCGACCCGACCCTTCTTTTAATAAATTTTTTTTTCTCCTCTCCTTCTTGATGCTCGGCAAATGCGTCTTGTTCGGTAAATCTGAGCACGGATTTTGAGGTGCATTTTTGCCACTTTGCAGTTCGGTAGTTCGGTAGCTCGGATGTGAGATCCGAGCTACGTGGCTCAATCTGGACGGTTGATCACGATCGTGGCGCGAATCACGAGACAAGATGCTCAAATTTCGAGAAAATGCTATCTTGTCATTTTGTGGAGACGTGGCGAGATCTGAGCCGTTCATCTTGTTCCAGCACGAATTTTGAGACGATCCGACGGTGAGATAGGATCGACAGAATTTTTCTCCATATGTGGAGGTCGGTACCTCGTCCCTTGGCAGCTCGGCCATGGCGGAGCACGGCCCTGAGAAGAAAGAAGAAGGGGAGGAGAGGCATTTGGGTTCTCTCCTCTGCCTTGTTCTTTCGTACAGTGAAGAAGAGGAGAAGTGATGGGTACTTTTGGCGGGAAGATTGAAGAAGAAGGAGAAGAATGAAGGAGCTAAGAAGGGTATGGGTCGGACCATGGGTATCGGATCTGACCCCGACCCGTTAGCCTCTTCTTCTTTCTTCCTCTTCATCTGCTTTGCTGCTCGACAGATGCGTCTTGTTCGGCAGATCCGAGCACGGATTTTGAGGTGCATTTTTGCCACTTTGCAGTTCGGTAGATCGGATTTCAGATCCGAGCAACGTGGCTCCATCTGGACGGTTGATCACGATCGTGGTGCGAATCACAAGACAAGAGGCTCACATTTCGAGAAAATGTTATCTTGTCGTTTTGTGGAGACGTGGCACGACCTGAGCCGTTCATCATGTTCTAGCACATTTTTTGAGACGATCCGACGGTGAGATAGGATCGGCAGAATTTTTCTCCATATGTGGAGGTCGGTACCTCGTCCCTTCGGCTCGGTGACTCGGTAGTTCACCCTCTGCCCGTAGTAGCTCGGTGTAGTGGAGCTCGGAGTTCGGACGGTTCGAGCGTGAGGAGAAGCTCGGCGAGTTGATGAAGGGGATGGGTCGGCATATGGAAGAGGTGATGCTCTGTTTGGTTTTGGAGATTTTTGAAGAGGAGCTCCACTTCTAGGGGTGGAGAAGACGTGCTAGGAAGATCCTCTTAAGAGCCATGGGAAGACCCATTCTTTGAAGAGAGTGTAAGGAGCAACTCTATGGGAGAGTTTTGAGCTCCGAACTCGCTTAGAAGAGGCCCGCTTTGGAAGCAAGCAGAGTGAAGAGCTCGACTCTAGGAGAGAGCCATCTGGAAGACGAGTTTTGAGGAGAAACTCTAGGAGACAGTTGTGAGCTCCGAACTTGTTGAGAAGAGGTCCGCTTCGGAGGCGAGCGGAGGGAAGAGCTCGGCATTAGGAGAGCCATTTGAGAGACAAGTTTGAGGAGGAACTCTAGGAGAGAGTTGTGCTCCAAACTCGTCGAGAAGAGCTCCGCTTTGGAGGCGAGCGGAGTGAAGAGTTCGGCATTAGGAAAACCATTTGAGAGACAAGTTTGAGGAGGAACTCTAGGAGAGAGTTGTGGTCTGAACTCGCCAAGAAGAGCTCCGCTTTGGAGGCGAGCGGAGTGAAGAGCTCGGCATTAGGAGAGCCATTTGAGAGACAAGTTTGAGAAGGAACTCTAGGAGAGAGTTATGCTCCGAACTCGTCGAGAAGAGCTCCGCTTTGGAGGCGAGCGGAGTGAAGAGCTCGGCATTAGGAGAGCCATTTGAGAGACAAGTTTGAGGAGGAACTCTAGGAGAGAGTTGTGCTCCGAACTCGTCGAGAAGAGCTCCGCTTTGGAGGCGAGCGGAGTGAAGAGTTCGGCATTAGGAGAGCCATTTGAGAGACATGTTTGAGGAGGAACTCTAGGAGAGAGTTGTGCTCCGAACTCGTTGAGAAGAGCTCCGCTTTGGAAGCGAGCGGAGTGAAGAGCTCGGCATTAGGAGAGCCATTTGAGAGACAAGTTTGAGGAGGAACTCTAGGAGAGAGTTGTGCTCCGAACTCGTCGAGAAGAGCTCCGCTTTGGAGGCGAGCGGAGTGAAGAGTTCGGCATTAGGAGAGCCATTTGAGAGACAAGTTTGAGGAGGAACTCTAGGAGAGAGTTGTGCTTCGAACTCGTCGAGAAGAGCTCCGCTTTGGAGGCGAGAGGAGTGAAGAGCTCGGCTCTGGGAGAAAGCGATCTGGAAAACGAGTTTGAGGAGCAACTCTAGGAGAGAGTTTTAGCTCCGAACTCGTCGAGAAGAGCTCCGCTTTGGAGGCGAACGGAGTGAAGAGCTCGGCTTTAGGAGAGATCCATTCGTAAGACGAGTGTGAGGAGGAACTCTAGGAGATAGTTGTGCTCCGAACTCGCTATTTAAATGACAGAATCAACGGTTGTGGGAGTAGTTCCGAATGGCGAACCACTTCTAACCCGCTGAAGAGCAAGTTATTTGAAGAGGAATCGAGCCAAGTGTTGGACTCCGAGCCATCGTTAGAGTTATTCAACGGTTGTGGGAGCAATTCCGAATGGCGAACCACTTCTAACCCGCTGAAGAGCAAGTTATTTGAAGAGGAATCGAGCCAAGTGTTGGACTCCGAACCATCGTTAGAGTTATTCAACAGTTGTGGGAGCAATTCCGAATGGCGAACCACTTCTAACCCGCTGAAGAGCAAGTTATTTGAAGAGGAATCGAGCCAAGTGTTGGACTCCGAACCATCGTTATTAAAGGTTAGTAAGTTGCGGGAGCAGCCATGTAGAAGAAGCTGGACTCCGAACCCACCATTTAAGAGAGTCGTGACTCGGAGAGATAGAGAAGCAAGAGCAATAATTTTCAATGAAAAGATGTAAAGTTTTATTGAAATAAACTAAGTGGCCGCTCCAATAGGGCGAGTCATTATTACATGTTGTTGGCCGAGTTACAAGCATCGGCCTTATTGAAAATCAAGATCTTACTGTTACAATAAGGTGAAGACCTCTTGGGAGGAGCTGGGAGATTCTGAGTCTTAAAGCTCGCCGGGCCCTTCGGTTCGTTTGTTGGCTCCTCAGGGGGGAAGCTCGGCCCCCTCTTTTTGGACGAACTTGGTCAGGTGCCCCCACTGTATGAGTTCTTCGATCACCTCCTTCAGAGCCCGACAATCATCCGTGTCGTGGCCGTGGTCCCTGTGAAAGCGGCACCACTTATCCTTGTTCCTCTTCTTGCCAGGTGTATTCATTCTTGGGGGAGCGCGGAGGAGCCCTTCCTTGTCCACCTCCATAAGAACTTCTGATATATTGGCAATGAGGGGAGTGAACTTCTCAAACTGAGGAATCGGGCGACGGTGTCCATTGCCATCCTTCTTGGATTTTTGGGACCCCTCTTCACTTGTGCTCTTTCGTTTGTTTTCGGAAGATGCCTCCTCAAAGCCTGGGAGATTCTCGGCTTCTTCGGCCCGAATGTACTTCTCGCTCCTAAGAAGGAGGTCGGCGAAATTATGTGGGGGCTTCTTGGCAAGGGAGGAGCGAAGGCTAGAGTTGAGGACGTTCAATTGGAAGGCGGCCACTGCAACAGGCTGATCAAGGGAAGCAATGGATCTCACTTCTGTAGTGAACCTCCTCACATAGTCTCTCAACTTCTCTCCCTTCTCCTGGCGAAGCTGGAGTAACGAGATGTTGGTCTTCTCCGTGCGTCTGCTACTCACAAAATGAGTGATGAAGAGGGTCTCGAATTGCTCGAAGGAGAATATGGAAGATGGGGCGAGGCGGGAGTACTACTCCCGAGCCGAACCCTTAAGAGTGGCGGGGAAGGTTTTGCACAGCAAAGCATCGGAAGCGTGGTGGATTAGCATGAGGGTCTTAAAGCTTTCGATGTGGTCCACGGGGTTCGACTCCCCCGAGTAAGTTTCGAACTGCGGTGGTTCGAAACCTTTTGGGATAGGAGCTTCCATGATGGTCCGGGAGAAGGGAGGTCTGCTCGGGCGGATGGTCCTTCCTCTTAACTCCTCATCCTTGTCTATTCGTCCGATGCGCCTCTCCATCTCGTGGAGACGGCGGTAGAGAGCATCGTCCCTTCGACAATAGTCAAACGAGCCTTTGGACTCGTCTTCATAGGAAGGGGTGCGACGACGGTAGCTCTGGGAGCGGTGAGGGCTAGACATGCGCTGTTGGTTGCTAGGAGCCGGAGGAGGAGTTATGGACCGATGGCGAGGACTTTGGACCCGTGGAGGGGTAGGAGCCCTCTGAGCATTGTTATTGTTGGGTCGGAGGTTAAGGGCTTGCAACACCGTTGCTTGGAACTGCTGGAACTCGGCACGGGTGATGGGTGCCTCATCGTTCCTCGGATGTTGTCGACCGGCAGGGGAATGAGGTCTTCTCCTATGGTGTTCGGGGGACTCTTTCATCCCTCTTCGGGAAGGGGACCTTTTGTAGTCTTGGCGGTGAGGAGATCGCTCATCCGGACGCTGTTGGCAGGAGGCTCCCTCTCAGGCCCGATTTTCATCCAGACGGTGACGAAGATCCTCATCCTTCTGCCGATTGAGGATGGTATTGCGGAGGTCGGAAACTCGAGGATTGTGGGAGGCCGTGGAATCCGAAGAGGCATTGTGTACCGAAATGCGGTCCTGATGGAGGGGTTGCTTCTGCGGGTTGGGACGCGAAGCCCCCGCACCGACATTCTGAGGACCGGCGGGACCCTTAGGGGGTTGCTGATTCTGAAGAGGAGGCTAATCTTGTTGAAGAGGGTCTTCCGCTTGGAGAGGAAGTTGCCCCTGCTGCTGAGCGGGTTGGATGGGGACTACCTCTTGCTGATCAACGGGATTGGGTCCACGGTTGGACCCTCTGGATCTTACTTTCCTAGGAGGCATGGCTGGAGGAGATCTGACCAACGGGAAGAGGGGAGGCTGCTATTCGTATGTTCCCCACAGACGGCGCCAATCTGTTACTGCTGAATCTGGTGTGGGGGTAAACAGATAGTATTTGTGGATTCTTGGAAAACCTGAATAGCAAACACCTAACCTGTTCCGCCGGAGTTTGACCGTTGACTCCCGCCGTTCACCTGCAAAAAGTGCGAGACCCCGGGATGGATCCCGGCGACGCACCCTCCGACGCTCTTGTCAATAATCTGAATGATTAAGAAAGAGCTTTTTATTGGAAAAGTATTGATTACCTCTTAATAGAGATAGATGGGGGGTATTTATAGTCGCCGTTGGGATCAGATTAGGAATGTAATCCTTGTGATTAGATAAGGAATGTAATCCCTAATTCCCGGTGAGAGGATAGTCGCGAATTAGGCCCGTTGATTTGGTTCAATCAGAAACCCTAATTCTATCCTGTCGGACTGGGTTTGTATCGGGTCGGGACGCGTACCCAGTTGAGGTGGATCCGTTTGCGGTTTATTGGATCTGTGAGAAGGAGACCCAGTACCCGTTTCGGACCCATTTGTATGTGAAATTACCGTTTTACCCCTGAGCTTTAAGATTCGTGTCCGATGTGAACGGTCCTGATTTAATCCTATTTTTAGCCATATCAACATCGATCCATAGTACTCAAGAAACAATCCTAACAAAATTATCACTCCTAAAATAGTTCATACACCCATAACTAATTCATAAAAATTTATTATATGATAAGAAAAATAATGCATTTGATCTAATATCTGAATCCGAATCTGAATCCAATAAGAAATTATTGGGTTTGAATCCTTAAATGGATCTATTATCCGAAGTTCGAAACCCAATCCCAAAATTTTAGAAGAGGGAAAATTGCAGCCAAATTTAAAATCCGAAACTAAAAAATTGTGCCTTTTAAAAGGGAATATAATTCGAGAACTCAAAGATCTCAACTGCCCCCTCCCCCCCCCCCCCCCCCCCCCCCCACACACACACAGATATATATATAAAAGAATTCTTCCATTGCAAACGGTAAAATGGAAGATTGGGCTGTTGGATAAAGTTCATCTTGATCCAATGGATGTGATCTCCCCCGCCCATCTCCTTATCTTCACTCTTCACTTAAGTGTGGAAAGGGATATTTTCAGGGTTTCACCCCAAATAACTCTTCACCTCCTTCACTCTCTCACTCACTATCTTTTTGAACAAACAGTAGCTGTTGTTTGAAACAACGACTTTTCATACCTAGGTCATTGTTGGAAACTACGGCCTAGGTTATGAACGACTATTGTATCATTTCAAACAATGACTTTCGCTCTCTGATAAGAACTTGTCTTTTTGAACGAATAGTAGCTGTTGTTTGAAACAATGACTTTTCATAACCTAGGTCCTTTGTTTGATGTTCTAGGTTATGAAAAGTCATTGTTCCAAACAATGGCTGATTTTCGTTCAAAAAGACAGTAAGTGAGATAGTGAAGGAGGTGAAGAGTTATTTGAGGGTGAAAACCTCAAAATACACCTCTCCTCACATAAGTGAAGAGAATGAGATTGACAGGGGAGATCACAGCCATTGGATCAAGATGAACTTTATCCAATGGCTAGCACTTCCATTTGCAATGAAAATTTGCTCTATATATATAGAGAGAGAGAAAAGTGAGCATCATATTTGTATAAAGAAATTTTCTCATACAAAGTGAGGTGTCAAAATAAGAACATTTAGATTATAGGTTTGTTAAATAACATCTTGGTTCATTTTGATTGTTAAGATTCTCTGCTGCAATTTGCAAATGAGTCTTTTGATCAAACTTATAATCTAAAGGTTCTTGTTTTGACACCTAACTTTGTATGAGAAAATTTTCTTATAAAAATATGAGGCTCACTTTTCTTTTATATATATATAGGCAAAATTTAAAAAAACTACACAAAACTTTTGGCCAGTTTCAAAAAACTACACTAAAGTTTTTTTTTAAAAAAAAGACACAATGTTTAAATAAGGTCCACTGGGTTAGTTAGGGTTAGGGTTAGGGTTAGGGTAGGGTTTAAAAAAACCGCTCACATCTTTTATTTGTGTTTAAAAAAACTACACTCATTTTTTATTTGTGTTTAAAAAAAATTACTTAACTAATCAGATGTTTAAATAAACCCCCAAAACTAACCCTAACCCTAACCCTAACCCTAACTAACCAGTGGACCTTATTTAAACATTGTGTCTTTTTTAAAATTAAAAAAACTTTAGTGTAGTTTTTTTAAACTGGTCAACGGTTTTGTGTAGTTTTATTAAATTTTGCCATATATATATATATATATATATATATATATATATATATATATTCCTTAATTTTGCATTGCCCTAATCCATTCCCGTCCCGTCGTTCTTAGAAACCCCCTTTTGCGATTTAAGAAAAGGGTGAAAATGGGGGAGGCGGATCTTTCGCATCTGGAACAGATGGTAAGAGAGCTCCAGTGTGCAATTCGGTACTAACCCATCTCTCAAAATCCCTCATTTCAAAAGAAACGGTAAATCTTTTGTATATTTATTAATTTGTTTCTTTGTTTGTTTGATTTTATGTAGTTTGAGCTTGTTGAAATCATCGGTTTTGCTTCCCTGCAATCATGTCTTCTGCAAGTGAGACTTGTAATTTTATTAGATTATTATTTCTGATTTTATTTGATTTAGTTTTTATTTATTTATTTAAGTTCATGTATTGTTGAGGGGATGAAACCAATCTCGGATTGCCCTGTTTGCCAAGTTTCATTCCGTAGGAGAGGTTTGCCAAGTTCCGTTCCGTTGCGGGGGTATATTACTACAAGGGCAGAGTACTGTTGAGTCCTAATTCACCTGCTAAACATTTGTTTTTGGAAGAGGTTCACTCATCTCCGTAGAGTGGGCATTTGGGAGAAGATAAGACTTGGCAACAACTTAAGAAGATTGTGTATTGGGAGGGAATTAAGCGAGATCTAAGGGAGTTTATCAAGTCTTGTGATACTTGTCAGCGTAATAAGTACCTGAGTACTTCTCCTGCGGGGTTTCTTCAACCTCTGCCTAGACCTAACCAAATTTGGGAAGACATCAGCTAAGATTTCATTGAGGGATTACCAAGGAGTTCTGGCTACACAACAATCCTGGTGGTAGTAGATCGATTGTCCAAATTTAGCCACTTTGTTCCCTTGAGCCGAATGCGTTGTTCCAAAATGTTCTTAAGTTGTATGGCTTGCCTAAAAGCATTGTGTGATCGTGATGCTATCTTTACTAGCAACTTTTTGTGAGAGCTATTGGAGATGTATGGTACAAATTTGTCTATGAGCTCTGCCTTTCATCTCCAGTCAAATGGACAAACAGAGGTGATCAATAGAGTTCTAGAGACTTATCTTCATTATTTTACTACACACAAACCTGAGGAGTGGTCGGCTTGGTTAACTTGGGCAAAATTTTGTTACAATACTCATACACATAGTTCAACTAAACTGTCTCCCTATCAAGCAGTATATGGAAAACCCCCACCTACAGTTAGCTCGTACATTCCGAAGATTGTCATAGTGCAAACAGTTCATGAGGAGCTTATTCATAGGGACATTATTCTGTAAATTCTGAAAGATAATTTGTTGCGAGCTCAGAATTGAATGAGCAATAAAGCTAATTAACATCGCACTGATAAAGAATTTGCAGGGGGAAATTGGGTTTTCCTTAAGCAGCAACCGTATAAGAAAGTATCGGTGGGTGGACATCGCATACACAAGTTTTCTTCTATTTACTATGGACCTTATCAGATAACTGCACGATTTGTGCAGTTGCTTACTGTTTCTTCCTAAAACATCTAAGATTGATGACATTTTTCATATTTCGCAACTCAAGACTCATGTGCCCAGATCAAGTGGTTCTGTTGTGGACTCGTCTGGTTTACTTGGTTATTTCATTGAGGTTGCCCCCCAACCTTTTTAGGTGTTAGACAGGCGGATTGTTCCAAAAGGGGTATTGCCATTTCTGAAGTTTTAGTTCAATGACACATGGAGTAGAAAGTGATGCAACTTAGGAAAGCTATTGGGATTTATACTAGCGGTTTCCTTCTTTATGGAGCATCATGGATGCTCCTATTGAAGGGGGAAGTATTGATCCAATCGCAGTTGGATATGTTAACTGTGGAGCTCTGCAGATGGTTCAGAGTGTGGTAAACATGGAAAGGAAGGGAATCAACAGTTGAGAAGAAGGAAAGATCTGTGTATCTGTCCTTATTCATAACGTATCAGTCCTTGGTAGAATTAAAGTCTTTCAAGGCTGTATTCGTAAAGTGTGTTGCAATCTTTCTCTTTAGTCCCTTTGTTATTTGTGTGTGCATTATATGTAAACACGTGTAGGAAGCAGACAGGTTGGATGTTAGCAGTGGGGCCCATAATTAACTGTCTAACTGTCTTCTCCTTGAGTTGTAAACATGTGCGATGCATGTAGGATTTTGGGTATAAATAAACCCATTGTAAGCAAAAATAAAGGATGAACGAAAATCTAAACTTTGAGATATTGTTCATCACCTTCTTCCTTTTCTCATCTTGATTCCTAGCCTAGGGTTTGCAGGTATTCGAAATGTAACGCCCCGAATCCCAAATACAACTGAATTCGAGATGTTCTACAGAATCTTTTCGCTACATTTAGTACAATTTTACAAGGAAATTTGAACTTTTCACTTTACATCAGAGTTACAATGAAACTTTACACTTTACATTGCACAGCGGAAGTAAAATTTACAACAATTAAATAAATGTACAACAACATTGTATAATCTTTAAGCATCTGTTCCTCTTTAATCTTTATCATGTCATTTACCTGCATATAAGACTGTGGGTACGTCAGTTTATTCAACCGACGAACATTATACACGGCCATCCTCTCTATGCCGGAAATAGTATAACTTATTTTTCATATTTAGCAAACACAAACTTGTCACATATCAAACTAAAGGGACTACCCTATTTATGTCGTGTTATGATTGTGCACTTAGTCCTTAATGCAAGTATTTATGTTAGATGACACTAATGCGCACTTGTTCGGATTCTATGCATCCCATACTACATAGGTCCGAGGGCAAGCCTCTTAATCGTTCTTCAACTTTGTAGGGTTCAAACCCTCGCCATGACTTAATCTACTACTGTAACTACGGTGAGTATCCTAGATGATCTATGAGTACAAGCACGTGTACAGAAAACCTGGAGGGGAACCCGACGCCATGTCTTGACTCTTCAAGAATGCATTCTGTGGCAATTCAGCCTCCTTCATGGCACAAGATCCTCTTGCAGTCACCAAACATCCCACAAGCGTGGCTAAAGTCCGATCATTACTGAGTTGTACCCACGCCATGTCTTGACTCATCAAGCATGCATTCTGTGGCTCACACACCCGCACCGTAACTCTAGTTCTCATACTCGTGTTTTTCTCTCACTTTCATCACGTCTTCACTATGCACTAATCCTTAGTTTTTATTAGAATCATGAACAAAATCAAAGCTCTAGAGTTAGCCTCTCCACTAAACCGGACTTATTCATTTATTCAAACATGACCAACCTTGGTCTTTCATTTCAATATTTCATTTCATTTCTTTCCAAATGCCGAGGGAGACTTAGCTACTCTTTTGTTTCAATTCCAATTCACAATTTCTAAATTGAGCATTTCCAACTCATAAATTCATTTTCATAATCATAACAGATTTCTCTTTCATTAGCATGATCTCTAAATTATTCAATAGTCCATAATCGCACATTGAATTATGTGTTTCATCAAATATCAATTCCACATTTAAATCACTTCACTAAATGGATATTTACATACCATAAATTTCACACTATTCTCAAATGAGAATAATTCACAATGCATCACTACATATAATTTCTTCTTTTCTAATATTTTATTTCAAGCCTTTCTTCAAAGTGCAACTTTTATACCATATATAACCATAAGTCTCAATTATACATTTTATTCGCAAATCATATTTTATTCTATGTAATTAATCCCCAAATTATTTTTCATAAGTCCCATATATTTTTAGAGGACTAACCATATTATTTTCATAATTTTTGAATCACCAAAAAACTCAAAAAAAATGTTTTTTCTAAACTGCCGAAGCCAAGAATCGAACCCAGGACCACAATGAAAACAGCCCAAGGCACAGGCCACTAGGCCGGATGCTACACACGTTGTAAGGAGGGCTGAGAGCATTATATGCTCTCGGCTGCTGTTCTCTTTTATTTTAAAAATTTATGAAACAAAGAGTGTTGCCCAAGGGATTCGAACCAGCGACCACAGACCACTGTAGCGGTTAAAGCTGTCCCGACCACTTGAGCTACGCGCTCAGGTTGTCAATAACGCAACTAAAAATTTATTTAAACCAATTCTCTCTGTTATTAAAACGTTTCGATGTTCAACTAGTCCTCATTTTATTTTGCTTTTATAAAATTTACTGTAAATGTCCAGATTGACTAATATCATCATAAATTATATCCAGTATGAAAAAATAATTTTTTCAACAATTAAAACATATTTTTCCATACAATTAATTTGAATTCTACATTATAACTACCACATTTCTTCATTTCGACATTTCTTAACAATTAACACTACTAATCCCTTTATTAGCAAACTTCACATTAATTCTCTATTCTTAATCTTTTACCAAACATACAAAATTATATCTTAATTCATTTATTTGAATGTAACACAAAGATTCATTTAAACACACAAAGTAGCATTGTCAATCTACTAACTTTTTGTATATAATTTGTGATGTAGATAATGAAACTATCTTCAATAATCCATGGCCATAATTAATTCACTCACAATTTAGCCTTTACTAATAGAACCACATACAATTTCATATCCACATTTCAATCAATCCATAGGTCATTTTTATCAATTAAATGCGTACTCTTATTAATATTTTTCATGCTTCATTCATTCAATTCAATCTAGCATGCATTCCTAATTAGAAACATGGAAAATTTACCCACCTTAAATGGAGAGAAAAATACAACTAGCGACACCTCCTAAACAATGTCCTTGCAAACGAGAGCGATCCTCCTCCTTGAAGCGCGCAACCGAGCGTCCAAGAACACCCAACCCGAGAGCTCCTAAGCCAAACCGAGAGCACTCCCTTGATAGCCGGCCTCTCCTCTTCTTGTTGCAAGCACAATTCCCACACACAACTCAATCTTTTAACTCACTAAAATAACTACTAGATACTTGTATTAGCTATAGGTTTGGGAAGAATTAATTTGCACAAGAATACTAGCCATGGGATGGGGGTATTTATACTAACAATCTAGGGAAATGGATGGCTAAGATTGAAGTAGGAGTTAGGAACAAATGGCTTAGATTTAAGGAGGAGTTACACTAACTACCCATGATGAGTAACCATCTCCACCATGATCCCACTCAAAAATTTCATTTCCCTCCAAGATGCAATCCGGCCATGCTTTGGGAAGGTGCACTTTGCAACTGGACGTGCAATGCACGTGCAAGCATTTGCCTCCAAAAATTTGTACATTAAATTTTACATAAAAATAATCTTTAAAATGTATTCTACATTACAAGTTGTATTAAAAAATAAAATAGCTCATGGGCTTTAGTTTTTGGGCCAAAATAATAATTATAAAAATAATAAATAAATTCAATTTGGGCTTTTAAAAAGAAAGGCTTTTGTCTATTTGAAAAAGGGCCTTATACAAAAATAATTAAAGAGCACATATATAAATATCTATACTCATCATAATGAAAATAATTACCAAAATATTGCACGTGCACACTACGTGCAAAATAAATAATTTCCATTAAATAAAAATCGAGGCATTACAACACTCCCTCCTTAGAATAGTTCCGTCCCCGGAACTACAGTCAAGAGTGAGAAACAAAATACAACACTCATAACAAGCACGAGAGGAAGAAAAAAATACAAAGATACAAAATACAAATCAAGCAAAAAGCTCAGGATAATCCTTCAACATCATCTCCTCAGACTCCCAAGTACCCTCTTCAACCAAATGGTTTCTCCAGACTACCTTGACCATCGGTATCGTCTTATTCCTCAAGACTTTCTCTCGACGATCAATAATCTCGACAGGAGACTCGATGTAATTCAGATCCAATTGCAAACCTTCCGGCACTTCAGGCAAATGATGACTCGGATCTGGAATATAACCTCTCAGCATAGACACATGAAAGACATTGTGCACCTGAGATAACTCTTCCGTAACTCAAGCCGATAAGCAGTTTTCCCGATCCTTTTCAATATCTTGTACGGGCCTATAAACCTCGGGGCTAACTTCCCGCCTTTGCCAATTCGAACCACACCTTTACTGGGCGATACTTTCAGAAAGACGAAGTCACCAACCTCAAACTCAAGGTCCCTTCTCCGGTTGTCTGCATAGCTTTTCTGCCTGCTCTGAGCTTCTACCAACCTTTTCCTGATCAGAACAATCTTCTCAGAGGTTTGCTGCACAAGCTCAGGACCAAACAACTGACGCTCCCCAACTTCAAACCAACAAACAGGTGTCCTGCACTTCCTGCCATACAAAGCTTCGTACGGCGTCATCCCAATGCTAGCCTGAAAACTGTTGTTGTAGACAAACTCTACCAAAGGTAAATGCCTTTCCCAACTGCCTCCAAAGTCTAGTACACAACACCGAAGCATATTCTCAAGAATACGGTTGACTCTCTCGGTCTGTCCATCGGTTTGCGGATGAAAAGCAGTACTGAAATCTGCCTTGGTACCCAAAGCTGTTTGAAGACTCCTCCAGAAATGCAAAGTAAACAGCGCATCTCGATCAGACACAATAGTTGACGGAACACCATGAAGCCTGACGATCTCGCCAACATACAACTTAGCTAACTTGTCCATCGAAGCAGTGAGTTTCATCGCCAAAAAGTGAGCGGACTTGGTTAGTCGATCGACTATAACCCAAATTACATCATTGCCTTTAGGACTCTTAGGCAATTCCGTAATGAAATCCATAATGATGTTATCCCACTTCCATTCCGGAATAGGTAACGGCTGTAATAGACCTCCGGGTCTCTAATTTTCGGCTTTGACTTGCTGACAAACCTCACACTTCGCCACAAATTCAGCCACATCCCGCTTCAAACATGACCACCAGAAATGCTGTTTCATGTCTTTGTACATCTTAGTACTCTCAGGATGTACTGACAAAAGAGTAGCATGTGCCTCCTGAAGAATACTCTCTTTCAGGTCCGCCTGATCCGGAACACACAGCCTCTCTCCAAACCACAACACTCCATCCTTGATTTGAAATCCGGGCAACCTGCCGGCACCAACCTGCTCCTTCATCTCCAAGATATCAGCATCAACCTCCTGACTTGCAATGATCCTTGCATTCAAAGTAGGCTGAAGCCTCAACTGAGCTAAAGATGCTCCCAATCCTTGCAGGACAACTTCAATACCTGCTCGGTCCAATTCCTCAATCAGATGCTTCTGAGTTGTAATCAAACTGGCTAAACTGCTCTTGCGACTAAGTGCATCAGCAACAACATTAGCTTTCCCAGGATGATACTTGATCTCAGGTCACATGTCCTCAAGCACTTCCAACCATCTCCGCTGCCTCAAATTCAGATCCCTCTGCTGATATATGTACTTCAAACTCTTGTGGTCCATGTACATGTTCAATTTTTCACCATACACGTAGTGCCTCCATTGCTTCAGGGCAAAGATAATCGCAGCCAACTCCAGATTATGAGTCGGGTAATTCTTCTCATGCGGTCGTAGTTGCCTAGACCCATAAGCGATTACTCTTCCTTCTTGCATTAAGACACAACCAAGCCCACGGTGGGAAGCATCGCTGTAAACATCATACTCAACACCTGCTCTAGGCAAAGCAAAAATAGGTGCAGTAGTCAGCTTCTCTTTCAACTCCTGAAAGCTCGCCTCACATTGCTCAGTCCACTTGAAGTTCACATTTTTCTTGGTCAGTCCAGTAAGCGGCGCGGCTATCTGAGCATAACCTTGAATGAATCTCCTGTAGTATCCAGTCATTCCAAGAAAACTTCTGACTTCCTTCACTGTAGTAAGCCTAGCCCAATCTCTCACTGCCTCTATCTTCTGAGGGTCAGTTGCCACTCCCTCCTTAGAAAGGATGTGACCTAGGAATGCCACTTCAGATTTCCGAAAATCACACTTGGATAACTTGGCATACAACTCCTGCTCTTCCAGCTTCTTCAAAACTACTGCCTGATGCTCGGTGTGCTCCTCTTCTGACTTGGAGTACACGAGGATATCGTCGATGAACACCACGACAAAAGAATCAATGAACGGCCTCAGAACTCTGTTCATTAAATCCATGAAGATTGCGGGTGCATTTGTCATTCCAAATGGCATAACGAAGAATTCGTAATGCCCATGTCGAGTTCTAAATGCAGTTTTGTGCACATCTTCAGCTTTCACTCGAACTTGGTGATATCCTGATCGAAGATCTATTTTGGAGAATACAGCTGCTCCTTGTAGACGATCGAACAAGTCATCAATTCGGGGAATAGGATACTTATTCTGAACAGTGACTTTATTTAGCTCCCGGTAATCGATACATATTCTCATCGATTTATCCTTCTTCTTTACCAAAAGCACTGTTGCTCCCCAAGGTGACGCACTAGGTTGAATAAAGCCTCTCTCCAATAGTTCCTCAATCTGCCGTTTCACCTCATCCTGTTCCACTGGAGCCATCCTATATGGTGCCTTAGAAATGGGTGCACTTTCCGGTTGAACAGTGATGCTGAATTCTACATCACGATGCGAGGTAACCCGGGAAAATCATCTAAAAACACAGTCGGATAGTCCCGAACCACAGGAATCCCTTGCACTTCCACAGGAGTCTCTTCCTTACGGATAGCTACCACCCGCTTAGAACACTTCTTCTTCCCTTGGAAAATGACTTCAGGTCCACCTGGAGCCTTCACTGTTACCGTCTTGGTTTTGCACTCGATACTTGCACTGTACACCGACATCCAATCAATGCCAATGATAACATCAACTCCCAAGATAGTCAGCTCGATCAGATCAATCCCGAAGATTCGATCTCCAATCACGTTCTTGCAATCCACGCATAGTACCGATCAGTGGTCAGAGTTTCCCCTGATGGAGTAGCTACTGCTAAGATCTTGCCTGGAAAAATCTTCGGTTCAACTCCCAACACTTTAGCAAATTTAGGAGACACAAAAGTATGAGAAGATCCAGTATCGAACAACACAACAGCTTTCATTCCATATTTTGATGTAAAAGGTCCATCAAATTCGAAGTATGAAACATGAACTTTCAAGTCAATATTTTCATTTCATTAAATTTCAAACTTTATACATTCGAATTGAAAAACATTTCTTGACATCAGAATGGAAATAGTAGAAGCTACAACAGTTTAACTCCTACGGTTCCTCTTCGCTTTTCGAAGTTCTCCCCGTAGTTCATCAACTTCATCCTTCAGCACATCGGTCAGATTCTTCCTCTTCTCGAGTTCCCATACACGATGACTGAGAACTGAAAAGTCGTCCTTTCGCTTTGCCAACTGAGCCTCCAATAATCCGACTCTCTCTCGCAGTGTTTCTACCTGCCTCTGAAGAGATGTCACAAGACTATTCGGAACTGGTTCTTCTTCTTCATCAGAAAGTCATCAGATGAATCCGGAGGTGGGGTGATCTCTCGGGATTCAGGCCATTCTTCTCCGTCAGAATCTGCTTGCCTTGGATAGTACTCTTCCTCGAAATCTGCTTGTCCAGGATGGTACTCTTCCTCGATGATATGCCAGTCGTCGTCTCTCGCAGGGTCGAAGTGATCAGCCATCTTAGAAATAGAGAGGAAGAAGCATAAGTCATAGAGCAACACAAATGTAAGTCACTTACATTTAAATCTCTAGACTCAAACACACACTCTAATGTCCACTACTAGGGTGTCGTTCCTTATAAATTTGTACAAGTGTGAAACGTGGCTCTGATACCACTCTGTAACGTCCTGAATCCCAAATACAACTGAATTCGAGATGTTCTACAGGATCTTTTCGCTTCATTTAGTACAATTTTACAAGAAAATTTGAACTTTTCACTTTACATCAGAGTTACAATGAAACTTTACATTTTACATTGCACAGCAGAAATAAAATTTACAACAATTAAATAAATGTACAACAACATTGTATAATCTTTAAGCATCTGTTCCTCTTTAATCTTTATCATGTCATTTACCTGCATATAAGACTGTGGGTACGTCAGTTTATTCAACCAAAATACATTATACACGGCCATCCTCTCTATGCCGGAAATAGTATAACTTATTTTCCATATTTAGCAAACACAAACTTGTCACATATCAAACTAAAGGGACTACCCTATTGATGTCATGTTGTGATTGTGCACTTAGTCATTAATGCAATTATTTATGTTAGATGACACTAATGCGCACTTGTTCGGATTCTATGCATCTCATATTACATAGGTCTGAGGGCAAGCCTCTTAATCGTTCTTCAACTTTGTAGGGTTCAATCCCTCGCCATGACTTAATCTACTACTATAACTACAGTGAGTATCCTAGATGATCTATGAGTACAAGCACGTGTACAGAAAACCTGGAGGGGAACCCCACGCCATGTCTTGACTCGTCAAGCATGCATTCTGTGGCAATTCAGCCTCCTTCGTGCCACACGATCCTCTTGCAGTCACCAAACATCCCACAAGCGTGGCTAAAGTCCGATCATTACTGAGTTGTGTCCACGCCATGTCTTGACTCATCAAGCATGCATTCTATGGCTCACACACCCGCACCGTAACTCTAGTTCTCATACTCGTGTTTTTCTCTCACTTTCATCACGTCTTCACTATGCACTAATCTTTAGTTTTTATTAGAATCATGAACAAAATCAAAGTTCTAGAGTTAGCCTCTCCACTAAATCGGACTTATTATTCAAACATGACCAACCTTGGTCTTTCATTTCAATATTTCATTTCATTTCTTTCCAAATGCCGGGGGAGACTTAGCTACTCATTTGTTTCAATTCCGATTCACAATTTCTAAATTGAGCATTTCCAACTCATAAATTCATTTTCATAATCATAACAGATTTCTCTTTCATTAGCATGATCTCTAAATTATTCAATAGTTCATAATCGCACATGGAATTATGTGTTTCATCAAATATCAATTCCACATTTAAATCACTTCACTAAATAGATATTCACATACCATAAATTTCACACTATTCTCAAATGAGAATAATTCACAATGCATCACTACATATAATTTCTTCTTTTCTAATATTTTATTTCAAGCCTTTCTTCAAAGTGGAACTTTTATACCATATATAACCATAAGTCTCAATTATACATTTTATTCGCAAATCATATTTTATTCTATGTAATTAATCCCCAAATTATTTTTCATAAGTCCCATATATTTTTAGAGGAATAACCATATTTTTTTCATAATTTTTGGATCACCAAAACACTCAAAAAAAACATTTTTTCTAAACTGCCGAAGCCAAGAATCGAACCCAGGACCACAAAGAAAACCGCCCAAGGCACAGGCCACTAGGCCGGATGCTACACACGTTGTAAGGAGAGCTGAGAGCATTATATGCTCTCGGCTGCTGTTCTCTTTTATTTAAAAAATTTATGAAACAAAAAGTGTTGCCCAGGGGATTCGA
This sequence comes from Hemerocallis citrina, assembly GCA_017893485.1. Lineage (NCBI taxonomy): Eukaryota > Viridiplantae > Streptophyta > Magnoliopsida > Asparagales > Asphodelaceae > Hemerocallis > Hemerocallis citrina. Next base: position 47,846,340 of record CM030368.1, read on the forward strand.
ACCAGCGACCTCAGACCACTGTAGCGATTAAAGCTGTCCCGACCACTTGAGCTACGCGCTCAGGTTGTCAATAACGCAACTAAAAATTTATTTAAACCAATTCTCTCTGTTATTAAAACGTTTCGATGTTCAACTAGTCCTCCTTTCATTTTGCTTTTATAAAATTTACTGTAAATGTCCAGATTGACTAATATCATCATAAATTATATCCAGTATGAAAAAATAATTTTTTCAACAATTAAAACATATTTTTCATACAATTAATTTGCATTCTACATTATAACTACCACATTTCTTCATTTCGACATTTCTTAACAATTAACACTACTAATCCCTTTATTAGCAAACTTCACATTAATTCTCTATTCTTAATCTTTTACCAAACATACAAAATTATATCTTAATTCATTTATTTCAATGTAACACAAAGATTCATTTAAACACACAAAGTAGCATTGTCAATCTACTAACTTTTGGTATATAATTTGTGATGTAGATAATGAAACTATCTTCAATAATCCATGGCCATAATTAATTCACTCACAATTTAGCCTTTACTAATAGAACCACATACAATTTCACATCCACATTTCAATCAATCTATAGGTCATTTTTATCAATTAAATGCATACTCTTATTAATATTTTTCATGCTTCATTCATTCAATTCAATCTAGCATGCATTCCTAATTAGAAACATGGAAAATTTACCCACCTTAAATGGAGAGAAAAATACAACTAACGACACCTCCTAAACAATGTCCTTGCAAACGAGAGCGATCCTCCTCCTTGAAGCGCGCAACCGAGCCTCCAAGAACACCCAACCCGAGAGCTCCTAAGCCAAACCGAGAGCACTCCCTTGATAGCCGGCCTCTCCTCTTCTTGTTGCAAGCACAATTCCCACACACAACTCAATCTTTTAACTCACTAAAATAACTACTAGATACTTTTATTAGCTATAGGTTTGGAAAGAATTAATTTGCACAAGAATACTAGCCATGGGAGGGGGGTATTTATACTAACAATTTAGGGAAATGGATGGCTAAGATTGAAGTAGGAGTTAGGAACAAATGGCTTAGATTTAAGGAGGAGTTACACTAACTACCCATGATGAGTAACCATCTCCACCATGATCCCACTCAAAAATTTCATTTCCCTCCAAGATGCAATCCGGCCATGCTTTGGGAAGGTGCACTTTGCACGTGTACGTGCAATGCACGTGCAAGCATTTGCCTCCAAAAATTTGTACATTAAATTTTACATAAAAATAATCTTTAAAATGTATTCTACATTACAAGTTGTATTAAAAAATAAAATAGCTCATGGGCTTTAGTTTTTGGGCCAAAATAATAATTATAAAAATAATAAATAAATTCAATTTGGGCTTTTAAAGAGAAAGACTTTTGTCTATTTGAAAAAGGGCCTTATACAAAAATAATTAAAGCGCACATATATAAATATCTATACTCATCATAATGAAAATAATTACCAAAATATTGCACGTGCATACTACGTGCAAAATAAATAATTTTCATTAAATGAAAATCGAGGCATTACACGAAATGGTGCGAAGACGTCCCGTAGCATCCAACTTCGCCGTTGGTGGACGAGTTCAAACAATTTCCCCACTATCATTAGTATAACAATATAAGTCTCGTAAGAGTTGGCAATAGTAGTGTTAGGGAATTATTCCCTTTAGGATCTTGTTGAGTCTTCGACACGATCAATACAAACCATCAAGCAAATACTAGATCACACCAACCACACAAAACACACAAGAATTGTCCAAATTCAAACTTTCATTTTAATCCGGGGGAGGAAGAACCGAGAAATTATTCAACTAAAGAAGATACAAGAATATTACAATTCTCACAACGACACTCTCTCAAGCTTAACTGGAACTACTGTATGTTTACAATGGAGAATCTCTCACCTCTTAGATGAAGTATTATCTTCTTCTATTTGATACTCAATAGAATCATATCGTTCTTTGAGACGTTTACATTGATTATATAGAGATCTAGAGAAACCTTAATTTGATATCTTAATACAATAACCACTCGATGAATACTAAAAAGATAAACATATAATTAGAGCATACGATCTAACTTGAGAACAAAGTTGGGCTTTACATGATCCCCAAGACCAAATACCCAAAACCAACGGTCGACTATCCATGATTACGGTAAATCGCAATCAGTAAGAACCAAACCCAAGGCGTTGACAGTCGACTGCGCAAATCATGTAGTTGACTGTCCAGTTGTTGTTTGCTTACTGCTGCTTGGCTGCTTCCTTTCTTCTTCAATATTCGCATTGATCCCTATACTCGTATCACCATCTTCTCTTCACACTGAGTAAGTATGCAAGACATTAAACTCAACAAGTAGTTGGGACAATTATCATACAGAACTAAACACAATTACTATTCAGCTCAAACACATATTATACTTTGTTTTGCACCTAAATCAAGAATGAAGAAACACATACAGAAATACACGCTAGCTACAATATGAATATGAAAAACATAAGCAATTTGTTGAGTGTCATACAGCCAGTTTAAATATATGTTGTCGTGCCCTTGCAAGAGCTGTCTCTATTAACGTTGGATGGTCTCCATAAAGCTTTATTTGGCATGTCTCTGCCATAGCCTTGGCAAATACCTGAGAAACAAATTATAGAAACAACAATATTATGTTACCGACAACTTAAATGTTATTCTGAAAACCTCACTGATATGATCTAGTGAATGATAACATGTTTATCCATCACCATTCATTTTCCAAAAAAAAGAAGGGGGGCATGTTAGGAATGTGTCTTGAATACTACTAATGGTTTGGTTTAAAAGAAGGTCAGATGAAGTACGGAGGTCGAAGCGTAAAAGGGAGTAGAAGAATACAGAGCAGCAATAGTGTAGGCAGAGTTGCAGTCGACTGTCCAAAGTTGTGGGCGACCTCCCCCCCCCCCTCCCCCGACCGCACACCCGACCGCAGTTGCACAGGGTTTGGCCGAAAGGAGGATGGGCGACCGGTCTTGTTGGATGGTCAACCGACCACAGCATTGTGTTCGTTTTGGATCTCAGTTTGTTAGGTTGTTTCAGCCCAATTTTCAACTCCAAGTTAGATCATATAGCTCCTATTCAGTTACTTCTCCAACAAGTTATCGGAAAACTTAGAATCGAGATTAAACCTAGGGTTCTTTCTATTCTTCTATATATATTGCAAATTCCTCCAATATGATAGTAGAGTACTTCATTGATATTTTATCCATTGCAAAGAGAGGCTTGAGAGAGATAGTTCTTGGTGAGTGAGTTTAATTCTTTATATTGAGTGAATCAGTAACTCCTTGTAATCGCTTCTAGTTGAATATCAGATCTTCCTATATTTCCCCCAAGATTAAACGAAAACTAAACGGGATAAATCCTCGTTGTGTTTGTATTGGATTGGTGGATCTACTTGTTTGCTTAATTGGTTTGTCTTATCTACTTCGACTTCCTCATTGCTCTATTTAGTTTCACTGCGACAACGGGCGTTCGTTGACGCTCCAATCCCAACAACTGGTATCAGAGCTTCAGGTTGCCGAGTCCCTTGGTTAAGATGACAGATCACAGTTTTTTGAAGATCAAGCAGTTCGATGGAAATATCATTTTCAATCTTGGAAGATTGACAGGTATGATTTCCTTGTTCAAGAATATTTGCAGTTAGCCGTTAAGAAGAAAGAAAAGTCAACTGATATGAAGGAGGATGTTTGGAAGATATTCGTGAAAGAGCCATAAGTCTGATCTGACTATCATTGGCGAACGAGTTCAAGTACAAATTTCTTGAAGAAACTGATGCGGTGAGTTTGTGGGAAAAACTCATAGCTGACTGCTCTGGTTCGTCGTTATTAGATCGGATGCATTGGAAGAGGAAGTTATTCCGTTTGTTAATGAAGGAAGGTACCGATCTCCAAAACCACATCACAGAGTTCAATAAGGTTTTATCTGAACTCAAGGCGATAAATGTGGATGTGTGTGAGGAAGATAAAACATTCAACCTGATATATTCACTACAATGCTACACAGTAGATCTTCCAAGGAGAGTATTTCGATAGATGGTGTAATCAAAGCATTGAAGAAAAGTCAACTTAGGAAGGAGACCCATAAATCATCGTCTACTTCAAGTTGTTTAGCAATGGAAGGTCCTTCAGAGGGAAGATAAAGTGCTATATAAAAGGATTCGATCTGTTGTCGATATTGCAAGAGGGCAAGGCATATGTAACCCATGTTTCCGTAAATACATATTTTCTAAATATTTTTCATATTTTGATTATTTATAAATTCATTTTTGTTTTTAATTCGATTTGGACCTTCCATTAAAATCTTTTCGAACCGAAAATTATATTTACTTTGAATAATAGTATATTCTAACTTTATTTTCTGTTCTAAGTGATCGACTATTTATATTTTAGCTCAAATCAAATGTAATATTACTATCTGAATTATTTTAATGAATTTGTTAAAACCAAATCTTATTTTTGTATTTTATTAACTATTAATATTATTATTGTTATTTCTTGATGGTTTATTAAAAATTCACTTTTATTCGTTAATCGTATTGTAGTTATTTTCAAATAATTTTCATATTGTAATATAATATTGTTTTGTATATGACATTGCTGCTGTTACTATTCTTCTCATTATTTCATTGTTATTACTACTATTATTAGTTTTGATTGTTCATGATTTAATGTATATATATGTGTGTGTATGTTTTATAAAGCCTATTCTATTTAATTATCTCATATTGGATTTTATAACCCACATCTTATTGGATCCGCTTTTAATACCCAATAACTCAAACCCAATAACCATATACTATATAAATACCCTAATCACTTTAACCCTAACCTAAAGCCTACCCCATTTCACTGTGCAAACCCTAGCTGCCTAAACCCCCCACTGTTCATCATCCCTACCCCGTCTCCTTCTTCCCCTAATCTCGTCGATCCCCGTCTTCACCGCTGCAACCCATCCTCCCTCACCTTCATCCCCTGCAGCACACCCCCACCGTCTTCCCCATCCCGCTCGAGCCACCATTGACTCCTCCATCCCTCGAGCCTCACAGCCACCGTATCCCATCTCCTCATCATCATCTCACCTCCACCATCCTCGATCGTCCTCCTTATCATCATCTCACCTCCACCATCTTCGATCGTCCTCGCCTCCCTTAATTCAGTCGTCCTCATCCTCTTCCTTTCTCCGTCGAGCATCATCGCCCTCATCATCTTCTTCCCCAATCGATTCCCCCACCGAAGCTCCACCCTCCTCAACCCCTGCATCACCCTGAGTGCCTCACCGTTCCTTCTCATCCTGCCATTTCATAGACAATGAGGCCTACAAAAGATTTATCTAAAAGAGAAACTTCAATGTTAATAAATATACTAATGTTTCACTTTTCAAAAGAAATGAGGAGAATAGTTCTTTTATGTTGTTAAAAATGGGAATTTGGAATCTAAACAAATATACCATACTGTTTTTCAAAAGAATACATTCTGAAAAAGATCTAGATTTTAAATAAGTACAATTTGATTGAGAAACTGAGTTTAGTAGAGAAGGAGTTAGATACAGATTAGTAGTATAAAGCAAATTTTACTCATGAGTACAACAGAGAATGGGTTTGGGAGTACTGGCTTTCGGTGGGGGTTAAGAGCATTGTGAACAGTGCTGGAAGTCGTGGGTTCGAGTCTTGATGGGACTGTTACTGTAGCAGGGCGGGGGTGTTTGTCTGGGTTCGAATCCAACCCTTGCCTTTTGTTTGTGGTTTTTGATTTTTTTTAACATATTTCGATTTTTGGGGTATTTTAATAGTTTTTAAGCGTATAAAAAAATTAAGAAAAATACTAATATTCTGCTAAAATTACTTAGACTTCATAAAAATTATTTCTACAATATTTGACATATTATAATGAGATTGAAAATAATTTTTGGGAAGAAGAACTTGATAAATTTTCTTAGAATATGACCTTGATTAATTTAAGAAAAGGAATATTTTGAATGTAAAGAATTTTTGTGTAGAGAGTAAAATTGAGATTTTCGACAAGGAAAATTTTAGTAAGTTAATAAATGAAATTTGATGTTTAATATATGCAAGTGTGCATGGAAAATGAAATAAAAAGATCATGATGGAATGTAGAAATTTGTTAGTATAAACACTCATTTTGATGAACATGAAAGGAGGTTGGAACTAGAGTTTAGCTAAGTCCTTACATCGGCGTGAGTGAAATTTTGAAGAGAAATGTGATAATAAAAGACCAAGATTGGGGTCATGGTTAACACTTGATGTTTAAGACTGGTATAGAGGTAACGCTAACTCTAGGGTGTTAATTTAATTCATGATTCAAATATCTAATGAATACACTATAGTGAAGATGTGATGAAAGTAAACGAAAACACAAGTATGAGGACCTCGGATCTATGGTGTGAGGGTGTTCACAGGCTGTCTGCATGATGCGTCATGTCATGACGTGGATACATCTCCGGAGTTATCGGGACCGTGGCGACGCTTGTGGTGTGCTTGGTGACTACGTAGTGCTATCATTGCATGACGGAGGCGAATTGTCCATAGGTTGTCTGCATGATGCGTCATGTCATGACGTGGGATTCTCCTCCAAACTGTCTGGGCATGGGCTCATAATTCATAAAATATCTAGGATACTTACCGTAGTTACCGTAATGTTAAACTCATGACGAGAGATTCAACCCTACAAGATGAAGAACGGTTAAGGTCTTGCCCTCGGATTTATGTAGAATGGGATGCATAAGTTCGAATGAGTGTGCATTAGTGTCATGAAATAATAAATAACTGCATTAAGACTAAGTGCACCATTACACACGACATCAATAAGATAGTCCCCCTTAGCTTTGTTTGTGAACAAGTGTGTGCTTTCCAAGTAAGAGAAATTGATGTATTATATCCTAGCGTCAGTTGTATGCAACTTACGTGCCCACAGTTTCTATACAGGATAAAATGAATGAAAGGACTAAAGAAGGAATGTTGCTTAAAGAAATGTTCAAATTGTTATTTATTTCATGTATCTTGTTGTAATTATAATTCCGCTGCGTTGATGTAATTATTGTTGAATAAAAAGTTTTAAATTCCTTGTAAAATTATACGAAGTGAAGTGTAAAGATCCTGTGGAACTTCGAATTCCGACTTATTTGGAATTCGGAGTGTATCAGAGTGGTATCAGAGCCATGCTTCCAAGTAGTACAAATTTATAAGGAACGACACCCTAGAGTGGACATTAGAGTGCGAGTTGGGCGTAGAGATTTAAATGTAAGCTACTTACATTTGTGTTGCTCTATGATAGATGCTTCTTCTTCTTCCTTCCTAAAGATGGCGAACCACCATGACGTAGCAAGCAATGATGATTGGCACATAAATGAAGAGGACTACTGCCCCGGACAAGGAGATTCCGACGAAGAAGATCTTAAGGAGTATGAAGGAGAATGTCCCGAGTCCCGAGAGATCACTCCACCTTCGGACTCATCAGACATTTCATCCGACAAGGAAGAACCAGTTCCAAGAGATCGCATCGAATCTCTTCAGAGGCAGGCGGAGATTTAGAAGGAGAGAGCAGACCAATTACAGGCCCAGTGTATGAAGTGCAAGGAGAATATTGTAACCCTTAGTCATCTTGTTTAAGAACTCGAGAAGAGAAAGAACATGTATGATGTGCTGAAAGGAGAGGTAGCAGAACTACGGGAAGAGCTTAGGAAAGCCAAGAGAAACCATATGGATTAGAATGTTGTAGTATCTCAATGTTCTTTACATGGATGTCAGACGATATTTTAAATTTGAATGTAAAAAGTTTGAATTCAACGAAATGAAAAAGTTGATTTAAATTCATGTTTTCGACTTCGAATTTAATGGATCTTTTGAATCAGAGTATGGCTGGAAGAAGATCAAAGAATGGAGAAGGGCCCAGTTATGGACTCGACTTGGAAATAGAGTTGGCCAGAGTCTATCAGACCCTCAATGTCGTTGCCATGAACCAAAACCATAGGGAGATGCCTACAAATCCTGTTCCTGAGGCGATCAAACTTGTGGAATCATTTAAGAGAATGAAGCCGCCAATGTTTGAAGGAAATTCAGACCCAGATGCAGTCGACAATTGGATTAGGCAAGTCGAGACTATCTTTGAGGTCTTGGAAACTCCAGAAGGTAGCAAGGTGAAACTAACTACATTGCAACTTGAGAAGGATGCAGCTGTATGGTGGTAATCCATGAAGCGGACTATGGGAAATGGTGTTATCAGTTGGGAGGAATTCTTGGAAGAGTTCCATGGTCACTACTTTCCATCCGATGTTGAAGAGAAGAAAGCGATGGAGTTCCTAGCACTGCAGCAAGGAGGCATGTCTGTCAGAGAGTATGAGACAAAATTTACTCAACTTTCGAGGTATACACCCAAACTTGTGACGGACGAGGCAAAGAAAGCTCGGAAGATCGAGCACGGTTTGAGGTCGAGTCTGAGATCAAGGATGATACCCCTTGGTATCAGGAGGTTTGACAAGCTAGTCAAGCGAGTTGCAACTATAGAGGAGGATATGGAGCAGTTTAATGCCGCCGAGAATAAGAGGAGTAATTGGAATGTCGGGAAGATGCCCACAATTTTTGGGAATGTCAGGAGGCAGCCGCCAGCTCAAAGATTCAAACCTACGGGGGCGAACGCTGTCAATGTGGCTGGAGGACCCGAAAATGGTTGGGTAAGACCTCCTGTGGTGACTTGTTTCAATTGTGGAGAGATAGGTCATTACAGATCTCAATGCCCCAAGTTGCAGGATGTCGCCCGGAAGGCACCAACGCAGCAAGTTGGGAAGAAGCCATACCAGCATGGGCGAGTATTCACTTTGACTGAAGCCGACGCTGATGAAGTGGATCACGTCATTACTGGTACGGGGGCAAATGTTTAGAATTTTCTGTTGCTCTTTTTTCCTATTTTATTTAGTAAAGACTGTTATGTAATGGGAGTGTGTTATGTACAGGAGAACTTTTATTAAATGGAAAGAAAGCTGTTATTATGTTCGATACTGGATTCTCTCACACTTTTGTATCTCCTAAATTTGCTAAAGTCTTGGGAGTCGAACCGAAGGTCTTTTCAGGCAAGGTCCTAGCAGTAGCTACTCCATCAGGAGAGACTTAACCACTGGTCGATATTATGCAGACTGCGAGATCGAAATTGGAGACAGGACTTTTGGGATTGGTCTGATCGAGTTGAATATCCTAGGTGTTGATGTTGTCATTGGCATTGATTGGATGTTGGTGTACAGTGCGAACATCGAGTGTAAAACCAAGGAGGTAACAGTGAAGGCTCCAGGAGGTCCTGTAGTCACTTTCCAGGGGAAGAGGAGATGTTCAGGTTTGGTGGCAGCTATCAGCAAGAAGAAGGTTCTGGTGGAGGTGCAGCAGATTCCAGTGGTTCGGGATTACCCGATGGCGTTCTTGGAGGATTTGCCCGGGTTATCCCCGCATCTTGATATAGAGTTTAGCATCACTATCCAGCTAGGGAGTGCACCTATTTCCAAGGCACTGTATAGGATGGCACCTGTAGAGCAAGATGAAGTTAAACGGCAGATTAAGGAGCTTTTGGGGAAATGTTTTATTCAGCCAAGTGTGTCACCTTGGAGAGCACCGGTATTGTTAGTGAAGAAGAATGATGGGTCGATGTGGATGTGCATCAATGACTGGGAGCTGAAGAAGGTCACTATTAAGAATAAATATCCAATTCCACGAATGGATGACCTGTTCGATCGTCTACAAGGAGCAGCTGTTTTCTCTAAAATAGACCTTCGGTCGGGATACCATCAGGTTCGAGTGAAAGTAGAAGATGTGCATAAGAATGCATTCATAACTCGATATGGTCATTCTGAATTCTTAGTTATGCCATTTGGAGTGACGAATGTACCTGCAATCTTTATGGACATGATGAACAAAGTTCTGAGGCTGTTTATTAATTCTTTCGTCGTGGTGTTTATCGACGATATTCTTGTGTACTCCAAGTCAGAGGAGGAGCACACTGAGCATCTAGCTGAGGTTCTGAAGAAACTTCAAGAGCATGAGTTGTATGCCAAGTTATCCAAGTGCGATTTCTGGAAATTTGAAGTGGCATTCCTGGGTCACATCTTTTCTAAGGAGGGAGTGGCTAATGATCCTCAGAAGATAGAGGCAGTGAAGGATTGGGCAAGGCCTACTACAGTGAAAGAAATTAGAATTTTTCTTGGGTTAACTGGATACTACAGGAGGTTTATTCAAGGCTATGCTCAGATAACCGTGTTGCTCACTGATCTAACCAAGAAGAATGTGGATTTTAACTGGACTGAGCAATGCGAGGTAAGATTTCAGGAGTTGAAAGAGAAATTGACTACTGCTCCCATTTTGGCTTTGCCTAGAGAAGGTGTTGAGTATGATGTTTATAGCGATGCTTCACATCGTGGACTTGAGTGTATCTTGATGTAAGAAGGAAAGGTAATTGCTTATGGGTCTAGGCAACTAAAATCGCATGAGAAGAATTATCCGACTCATGATCTGGAATTGGCTGCGATTATCTTCACCTTGAAGCAATGGAGGTATTACATGTACGGTGAGAAATTAAACATGTACATGGACCAGAAAATCTTGAAGTACATCTATCAGCAAAAAGACCTGAATCTGAGGCAACAGAGATGACTGGAAGTACTTGAGGACATGCGTCCTGAGATTAAGTACCATCCGTGGAAGGCTAATGTTGTTGCTGATGCACTTAGCCGTAAAAGCAGTTTGGCCAGGTTGATCATGAGCCAGAGGCATCTTGTAGAGGAGTTGGATCAGACTGGTATTGAGGTAGTTCTGCAAGGTTTGGGAGCACCTTTGGCTCAGCTGAGGCTTTAGCCTACGCTAAATGAAAGGATTATAGCAAGTCAGAAGGAAGATGCAGAGATTCAGAAGATAAAGGAGTAGGTTGGTGCAGACAGATTTTCAGAGTTTCAGATAAGGGATGAAGTTGTGGTTTGGAGAAAGGCTATGTATTCCGGATCAATCAGATATAAGGGAGAGTATTCTTCAGGAGGCACATTCTACTCTTTTGTCTGTACATCCTGGGAGTACCAAGATATACAAAGACATCAAGAAACATTGCTGGTGGTCAGGTTTGAACCGGGATGTGGCCGAGTATGTGGCGAGATGTGAGATTTTTCAGCAGGTGAAAGCCGAGAATCAGAAGCCCGGAGGTTTGTTGCAACCGTTACCCATTCCAGAGTGGAGTGGGATAACATCAGCATGGATTTCATCATGGGTTTGCCCAAGATTTCGAAGGGTAATGATACGATTTGGGTCATAGTCGATCGACTAACCAAATCGACTCACTTTTTGGCAATGAAACTCACTTCGTCTATGGACAAGTTAGCCGAGCTGTATGTTGGGGAGATTGTCAGGCTCATGGTGTTCCGTTGACCATTGTGTCTGATCGAGATGCGCGGTTCACTTCGCATTTTTGGAGGAGTCTTCAGGCAGCTTTGGGTACTAAGATGGATTTCAACACTGCCTTCCATCTTCAGACTGATAAGCAGACTGAGAGGGTCAATCGAGTTCTTGAGGATATGCTTCGGTGTTGTGATCTAGATTTTGGAGGCAGTTGGGAGAGGCATCTAGCTCTGGTAGAGTTTTCCTACAACAACAGTTTTCAGACTAGTATCGGGATGGCGCCGTATGAAGCTCTCTACGGTAGGAAGTGCAGAACGCCTTTATGCTGTTTTGAAGTAGGGGAGCGGCAGATGTTTGGGCCCGAGATCGTGCAGCAGACCTCAGAAAAGATCAATTTGATCAGGAAAAGGTTAGTGGATGCTCAGAGTAGGCAGAAGAGTTATACCGACAACCGGAGGAGGGACCTTGAGTTCGAGGAAGGTGACTTTGTCTTCCTGAAGGTATCACCTAGTAAAGGTGTGATTCATTTTGGCAGAGGTGGGAAATTAGCCCCAAGGTTCATAGGCCCTTATAAGGATTGGGAAAACTGCTTATCGGTTGGAGTTACAGAAAGTGTTGTCTCAGGTGCAGAATGTCTTCCATGTGTCTATGCTAGAGGTTACATTCCAGATCCAAGTCACCATTTGCCCGAAGTGCCGGAGGGTTTGCAGTTAGATCTGAGCTACATTGAGCGGCCGGTTAAGATTGTGGAGCGTCGGGAGAAAGTCTTAGCGGAACAGGTCGATATCGATGGTCAAAGTAGTCTGGAGAAACCAGTTGGTTGAAGAGACTACTTGGGAACCCGAGGAGGGGATGCTGAAGGATCATCCCGAGCTCTTTGTTTGATTGTATTATTTTTCTTTCTTCTTTTATGTTTTGTATTCTCACTCTTTAAGCGTAGTTCCGAGTACGGAACTATTCTAAGGAGGGAGTGTTGTAACATCCTGAATTTTCCTATAATTAAATTTTCATTTAAATTCACATGTTTTGCACGTGCAAATTAATATATGTATTTTGCTTTAAAAATTATTCTTATGTCATGAACAAATATTTTCTTCTCTTTTAAAAAGCCTATTATTAATTCTTAGGCCTAATAGTTTATATAAATTAATTAAGAAATTAAGAGCCCAAGGATTTTAGCCCACCTAAACTAGCCCACTAATTAGTTTTATTATTAATTAAGACAACTTGTATGGTAGTCAGGATCATGTAACAAATAAATTAATAATTAAATAAGCAAACAAATAGTGTGCATGTGATGGCACGTGCATTGCACATGCACGTGAAATGGGACAACAAGGGGGAGGTCGGCCATATGCTAAAGTGGGAGAGATGGAGAGAGTTGAGAGTTGGTTACTTGATGATGGGTAGTTCTTCTAACTCCCAAATGTATCCTAGCCCTTCGTCCTCATCTCAACCCTTCATTCACTCTTGAAATGTGTATAAATACCCCTCCCTTGTCTTTCTTCATCACTTACACTTAGAAAATTTCAAAGAGAAAGAGAAAGAAAAAGGGCTTTGTGAGGAAAAGAATGAGTGAGAAAGAAATTTGTGTGAGAAAAAGAAAGAGAGTTGTGTTCCTTTCCATTGGAGGCCTGCCAAGCAAGAGAAAGGAGAAGGGTCGAGTTTTTGCAAGGAAGAGGAGCTCGAAATTTGCACAAGCTAGGAAGAGAAGGGAGACGATCATGCTTTCAAGGAGTTTCTTTATGAGTTTTCTTTGTTTCTCCAAGAAGGTGGGTGATTTCTCTACTTCTAATATAGTTACCATGCTAGGAATTTAATTTATGAATATGTTAGAAACAAATAGAAAAGTTTGTCATATACTTGCATGAAAAGACTAGTAAGAAAAAGAGAAAACGATTGTTTGTCTACATGAGAAAATTAGTAAAATGAATTGAAATTTGTTAATTAAAGATTTTTCATGATGCTTTATTGATATATTTTCATGCAAGAATATATATAATTTGATGAATCATGCTTGTATGAAAATTGTGGTTGTGAATGGATTGTAGAATGCAAAATAACACCCATGGATTGTGAAATAAATTGATTAATATAGAAAGTTGCAATATGTGTTGAATTTTAATTGTATTGTATGAGTAATATTATATTCACTTGATTGTCAAATATGTTGTCTCTTTGAATCATAAAATGAGTTAGTTTTGTAAAAGATAAAATTTATTGAAGAAGATTAACTACGTTGAAGAATGATTAAAATTGTACAAAAACCTTTGTGAATAAATGCGGGGATAAATAGACAAAATATTTATATAAAAGAGAAATTTCAATGTCAATAAAAATACTAATGTTTCATTTTTGAAAACAAATGAGGAGAATAGTTCTTTTATGTTGTTAAAAATGGGAATTTTGGAGATCTAAACAAATATACCATACTGTTTTTCAAAAGAATACATTCTGGAAAAGATCTAGATTTTAAATAAGTACAATTTGATTGAGAAATCGAGTTTAGTAGAGAAGGAGTTAGATACAGATTAGTTGTACAAAGCAAATTTTACTCATGAGTACAACAGAGAATGGGTTTAGGAGTACTGGCTTTCGGTGGGGGTTTAAAGCGCTGTGAACAGTGCTGGAAGTCTTGGGTTCGAGTCTTGAACGGACTCTGTTTTTATGAAATTTTGATTTTTAAATCAAATCACTGAAACCATACTTTACATATAAACTGAGCTTACCTTATATCGGTTAGTTACTCTGGACTTCTGGTCTTCAGGTGTGCTTTGGGTCTGTTACTGTAGCAGGGTGGGGTGTTGGTCTGGGTTCGAGTCTGACCCTTGCCTTTTGTTCGTGGTTTTTTATTTTTTAAACATATTTCGATTTTGGGGTATTTTAATAGTTTTTAAGCGTATAAAAAATTGAGAAAAATACTAATATTCTTCTAAAATTACTTAGACTTCATAAAAATTATTTCTACAATATTTGACATATTATAATGAGATTGGAAGTAATTTTTAGGAAGAAGAACTTGATAAATTTTCTTAGAATATGACCTTGATTAATTTAAGAAAAGGAATATTTTGAATGTAAAGAACTTTTGTGTAGAGATTAAAATTGAGATTTTCGACATGGAAAATTTGAGTAAGTTAATAAATGAAATTTGATGCCCAATATATGCAAGTGTGCATGGAAAATGAAATAAAAAGATCATGATGGAATGTAAAAATTTGTGAGTATAAACACTTATTTTGGTGAATATGAAAGGAGGTTGGAACTAGAGTTTAGCTAAGTCTTTACATCAGCATGAGTGAAGTTTTAAAGAGAAATGTGATAATAAAAGACCAAGATTGGGTCGTGGTTAACAGTTGATGTTTAAGACCGGTGCAGAGGAAACACTAACTCTAGGGTGTTAATTTTATTCATGATTCAAATATCTAAGGAGTACACTATAGTGAAGATGTGATGAAAGTAAGAGAAAAACACAAGTATGAGGGACTCGGATCTTCAGTGTGAGAGTGTTCACAGATTGTCTGCATGATGCGTAATGTCATGACGTGGATACATCTCCGGAATTATCGGGTCCGTGGCGATACTTGTGGGGTGCTTGGTGACTACGTAGTGCCATCGTTCCATGACGGAGGCGAATTATCTATAGGTTGTCTGCATGATGCGTCATGTCATGACGTGGGATTCCTCTCCAGGCTGTCTGGGCATGGACTCGTAATTCATAAAACATCTAGGATACTTACCGTAGTTACCGTACTAGTTAAACTCATGACGAGTGATTCAACCCTACAAGATGAAGAAGTGTGTGCTTTCCAAGTAAGAGAAATTGATGTATTATATCTTAGAGTCAGTTGTATGCAACTGGCGTGCCCATAGTTTATATGCAGGATAAAATGAATGAAAGGACTAAAGAAGGAATGCTGCTTAAAGAAATGTTCAAATTGTTATATATTTCATGTATCATGTTGTAATTATAATTCCGCTGCGTTGATGTAAACATTGTTGTATAAAAAAAATTTAATTCCTTGTAAAATTGTACAAAGTGAAGTGTAAAGATCCTGTGGAACTTCGAATTCTAACTTATTTGGGATTTGGGGTGTTACAAGTGATGGCTCACCTTCCTCGTGGGATCCACTAGAAGTCATCGAATTTTCCATGGCACCTATCGGAGCAGTAGGGGCCGAATAGGACGACAACAGTGAGGCCCCTTTATGAGGAGGCACCCATTCTCCCAAAGTTACAAGGCTATTTTTTCGAGTTCCTTAGAGAGAGTTGTCTCGCGCTCACCAAACATCCACTATATGTTGTCTCGCAGTATGTCGGTTAGGGAGTATGAGACAAGGTTCACTCAGCTTTCTAGGTATGCTCCCGAACTGGTGATGGATGAGGCGAAGAAGGCTCGAAAGTTTGAGCATGGTTTGAGGCCAAGTCTGAGATCCAGGATGATACCCCTTGGTATCAGGAGGTTTGACAAGTTGGTCAAACGAGCTGCAGCCATTGAGGCAGATATGGAGTAGTTCCATGCTGTTCAGAATCGGAGGACCAACTGGAATGTTGGGAAGAGGTCTGCAGTTTCTGACAATTTTAGGGGACAGCCACCGGCTCCAAGGTTCAAACCGACGGGAGCGAATGCTGTCAACATAGCTGGGAGACCCGAAAACAATTGGGTGAGACCTCCTGTGGTGACTTGCTTCAACTGTGGTGAGACGGGATATTACAAGTCTCAATGCCCCAAGCCACAGAATGTCACCCATAGTGGACCAACGCAGCAGGTTGGGAAGAAGACGTACCAGCAGGGGCGAGTATTTGCCTTGACTGAAGCTGACGCTGATGAGGTGGATCACGTCATCACTGGTACGAGGGAGGATGTTTTAGAGTATTTTTCTGTTGTTCTCTTTTCCCGCTTTATATAGTGAACTATTATGTAACGAGTGTGTGTTATGTAACAGGAGAACTTATTTTGAATGGAAAGAAAGCTATTGTTTTGTTCGATACTGGGTCCTCTCACACTTTTGTATCACCTAAGTTTGCTAAAGTTTTGGGAGTCGAACAGAAAGTCTTTCCAGGCAATGTCTTGGCAGTAACTACTTCATCAGGGGAGACTTTAACCACTGATCAGTACTATGCGGACTGCGAGATCGAGATTGGGGACAGAATTTTCGGGATTGATCTGATCGAGCTGAATGTCTTGGGAGTCGATGTGATCATTGGCATTGATTGGATGCCAGTATACAGTGCAAGTATCGAGTGCAAGACCAAGAAAGTAACAGTGAAGGCTCCAGGTGGTCCTGAAGTCACTTTCCAAGGGAAGAAGAGATGTTCTGGTCTAGTGGCAGCTATCAGCAAGAGGAATGTTCCTGTAGAGGTGCAGCAAATTCCTATGGTTCGGGATTACCCGACTGTGTTCTTGGAAGATTTTCCTGGGTTACCCCTGCATCGTGATGTGGAGTTCAGCATCACTATTCAGCCAGGGAGTGCACCTATTTCCAAGGCACCATATAGGATAGCGCCTGTGGAGCAGGATAAGATCAAACGGCAGATTGAGGAACTGTTGGAGAAAGGCTTTATTCAACTGAGTGCGTCGCCCTGGGGAGCACCGGTACTGTTGGTAAAGAAGAAGGATGGTTCGATGAGGATGTGCATCGATTACCAAGAGCTGAATAAGGTCACTGTTCAGAATAAGTATCCTATTCCCCAAATTGACGACCTGTTCGATCGTCTACAAAGAGCGGCTGTTTTCTCCAAAATAGATCTTCGATCAAGATACCATCAAGTTCGAGTGAAGAATGAAGATGTGCATAAGACTTCGTTCAGAACTCGACACGGGCATTATGAATTCTTAGTTATGTCGTTTGGAGTGACGAATACACCTGCAATTTTCATGGATATGATGAACAGAGTTCTGAGGCCGTTTATTGGTTCCTTCGTCGTGGTGTTTATTGATGATATCCTTGTGTACTCTAAGTCGGAGGAGGAGCACACGGAGCATCTGGCAGCAGTTTTGAGGAAGCTTCAGGAGCATGAGTTGTAGGCCAAGTTATCCAAGTGTGATTTCTGAAAATCTGAGGTGGCATTCCTAGGTCACATCCTTTCTAAGGAGGGAGTAGCAACTGATCCGCAAAAGATAGAGGCGGTGAAGGATTGGGCAAGGCCTACTACAGTGAAAGAAATCAGGATTTTTCTTGGGCTAACTGGATACTACAGGAGGTTTATTCAGGGCTATGCTCAGATAGCCGTGCCGCTCACTGGTCTGACCAAGAAGAATGTGAACTTCAAGTGGACTGAGCAGTGCGAGGCAAGCTTTCAGGAGTTGAAAGAGAGGCTGACTACTGCTCCCATTTTTTATTTTGCCTAGAGCAGGTGTTGAGTATGATGTCTACAACGATGCTTCACATCGTGGGCTTGGTTGTGTCTTAATGCAAAAAGGGAAAGTGATCACTTATGGATCTAGGCAACTAAGACCGCATGAGAAGAATTATCCGACTCATGATCTGGAGTTGGCTGCGATTATCTTCGCCATGAAGCAATGGAGACATTACGTGTATGGTGAGAAGCTGAACATGTACACGGACCACAAAATCTTGAAATACATCTATCAGCAGAAGGATCTGAATCTGAGGCAAAGGAGATGGCTGGAAGTACTTGAGGACATTCGTCTTGAGATTAAGTACCATCCTTGGAAGGCTAATGTTGTTGCTGATGCACTTAGCCGCAAGAACAGTCTGGCTAGTTTGATTACAACTTAGAAGCATCTTGCAGAGGAGTTAGATCGGGCTGGTATTGAAATCGTTCTGCAAGGCTTGGGATCGTCTTTAGCTCAGTTGAGGCTTCAACCAATGCTAAATAAAAGGATTATTGCAGGTCAGAAGGAAGATACAGAGATTCAGAAGATGAAGGAGCAGGTCGGTGCTGGATGATTGCCCGAGTTTCAGATCAGGGATGAAGTACTGTGGTTTGGAGAGAGGCTGTGTGTTCCAGATCAAGCAGAAATGTGGGAGAGCATTCTTCAGAAGGCACATGCTACTCTTTTGTCTGTACATCCTGGGAGTACTAAGATGTATAGGGACATTAAGCAGAATTTCTGGTGGTCAGGTTTGAAGCGGGATGTGGCTGAGTTCGTGGCGAGGTGTGAGATCTATCAGCAGGTCAAAGCCGAGAATCAGAAACCCAAAGGTCTATTGCAACCGTTACCTATTCCGAAATGGAAGTGGGATAACATCAGTATGGATTTCATCACAAGTTTGCCCAAGAGTTCCAAGGGCAATGATGCGATTTGGGTCATAGTCGATCGACTAACCAATTCCGCTCACTTCTTGGCAATGAAACTCACTTCATCGATGGACAAGTTGGTCGAGCTGTATGTTGTAGGGGTGGTATACCGTACCGTACCGTATCATCATTACTCTACCGTCTAGCGTACTGGAATACATGGTACACAAATTTCTCTACCATTACCGTGCCAAGATTTTGGTACTACTGAGTTCGGTACTACCGGAATATCGGTACGGTATTGGTAATACCATGGTACTACCAGACATAAATTAGCTTAAATAATTAACATTCATATAAATGGCAAAAGAAGGATAAATAAGATCAACATAAATATATATATGAATAAGTTTCAACATAAATAATTAAATATATATATATATATGAAGAAGTTCTAATAATCAGCCAATGTCAATTCTCAAACAAGACTCAGCTACAATCCATAATTTAGTCTAGCATCTGTGTTTCCAGAGCCCAATCACCAGCAGTACCAAATAATATAAGTTTCTGTTTAACAATGAAGGAAGAAATCATCACAAAACTCCATTGAAATAACTAATATCTTCAGGCATGTTCTTTTCAAATAGCTCTAGAATTCTCACTAAAAACAAATTAAACACATACAGGAACAGAGAAATACCAGCACGAATAGTATACAGAAACATACAGTTCAACTGATTAATTGAAAACAAATTCACATAAAAAATTATCCTCACAAACAAACATACATCACCTGATATAGTGATAAAGAATCGACACAAAATTTAAGATCATGGATAAAAAAAAAACATCAACATCGCCTTCTCATCCTTTAAATAGTTAAAGCGTCAATAAAAGAATTAGCTAAAGACCTTTCCTGCCCAATCCTTAATCCACCCAGGCCAAACAACAAATTAGGGTTGTAGACTTTATTGTTGTACAATTTCAGAGATGTATAAGTTTCAATATAATGTATCTTTATGTATGAAAATTAGTTTCAACATTCTGCAATATGATTGAGTCAATATGCTACTCTATTAGATTCAGCATTCTGCAATATGCTTGATTAGATATAATTGGATAGCTTCAGCATATAGAGAAAGAATGACAACAATACCTGAAATTAAGCAGATTCATATATAAAGAATGACAACAGTATTGTTATTTTCCTTTCATAACATTCATGATATTTGATGGTTCTTTAATTTCTGTGTATTGTTCTACTCCTTTTCTTCAGTATGTATCTCATTTAGAAGATTCATATATAAATCAATTTCAAGATTATGATACAAATATAATACATAAATAACATTTAACCTATATTAACTCCTAAAAAAACACAAAAATTAATTTGATTAATCAAATCAGAAGATCTTTTACATCCTAAATTCCTAATTACTTGTGAATAATAATACCCAAGATCTCAAGAAAACCCAACAAGAACAAGAAGAAGATGGATCTTATATTAATACACCAACTAAACTCTAAAGTTTCTCTAATTAGTCGAAAAAATCCTCCAAAAATACTGTACAGATGGGGGTTGAAGAAGGTAGGCGACGGCACGACAGCGTGGTGCTTCGGCAGTGTAGTGCATCGGTCAATCAGTGCGTGTGCCCTAGATTCAAGGAAGAAAAAAAGGAAGAAGGAAAAAATGAAGAATAATTGAAGTAGTAGTATAACTGGGGGTGAAAAATTGAAAAAAAAATAAGAAAAATGGGCATGGACCTAGGTCTGGGCCTGAGTTTTTAAATATAAAAATTAAATTAAATATATATTAATTACTTGGTATGGTATGGTATACCATGATATCAGTATTGGGTACCAGTACCATACTATATAATTTCGGTATGGTACAATACCGAGATTTCGGTATGGTATTACCAAGATTTCGGTAATATATGGTATGATAACGGTATGGTACGGTATGGTAC
This sequence comes from Hemerocallis citrina, assembly GCA_017893485.1. NCBI lineage: Eukaryota > Viridiplantae > Streptophyta > Magnoliopsida > Asparagales > Asphodelaceae > Hemerocallis > Hemerocallis citrina. The sequence continues at coordinate 47,866,950 of CM030368.1, forward strand.
GGTAATATGGTATATTTTGACACCTCTAGTATGTTGGAGAGATCGTCAGGCTTTATGGTGTTCCGTTATCCATTGTGTCTGATCAAGATGCGTGGTTTACTTTGCATTTCTGGAGGAGTCTTCAGATAGCTTTGGGTACCAAGATGGATTTCAGCATTGCTTTTCAAATGCAGACCGATGGGCAGACCGAGAGAGTCAACCGTATTCTTGAGGATATGCTTCGGTGTTGTGTACTAGACTTTGGAGGTAGTTGGAAAAGGCATTTAACTCTGGCAGAGTTTGCCTACAACAACAATTTTCAGACTAGTATTGGGATGACGTCGTACGAAGCTCTGTATGGCAGGAAGTGTAGAAAACTTGTCTGTTAGTTCGGAGTAGGGGAGCGGCAGATGTTGGGGCCTGGGATCATGCAGCAGACCTTTGAAAAGATCGATCTGATCAGGAAGAGGTTGGCGGATGCTTAGAGTAGGCAGAAGAGCTATGCAGACAACCGGAGGAGTGACCTTGAGTTTGAGGTTGGGGACTTTGTCTTCTAAAGATTTCACCTAGCAAGGGTGTGATTCGATTCGGCGGAGGTGGGAAGTTAGCCCCGGGTTCATAGGTCCGTACAAGATATTGAAGCGGATTGAGAAAACTGCTAATCGGTTAGAGTTACCGGAGGAGTTTTCTCAGGTGCACAATGTCTTCCATGTGTCTTTGCTGAGAGGGTACATTCCAGATCTGAGTCACCATTTGCCCGAAGTGCCGGAGGGTTTGCCGTTGGATCTGAGTTACATTGAGCTTCCAGCTGAGATTATCGATCGTCGAGAGAAAGTCTTGAGGAACAAGACGATACCGATGGTCAAAGTAGTCTGGAGAAACCAGTTGGTTGAAGAGGCTACTTGGGAATCTGAGAGGATGATGAAAGATCATCCTGAGCTCTTTCTGTGATTTGTATCTTCTTTTCTTTTCTTTTCTTATCTCTTTATTGTATTCCTGTTTTTCTCACTCTTTAAGTGTAGTTCCGGGGACGGAACTATTCTAAGGAGTGAGTGTTGTAACACCCTAAAATTTATTTATGAAGAGTTTGTGATTTTACGTGTTTTGCACGTAAAATTTCATATGTATAATTTCTTTTATAAAAATATTTCTTGTTCTCTTTATTTTCCAAAAAGACTATTTTTAAGCCTATTTGTCTCTTTTAAGCCCACTCTTAATTAATTAATTAATTTAATTATTAGTGCCCATGGTTAAATTGGCTCATTAGTGAGCCCATTTAACCTAATTCTCTTTTAAAATAGCCTAACTTGTAGTGTAGACTCATTTCATGAACAATTAATTTTTTTCACATGAACAAATTTGTAAATGGGGGATACTAGAATGGCACGTGCATGCACTAGCATGTGCAATGTGCACACTTCTTGTAGGCCGGATTATGCATGGGAAAGAGGGAGAGTGGATGAGATAGTGGGGTGGTTACTTTCATCATGGGAAGTTATTACAACTCCCTACTTTATCTTGGCCCTTGATCCTTAACCATATGATCTAATCCTAACCCTCCATTCACCCTAAAAATTTGTATAATACCCCCCCTACACTAGTTCTCCTTACACCTTAAATTGAAAAAAAGAAAGAGAGAAAAGAAATACAAGTTAGTGAGACAAAAGATTGAGTAGTTTGTGAGTTGAAAAGATTGAGTGTTAGTGTGTGTTCTTCAACCAAGGAGGTGGCTGGATTTGTTCCAAGGATCAAGAAGGGAGGCTCAGTTTCTATCTAGCATCAAGGAGGAGGTGGCTTTTGTGGCTTGATCTAGGAGGAGAAGGCTTCACTTGTCGTTGTAGGAGATCTCTAGGAGTTTATTTGATTTTCTCTACATTTAAGGTGGGTGGTTCTCTTAAACTTCTAATTAGACATCATGCTAGGATATGGTTGATAAATTAAGAAGAAACTTTAACTCATTTAGCCATGTGTTATGAAAATGAGACAAATTGCTATTGGTTTGAATGTGTGCTAAAAGAATTTTAATAAATTGCAAAAAATTGTGATTGTTAGTTTAAAATTGACCATGCTATCATGCTTTATTTGTTTGTTATATGCTAAATTAAGAAGATATGCTTGTATGTTAAATAATTGAAATAAGAACCAAAGGGAAAATGTGATTTTGACTACTTGATTGTTAAATGGCATGAAAAAGAAAATTTATTACTGAAATAAACGTATGACATTAATGAAAAATTGTATAAGGGATTTAGGGAAATTTTAAGTGTACTTTATAAAGAGAACATGCACATTTTCCCAAAGTTTCGACAATTGAAGAACAATATGCAAGTAGAGAGCAAAATTATGTTTTTTTTTATCAAAAACCAAATTTTATTATACTGAAATACTGTAATAAGATAAAAAATAAAATCTGGAGTTTTTGAATAAATTTGGAGAAGAAGAGAACTCAAAAACTTTCATTTTTGTAAAAATTCGAAATAACAGAGACTCGGACCTAAACCCCTAAATACCCCACACTATCAGTTTGGTCTCTTAGACCATTTAGTTAATGGGTGCTTTGGGCGCTTATTGTCACTTGCGGGTGTCTGTGGTCTTGGGTTCGAAACTCGGCTCTACCCTTTTACTTTTTTGGTTTTTTTTTGAATAAAACCCCAAACCGAAATCGAAACCCCGTATCAACTAAAGCCTATACCATGATGCAGTTGCGCCTTAGCCCAGTTGGCTTTCAGTGGCGGGCGACTAGTCTCAGGTCGTGGGTTTGATTCCTGACTTTGGCAGATTTAAAACTTTTTTATTTTTTTGGGTTTTAAAATTAATTTTTAGCTTTCAAAAATTTGGAAAAAATACTATAATTATTCTAAAATTATGTGGATTCAATGAAAAATATTTTTGCATGATTTGACTAAAATAAAGGTGATTTAGAAGTGAAAATTAAGTAGAATTACATAAAACTAACATTTTGTATAAATATGAAAAGCGATTATTTTTCATGAGAATATTATACTAAGTTATAAACGAGGATTTTGAATGAAAGAAAATTTAAGTGTGTTATTTATGGACTTTTACTGCCTAATTTGGGTATTGTATATGAATAAAAAATATGACCTTATAGTTTGAATCAAGTAAAGAAAAGAAATAATGAGTGAAAAACCTATGTGTTTATTGGGATAAATTTTGAGTATGAAATACATGAATTAAAGTTAAACCTTATATATGGAATTTGATTTATAGAAAAGAATGGAAATCATGTAAATTATGAAAAAGAACTTATGAGTATGAAGACTCAAATTTTGTGATTATAAAGTGAAATTGAGAAACAATAGTGTAGCTAAGCCTCATACCAGCATTGGAAAAAAATATGTTGAAATGAAATTGAAATGAAAAGATCAAGATTTTGGTCGTGTTATATAAATGGTTAAGACCGGTATAGTGGAAGGGCTAACTCTAGAAATTTGATTTTGTTCATGATTCAAATAACTAAGGACTAGATACATAGTGAAGACGTGACAAAAATAAGAGAAAAACATGAGTATGAGGGCCTCGGAGCTACGGTGTGAGAATATTCACAGGCTGTCTACACGATGCGTAGTGTCATAACGTAGATATGTCTCCAGGAGTCCGTACCGCAGGCGACGTTCGTGGAGCGTTTGGTGACTGCGCGTGGTTTCATGTCCCATGACGGAGGCTGAATTGTCCATAGGTTCTTCATGATGCGTCGTGACATAACGTGGAATTTTCTTCCAAGTTGTCTGGACATGAGCTCGTAACTCATAGAACATCTAGGATACTTATCGTAGTTACAGTAGTAGTTTAAGTCATGACGAGAGATTGAACCCTACAAGATGAAGAACGGTTAAAGGCTTGCCCTCAGACCTATGTAGTATGGGATGCATAGAATCTGAACAAGTGCGCATTAGTGTCATGTAACATACATAACTGCATTAAGGACTAAGTGCATCGCACAGCACGATATCAATAGGATAGTCCCTTGTAGTTTTGTTTGTGATCAAGTTTGTGGTTTATTTAAGTATTTGAGAATCGTTATACTGTTCGGCATAGAGAGGATAGTCGTGTATAATATTTCATTGGTTGCAAGCAACTGATGCGCCTACAGTTTTCTATGCAGGGTAAAGTGATTAACAGGACTAAAGAATGCATGCTGATTAAAGAATGATTCAAGTGTTGTACATTTCTGTTCATGTAATTTATTGTAAATTGCTTCCGCTATAAGTATGTAATGTAAATGTAACTCTGATGTTACAAAAGTTTTTAATTTCTTGTAAAATTGTACGAAGAGAAGTGCAAAGATCCTGTGGAACTTCGAATTCAGTCTGTTCTGGAATTCGGGGTTACATATATATATATATATATATATATATATATATATATATATATATATATATATATTAAAAGTTCACAAAATCAATCATATTCTCATTCCCAAAATCATTTTCCAAGTTGTTTAAGTGGGACCCGAAAAAAGATAGAGACTGATTATTCACATTAAAAACTTTTTTGTACCTAATTTGAAATAATTGAGCAAGGAGCTAAAATGACGGTCTCCTCCGTTTGCAGAATAGGGCAAGGGAAAGAGATGGGGAATTCACCAGAGAGTGAGTTGAAGAATTCGAGTTGGATTTGATTTGAATTTTGGGGTTTAGGGTAATCGATTTGGAGGTTGAGGATTAGAGATTTGGGGTTCGGACACCATGAGAGAGAGAGAGAGAGAGAGAGAGAGGAGAGAGAGTGGATTTGGTCGGAGAGATAAGAGTGAGAGAGTTTAAAAAATGGCCGGAGAGAGAGTGAGAGTGAGATCGAATTTGGTGAGATTTGAAAGAAAGAATAGAGTAATAAGTGAGTTTATTTGGGCATAGTTAAATAGGAAAAATTTGGACATTTCGCTCACACTTTTACGGTTTCCGGTTAGAAGTTGATTGTGATTATTGCTTTAACCGATAAAATATGAACTTTTCTGCTTTGATCCCGTAGGTGAGGAAGTTTATTTGCAATTTATCCTTGAAAATCGTTTGTGTTGCAGTAGATTTAGAAAATTCTCAAAATGATTTTGAAATCTTTGCTATTATAGCCCAACAATTTGTGAAGCTAGCTTCCCATCCAAATTTGTGAAGACGAGGAGCAAATGCAGTAGCAGCAATCTTGAGTATTTTTTCTATGTGCAATTCTCATATGACACGTATATTACATGTGTTCATAAAGTTTGTTTATGATAGGTCCATGAAACCAGTGTAGGTAAGGCCATGAAATTGGGCTAAATGTTACCTTCAAGACCCAAAAGGAACAGTATACAGATAAACATGCCCATATTCATTTGGGGCTTTGAGATATTCTCTGCATTAGATTTGCTTAACTGGAATTTTCCAAAATGACCCAATTTTTGAAATTATTTATCAAATTGAGCCACTCTCGAAAGTATTTACCAAAATGACAAACTCGCTATCTTAGGTGAAAATACCCTCGTTGTTTGAGATAACGAGTGTAGGGCTTAGGTGTTTCTCCACCACTTGGAAGGAAAAAAATTGAAGAAAAAATATCAAAGTAAGACCCGTTGTCTCAAACAGCGAGCGCTCGCTGTTTGAGATAGCGGGTCTTACTTTGAATTTTTTTTGATGTCTCTTTCTCTCACCTTTTTATTTGGTTGAGCTTCTAATTTGGTTAATGATAGTGAGATGCCCACAAAGAGTGTTGGAGTTGTGGTGAAAATCTGGAAATGAACAATTTATGATGTATACAGGAAAATTTGTTGCTACAGGTTGCACTTGAAAATGTCATAACTACACTCGCTATCTGAGACAGCAAGTTTAGTTCAAAGAGGTCCTCTATCTCAGATAGCGAGTTTAGTATTAATAAAAATTTTCAGACTTCAAAGTCTATGTAAAAATCTCTACACACATATTCGCTATCTCAGATAGCAAGTGTGGTATAATGATGATCGCTATCTGAAATAGTGGGTGTATGTTTTTTATTTTTGCAGATACTTCAAAGTCTCTGTAAAAATTTCTACACACACAATCGCTATCTGAGATAACGAGTGTAAGTATAATGACGCTCGCTATCTGGGATAACGAGTGTATGTTTTTTTATTTTTCCAGAGAGTTTGAAGAAGGGAAGGAGAAAGAGGAACTGAGAGTTGAGAGTGCGATTTAAAAAAAATAACCCAAACGACACTCGTTGTCTCCAATAACGAGTTTAGTACAATCACGCTCGTTGTTGGAGACAGCGAGTGTAGTTGGGGATCTTTTCACTCCAAAAGATTTTTTCAAATTGGGGAGAAACACCTAAGTCTACACTTTCTATCTCAAACAGCGAGGATATTTTTACCAAACTCAGTATCTGAGATAGCAAATGAGTTATTTTCGTAATTATTTTCAAAAATGGGTTAGTTTAGTAAATAATTTCAAAAAGTTGGTCATTTTGGGAAGAATTCGCCTAACTATGGATAGAGCTAGTATCAGGTCCTATCGAGTCGGGTCCTCCACTACCCAGACCCGGATCTGATACCTCACGGGTCCAAAAATTGGACACGGACCCGGACCCGGACCCGGACTTGCAAGAACCGGGTCTGGGTCCGGGTCCGGGTCTTAGTTAAAAAAAATTACCCGTCGGGTCCGGTAGCGGGGAATAAATATTTGCATGTAAGTGTTTCACACCCGATATCCTACGGTTCCAACAATTTTTGCACTTAAGTACATGAATAAATACTATATTTACACATCTATATTCAACAATTACTATTTATATGTATATCCCTATCACACTCTTATTCAAATTTCATATTTTTTAAGGTATTTTTTAACGGGTCCAGGTCCGGGTCCGAGTCCGGGTCCGGGTGAAGGATTTCGAGGCACAAACGCAGCGGAAAAAAAATAGTCGTAAAACCATAAAATCCGAAACCCTAACCCTAGGATCCGTGTACAAGACATGGCTGATTATGGAGAAACGGAATTTTACCTTTTAAGAGCTTTACGAAGGCTGAAAGATGGAGGTCCTGTTATACAATCACCACGCAACCCTTGTAGCAAGATCCGCGTCTCTAAAGCAGTCCACACGAACGTCCGATCGTCCAACGATCAAGGGAGCCGGTACTAGCCGATGATGCTTGCCTCTATCTCTCTCTCTCTCTCTTGCCTCTCAACAGTTGGAGCGGCTAGGGTTTTTGTGGAAAACGAATTTGCCAAAAGATAAACCCTAAACCAATACATCTCTATGTATTTATAAGAGAGAATGAGGTGGGCATAACCGTAATCGGTTTGGGCTTCTACTAAACCAAACTGATTCGGTTTAAAGATTTAGATTCGAATTACACTTTAATTAATCAAGTCCAACTCAATTAATTAAATAACTAATTTCGAATTTATAATCATTTAATTTAAATTCCGAATTTAAATTAAAACTCCTTTAAACGTTCTAAGTGTGTGACCCTTTAGGTTATTATTACGTTGGCAATAATTTTATTATCTAATAATAAAATTATAAACAATGAGCGGCATCTAGTAATACATCATTGCTACCCAAGTAATAATAATAATTGGTGATTCAATTAAACCTTTCGTGACTAATATCTCCGTGTAATATAATCCTTTTAACCTTGATATTATAGATTAAACTAGAGGCATGGTTCGTGTCATCCTCTTAATAATTTAATCTTTATTTTCTTGATCGATGAGTAGACTATTCAAACAAATCAATATTTGAGCATGGCCATGCATTTCATAGTCTCACTCAAACAAGAGGCCGATAATATCGCTCCTAAAATTAGGAGGGTTAAATTCCATCTAGATCATTCACATTTCTCACACGATTCATAATGAACCCAATACTATCTTTATCATTACCCGATTAAAGATAACTTTTGATAGAATCAAAGTACATTAATTCTCGTGTAGAAATATAATGATTTCAGGTCAGATGACCATTACACCATTATCACAGTGAGATTACTTATGACACTTATTTATTTATTCCATGGTTGAATCTCACAGTGGGTCTGTCCAGTACAATGTACTCTTACATTTACCTATGTATTGATTTTAGTATCTCTATACTAATGACCCATGAGAGGTGGTCATCAATCAATCAACATACTAGTCTCAATGTATTATTACTGTCCTAATAATAATAATACTCGACTAGGGACATTTAAGATTATTATACTATATATAATCTCATGTTCATATAGTTCGTATTAATAATCTAAGGACATTTATCATGCTAACATTTATAACGCAGTAAATACGAAGCATAATAAATTATTAATATAATCAAATAGAACATAATGTCAATAATACTGATTACATAATATCATTGTATTGCCTCTAGGGCACCTACACTAACACCGGGTCCGTTGTATTTTGAACGGACCCGGACCTGGACCCGAAAGTGCATCGGGTCTTATTTTTGGACCCGAACTCGGACCCGTATAGATCGGGTCGGTTCCGGTCCAATGCTGGATTCGAATCGGGTACGGGTCGGGTCCGGGTATCGGGTAAATGTGACAGTGCTAACTATGGAGTTAATTATTTTTTAGGACTAATTTTGAAAATATTTGTAAAAAAAGGACAATGAACAAAATATTTGCAACTAAGGGATAATTTTTAATTAATATTCTATGCTTACTATCCTATAGGTTTTTCTATAGGATGTGTGATCTTTCAGCAATTTTAAAATTTGTTTTTGTAATATTCTATTTTTCTTATATAATTGACTTTTTAACTACTTAAAATGTACTAATTATTTTGCTAAAATTTTGGGAAAACCAGGTAAGAGTTTCTCACTTAAAAACAAGGCTCTGATACCACAACTAGGGTGAGAAGCGTGAAATCTCCTGAAAAATAGAATTAAAGAGAGTATCAAAAAAACATTAAAGGATAAAAAAATTTCAAAGATGATAGTTTTCTGTAAAATAATATTCTTCGAAATAATGTATATTTCAATCTCAAAAAAAGTAACCAAACATGTCTTCAAAATCTCCCATAGATTCTGATTCTGTCTCAGATATTTCACTATTATTATCATATGGGGGTTCTTCGAGTTCTTCCATATGTCTATTTCCTTCTTCAATATGTTCATTTTCTTGTAGAAATTGTCTGTATGTTGTTGTACGGCTCCAGATATAACTGCTAAATACACTATTTTCATAAAATAATAAAGATCTTTCATAAAAAGTTAGATCATCAATTATTTCGAAATTTATATTACTAGCCTCTCCTGAATTTATTTGATTTATTGTTATAATTATTACTCGTTGTACACTAAAGAAGAATAATTCGAATTCATAATAATCATTCAAGCTTGTTACCCTATGATGATAATAGACATAAAAAATTAGCATTCTATCACTTGATAATTAATCATTAACTCAAAAATTTCTGAGGCTATACTGAAACTATTATTATCCATTAGTTCTATTTAGAAACAATAAAATCAGAAAATCAGGAGTAGAGAGAGATTTCTAAGGATACCCTAAAAATCAAAACAAAACGTCCCATCATGCTTCCGACCTAGTTAAACCTCTTCGAGCTGCTCTGTACCAGTTACTACCAGTGGATAAAATACCTCTGGTATGCACCCTGATTTTAGTGCTCCTTTTACGTTCCTCCTATTCAGGATTACTATGCTCTCAAAAGAGCTTCATCCGAGAGATACGCCGGGAATAACTAGTAGTACTTCGATACAGGCAACCACAACCTAGCTCATTTCCTACTACTAGGTGTACTATAGCGTCCCGAATTTCCAATATAATATCTCAGAAATACGTGGCACAATTCCCAGCATCAACCTCAACTGTAATAGTAAACATAGCCAAAATACAGATAATTTTTTTTTAATTTTTAGTACATCAATTCTTTACAAAATACAGCGGAAAATTAAACACATTGAATTACAAATTCTTTCTTTTACAGCACGTGCTTTTACAATTACATAAGCCACAACATCACTTCTATCTCATGCACCCAAATCCCAAAGCTATAGGTACCTACCTATAAAATATGAGGTTAGAGATAACCCTAACCCCCAAAACTATAGGGGTCAGCCATAACGGTGTGAGTGACATGAAAGAATTCAACCTGAATAAAGCATAAGGAATAGAGTCATAAACAACATGTACCAACAGCAAGAATAAATGAAATAAAAAAAATTAACAATAAATAAAACATGAAAATATCAAGTGAAACTAGACTAAGTGTCAAGTGTAAAAAACAGAAAAACAACATGCATAAACCAAGTCAAGAAAAACACAATGCTATATGTTGGCTATATGTTGACTCTTTAATGCACACTTGTCGGATTCTATGCATCTGACTCTAGATAGGTAGAGTGCAAGCCCTTAACGTTCTCCACTTGATATGGTTTAATTCCCCGTTATGCAACTAATCCTACCACGATGACTACTACGAGATCTAGACAAACTGTGAGTATTAGCCCATGCCTCGATAATTTCAGAGGTCAATCTCTATCCACAGATAATTCCGGAGACTATTTCACTCACACCTAGGAATCTTCAAGAATACCCCACAACGCAAGCTATGGCTCCTCATCACACGAATACCCCATGAGTGTCGCCTCGACCCCGATAATTCCGGAACTATTTCACTCACACAGCAGGCCATACTGTCACACCCCACTTCCCAAAAGAATACAGAATACAGATACGCAACAAAAGCCCAACGAATAATTTTCATCATCCATAAGTTGTTCAGGAATCTTTACAACATCTCACAAAATAATCAGAGTCGGAAGCAAGATAATCAACTACACATGCATAATTGAATCAACCAACAGAATTTACTTGAAACAAAATGTATTAATCTCAAATAAATCAGATCTGAACAAGTCAATATCCTGGGTCATATTGCCCAAACACAAAGAATCCAAATAACAGATACATTGTTCAAAATGAGCAACAGGAAATAAATAAAGATAGCAAAAGCTCCAACCAACCAAAACTTTAGATCACATACTCCATCGGACAGCTGATCACCAAAATCTGCAATTTAACGGATTGCAAGAAGAAGGAAAAAAATAATAAGTACCCGTCAATTGTAAGTTACGGGCCACTTATAATGTAGGATACAAGCACATAGAAAACTAACAAATAGTATGGAATAATGCATCAACAGTAATACTTAGCATGAATCAGTCAAACGAGTCAACTAGCATGGTACACTAATAGTACTGATGTTTATGTCAAACACAGTGTCATATGGCAACAAATAGTGTCCAGTACAGTATAACAGTATCAGTCCAACGGTATCAGTCTAATAGTATTAGTCTTATGTTCTTACAGTATTATGTCTATTACTAACTATGTAGCACTTCATGTGCCATCCTTTTATCGCATGATTGCTACATTCAAAACAGTTACGTTTGTAGATTTCGTAGGGGATCATATAGGGCCGTGTACTCAGGTATCAGTAATCAGACAGTTAGAACCTAGTGGTCCTCCTCCGAGTACACCTTCCTATAGGGAAGTGTGCAGTCGGGTAATCAGTAACAGAAATCAGACAGTCAGAACCTTTTGGTCCTCCTCCGAGTACACCTTCCTATAGGAAAATGTGCAGTCAGGTAATCAGTATAACAGTATAACAGATGCTCAGTATCGGAAATACGGACCCCCTTTCAAGTACACATTTCTATAATTTTCCACTACAAGATCTTCCCTTAAACCCCGGCTTGATTACTTTCATTATGGTTATCAAACAGGCATGAATGTATACTAAATAGTGTCAAAATAATATGGTATAATCAGTATTAGATTCAGGGAAACAAATAAATATGCATAGATGATATACAGCCACATAAATGAGCAAAACAGTGTATGTTCATATTTAGGACAGCATGACATTACAGTACTAAACCAGTGATTTCTGTTACTACAGAAATCCAAATCTGGATCCTTCGAAGAATCTGGAAAATAGACCTCCACACGAATCCAGCGATAATAAATAAGCTATATAGTATTTCACAAAATCATAACTCGAAACTGATTTGAATCCAGGAAATACGTTCAGTCAGAAATCAGTAAAACGAATTCTCAGTCAGAAAAACAGCATTAAAACCACTCAAATAAATCCAGGAAAAATTTGGGAGAATCCCCTACATGTCTAGTATCAAAATATAGAGTTTCATAATATTCTAGTAATATTAGTTCAGCCAACTAAAATCGAAAAACCTCAAGAAACGATAGTTTAGCAAATCTGGAATTCCCAACACTGCTGTACGAAAATAGAAATATCTCGCAAACCGTGAAACGAAATCCAAATTCGCCAAGGGGAGATGAAAATAGACAAAATAATATAACTTTCATATTTCATAAATATATTTCATACAGTAGAAGAAAATAAGGTAAAAATACGATTCTTTATGAAACAGCGAGTAAAATCCAGAAGGTATAACTTTTATAAACAAGCATAAAACGGCATATAAACTCATCAATAAAATCTACCAAAATTCTGGGTAATCCCTAATTAGGTATATAAACACTGACCAAAATTTTAGATCAAAATAACATGTTTAGAACTAGTATCAAATTATTTTAGTCATCAAAATCACCAAGAAATGAAATCTGGAATTGAAATACACCTCTGTAGTAAAACAGTCATATCTCACACATACGAAAATGAAATTGAGCAAGGTCAGAGGGGTTGGAAAGAAGACGAATTCCTCTACAATTCATGTTTTATACTGAAATTAGGATTCTGACCTTAATATGGTCTAAATTACTGATCAATACAGATTATCGACAAAACACAGAATTTCCTTTAAAACCAAAATCAACATAGATTCAACGAAACGTGATCCAAACACAACCAAACATGAAATCGAGTCTACCAAGTATCCAAACATCATGAAATATGGTAATTAACATATCTAAAACATGTCTATCACATGGTTCTCCACAAATACCCAAATTCTCACATCCCTCATACATGATCAAATCAAGAATGGGCAAAACCTAAGTTGTTTCATGTCAAATTGGTGTTGTGAGTCCACTATGGTCAAATAGCACAATAGAGACAAAACCTATCAAACATAACACACACACGAGTTGTCTCTAGAACCCAACTACACTATAAGATGTATTTTTAACTTGTATCATACAAAGGAATTTGAGTACAAGTTACTTGCCTTAATCCAAGTCGAAACGAACACCAAGAATAACGGGAACGGATTTTCGGGCACGAACACAACGAACAGATCACAAACCAATCATGAACACACGAACACGAACAAGATGAAGACGATCAAGATCATGAACACATTCAGACGGCTGAGATCGAAGATCAAGATCAAGATGATTGGATCAGATAGGACGGTTAGATTTCCCTGATGATGAAGATAATGATGAAGGTCAAGATCGATCGATCGAACGGTTGCGATTAAAGAAAATTGATGATCATCATGATCGTGACGATCAAGAGGAGATCGGACGGCTAGATCTAATCGGATGATCAAGAGGAGATCGACGGCCCACATCCAATCAAGCAATGTGATTAAGATCCAACGAACGGCCAAGATCACCCCGATGGTGATGATCAAGATCAAATCAACGGACGGCTAGGAAACAATCAATCAAGATCAAGATCACAATCAATCGGACGGCCCACAATCCATCGATCAAGGGGAACATGATGATTAGGGTTGGCATTCGGGTCGAATGGGCCGGGCCGGGCCGGACCCGCCCGGGTTGGATGTTGACTTGGGCAGGTTCGGGCCGGGTTGGTGGCTTAACCGGGCAGGGTCAAAAAGTTGAAATGGCGACCTGCCCAACCCGTGAACCCTTTCGGGTCCAATTCGGGTCGGGTCGGGTCGGTTCGCGGGTTGGCCCGTTTAGATAGGTTTTTTTTTAAACTTAAAATAATAATAATAATAATAAACATTAAAAATCGTAATAATAATAATAGGATTGAAAGAGTGAAATTGCCAAAAAATATTGAAATATGATTTTAAGTTATACAAGTTTCACAATTTCTAATGAAATAAAGAATTCAATTCACAAATTTGTTTTATACACTAACATATTTCTTATATACAATTTCAATTTACTTCAATTTTTCTAATTTAAAATAACAAGCACAGATATAAAACAATTTTTTAATCTATTTACAATTGTCTTCAAGTTAATGGCCTTGAATTTGTTGTTATTGGTCTTGAATTCTTCATTTTGGTTGTTGTTGTTGTTGTTGTTGTTGTTGTTGTTGTTGTTGTTCTTCCGGCGAGTTGCTCCCACTTGTGGACGTAGATAATGTTTTCCCTTGTGTCCTATCTTCAGCCTTCAGCCAGCCTTCTGTGCAAACGAGCATCTCTAACGTGTCGGGCTTCAAGCGATTCCTGTAATCAGTTAGAACTCTGCCACTTGAAGAAAATGCACTTTCAGAAGCTACTGTAGAGACAGGAGGAGTTAGTAAATCTTTAGTCATATATGACAGAATACTATAAGTGTGTTCATGGTCTTTCCACCATTGTAAAATATCTAGTGGAGAAGAAGAAGACTCAGAATCTTGTTGGTTATACCAATTTAATTCATTTGGTTGATTAATCCTAGGTTTTTTGGATTGAATTTGTGCAAGTAAATTAAATATTCTATCATCAAATTTACTCTTTCCCTTACCTTTGGAACTACCAGAAGAAGAACTAATTACAGAAGTTGTACTACTAGAAGCAAAAGATCGATCATAATAATCATGCAAGTTATTTAATGTAGATTCAAATTTAACTAAAAAAGAAGCGCAATCAATTTCTTTTTCTATTTCTACATTTTCCCCAAGTAATGCAAAAAATATTTCAATCAAACTCTTTGTACCTTTTAATTTGATACGAGGATCCATAACGGTAGCAACACAAATCAACATAAGAGGAGGATAAAAATACTTCAAAAATTTTTTGTATGCAGGTTTTACAATATCACCAACAAAAGTATCATTTAACATTTTGTTAAATGTTTGCATCATACTAACTATTGAAATAAAAATGTTACTAGAAGTAGATTCATATATTTTTGAAAATTTTAAAGTTGCGGTTTTAAAAGATTCTAAAAATTTCAACAAAGATTTGGCATAAAACCAATTGGTGGGAGTCATTTCAAAATTTGGCATATTTTTTGCGATACAAAAATTATTTACAACTGCTTTATAGTCGGTAACAACATGTAGTAAATCAAAAGTAGAGTTCTATTGGTGTTTAACATCCTTTGGAAATCTTCTAAAAGGTACATTTGAAATCCTACACCAAATTTTTCATTCTTGAAATACGCTGGGACTTAATGCAATGAAATGTACCCAATTTCTAATTTTAAGTATATATGCAGCGACAACTTAACAGATACGATTTCAAAAACCCGAACAAAAGAAAAACCCATTTCTCCAGAGCAATTTCAAAAACCCATTCTTCTCTCTCCTAAATCCCCCTTTCTCCGTCCAGATCCGAGCACTCCGTGCCGTCATCCAACCTTCTCCCTTCGTTAATGTTCGAGATCTCGTCATTAGCTTCAAACCCA
This sequence comes from Hemerocallis citrina, assembly GCA_017893485.1. NCBI lineage: Eukaryota > Viridiplantae > Streptophyta > Magnoliopsida > Asparagales > Asphodelaceae > Hemerocallis > Hemerocallis citrina. Next base: position 47,882,443 of record CM030368.1, read on the forward strand.
TTATCTTTGTTTCCCCTCCGGCTTTGATTAGCATCTCCAGGATCCCTGGGCATCTTCTTCTTTTGTGCTTGAGTGCCTCCTTCTATCTTTACCGTGGTGCTCTAGAGCTCAAGATCTGTTCGATTGCCGTAGATCTCCGGCCATTTCACTCCCATAGTTCTTGAGCATAGTCCCCCGCTGCCAACAGACCTCCCATTCTAGTTGCCTGCGCTCATTCGAAGTACAGTTCGAGGACTTCCTGTCACTTGATCCGATCCATTCTGATCCGTTCGGCGCTCGGGCTGATCCCTTCCTGCTCGATTCCAGTGGATCTTTGGATCCATTCCTCTTTGATCTCCCGCTTCAACCTCTCCCTCCCTGTCTCCTCGTGGAGCAGCGCTTCTCGCTCTCAAAGATCCGGGCTTCTCCGGTTCAGCTCCAGCAGTCTCTCCCTCTCTCGGAGATTCGTACCCTCCTCTACTAGCTCTGTGAGTATTTTTTATTCTAGTTTCCGTTACTATTTAGTTCTCGTATTTTTAGGTTTATCTTCGATACGATTTTGCTTGAGAGAGTTTTGAACCCTTTCCTCTTTCCCCTTTTTGTTCTTGAACCTCTGGTTTGGCGGTGCTCGGCCCCGCGCATCCCTAGAGCAATCTGGTGATTTGTGTAGACCTACCGCCCCAATTTATTATTTCGGTCGATACTTCTTATTATTTCTGTTGACCCTCTCATACAACTTCTGTTTTAGTTATTTATGCAAAATAGTTTCTTTCTAATCTCTTTGTAGCTTATTATCTACTCTCTCTGAACTCCTATTAGTTCTGTATCGTTGTGGCTTGGATCTTTCCAATCCTCTGTTTCTTGCAATTCGGTTGGTCTATTGCGTTGAATTACATTGGTATTTTGGTGCTGGATCTGTAGTGATCCGTTAGCCTAGCTATTTTAGCCACCTTTGCAGTAACTGATCTTCTCTATATCAGTTTCCACTGCCCTTCACTGGTTTTGAGCCATGGTCTCTTTGTGCCCGTCTTGGGTCGAGGTCGATAAAAAATATAGGCCCGTTAAACTGGGTCGCTCTCTTTGCTCTCCCACTTTCCCGTTGGACCATTCTTCTTGTTGGCCCGCCCCGCTCCTAGTTTGTTTCAGGTGCCTTCTTCCTGGGCATTTTCAACGAGAGTGCGTGAACAAAATGAAGTGCTTCTTTTGTGACAAGCTTGGACACTGACGCAGGCGATGTTATTCCCTTCAAAAACTTCTTGGTTTACCTAGAGGCAAACCATTACCGGCCAAACTTCTCTTATTTCTTAATTATCCTCTCTTAAAAGGCAAGCTTAATGCATGTTTGGAGAGAAACTTTAGTTTTGAGTCTAAAAAGAATTTTGACTCCACTGCGGATGTTCCTTATCCAGATACGAACTCATTCAATGATCTCACAGATTGTGATGCATCTTCTGGCACTCTTCAGCTTCCCAATATTGCTAGTCTGTTTAAGGATCGAAAGGTTCATACGAAACTTGTTTCCTTCCCTCGGTTGGTTTCTTATCAGGCTCGTCCCCATTCTAAAGTTGTGGGGCCAACGCTGCATACGAGTCTGGATAAGGATCATGTTTTGGCTAGAACTTTTCCTGCTAAACGTCTCTCCCTTCTTATTTGTCCCCTCTTTAAGAGCATGCTTTATACATGCTTCGCGAGGAAGAGTAGTCGTGAGTCTGGAAAGGAGTTGGGCTCCTCTGTAGTGGTGCCTTATCCACCTATTAACCCCACTCCTTCCTTCGATGCTCATGATGCTTTTCTTGCGACTCGTCAGTATCCTAATTTTGCGTCCCTATTTAAGGATCGCTCGGAGTTCACGAAACTTGTTTCCCTTCCTCGGTCAGGCAGTTTTCAGCCTCGTCCCTATTTTAGAGCAGTGAGGCCTTCGTTGAGTTTGAGTCGGGATAAGAAGTCTGATGTATGCATTCCATTTAGGTCTTGCCATTCTTGGTTTTGTAGTTCGATTGGGATCGTGCACTAATCGACTCGTGGAGTATCCTACATTTCTCGTCATTCTTTTCAATCTAATTTTAGACCTATATTTTTGCCAGTTTCGTCCAGTCTCCTTTCCCCCTCTAATAGCCTAAACAAAGTCGACACTACCTAGCCTGTCCATGGAAGGACCTCGCTCCCGCTGGTGGAAGTCGATCCTCCCCCCGCTAAGAGAAATTACAAGAAGAAACTTTATTCTAACATGCCTATTCGCGTGAGTGCGCGTTTATTAGCTAAAAAAGTATCTTCAGTGTCGGCGCTTCCTCATGCGCGCATCTGAGTTTTGGCATTTTTCTTTAGCCTCGGTTTTGGCAATCTGGTTTTTCTTTGCAGGTTGTGACTTGTGCAGTTGTGTGAGGCTGTTTGGTCTCCCGAGTTTTTGGTCCGCCTTTTGGCTGTCTTCCTTAATTTTCGCTCCCGTCGTCAAGCTTAGTGGTGGCCCTAGCTTCTTGTTCGCTTGCGATTCCTTGGGTCCTGCGGTGTCTAGCCTTTGTGGGCGTAGTTCCTCCATCTTGGTGCGGCAGGGCGTTTTCCTCCTTTATTGCGTTGTTATTCTTGGGGTTTTCTTCGTCCCTCACCGCGGTGTTCGCAGATACCTTATTTGCGTGCGGTTCATCCGATTTTTGTAATCATTCCGGTTTTTATTTCTGTTTTACAGCTTGTAAACTATTGTACTCATCTTTGTAACTCAACTGTTTTTTTATATATATATTTTTTGATGGCTGGAGCCTTTTGGCTCTATCCGATACATCAAAAAAAGTATATATGGATCGGCTATTTTTAATGTATCTTGAACACATAAATTTAAAATATGACATGCACATCTAATATGAAAAAAATTGACAGATGGAGGGTTTAATGCAGATTTTAAAGTAGTAACGGCTGCATTGTTGTTAGATGCATTATCAAAACTAATACACATAATTTTATCGCGAATATGAAAAACATCACAAATTTCTAAAATACTGTTTTCTTTTTTCAGCGCCACTATGGGGATACGGCAATGCGGCAAGTGATATGATTCTTTTTTGAAGAATCCAACCATTGTCGTTCCAATGACAAGTTATTCCCATCGTTGGAATATTGTTGACACCCATCTAATAATCCGAAGTCAAACTAACTCTACAAGTTAAACTCCATAAAATTACAATCAAAGCGTCCTTCATTTCATTGTACACTTTAAAACAATCCGATTTGCAAGTATTTCTCGGGATTCTTCTAAAATGAGGGTTTAAGGCCGTTTGATTAAAATTTTCCAAGTCCCTACTCTCGGGATAGGAAAATGGTAACTCTTCCTTCATTACTAATCGGGCCATTTCCCGACGAACAAGATCGGGATCATAAGGGTGGCTATCAACTAGACCGGTCCTAGGGTTGTTTTTTTGTTGGCCGGGTAGGTCAACAAGAAGATCTTTATGGTTATGTTGGATGTGTCTACTAATTGTACCGGTGTCATCACCCCTATTGAATTTGTATGCCTTAGAACATGTTTTACAAACTTTCAACCCTATATCCGGATTTTCTTCGTCCGGGATAAAATCGTAAAATTTATGTCAATCACTACTTTCTGCTCTACTTTTCCTACCACTACGGGGTTGTGTGGTTTCGGTTGGTTGTTGTTGTTCTTCTTCTTCTTCTAATAGTATGTCGCCTACAACCTTATCGTTTGTACCCCATTGTTGGGTAGGAGGATCATGGTACTCTTCAGTGGGCTCACGAATTGGGACAATTGGTGGCCTACGGAAAGTGCCGGTGGAATCTTGCCCACTTTGGCTACGACCGCTACTGCGTGATCTAGACATAATGTAGTAATATATGTAAAAAAAACTACACAATGTAGGAGCGATGAGTTATAAAAAAAATCTAGAAAACAAGAAGGTTGAGATAGAGAAGATAAGAAAACCAACAATAATTATAACTACAACAAAAATAAAATAAGAAGAGATGTATGAAATTTTGATACCGTTCACAGTGGATACGCGTATATAAAAAAATCCGTGAAAATAAAAATAGAAATAGAAGTAGAATCCCTCAAATCCGGAATTGAAGAGTTGGGGAGAGCTTGTAGGAGAGTTGAAGACTTGGTCACTTAGAGTTGGACGAGAGTTGAATAGTTGAAGACATTGTTGAATTTTGATTTCAATACGATCGGAATTTGATCGTGTATATGTCGTGAACACTTGTTTATTCAATACTTCAATTGTTCACAAATTACATAGAAATGAGTAATAATAGTAGAGAGAGTAAGAGAGTAAGGTGTGATTTTTTTATGGAGTTTTGAGAGGTATTTATAGGCTAAAAAAAAACCAAAAAAACATCAAAACGGCTCTAAGAGCCGCTGCTGCTCTCTGGTGAACAGTGTCCAGCGGCACGCTGACCCATGGATCAACGGTCGGCCCTTGGCGGGTCGAACGTTTGACCCGTTCAGGTCAAACGGTTCGCAACCCGCAGGTCGACCCATGGGTTGGTGAGCGGGTTGGGGTAATTTTAACGGGTTCGCGGGCCGGGTTCGACGAGTTCGATTCGGTATTTTGGCGACCCGAGTCGACCCGTTACTGTTCACGGGTTCGACCTAATCCCGAACCGCCATTTCGCGGGCCAGGTTATACGGGCGGTTCGCGGGAGGGTCGATGGTTGACCCGACCCACTTGCCATCCCTAGAGGCACACAATCGGCAATTGGGGCTGAGCGACACTAGCTGGCTGCAAGAGGCAGTGCGACGCTGTCACGGTGGAGTGACAGCGGGAGGGAAGGAGGACGACGGGGCTTGGCCGTAGGCTGACTGGCTATAAAGCTGCCGGCAATGCTGGTAGGGTGTCGCGGTGGCCTGCTGTCATTGGTCCACTTTGTAAAATTACAAATTTGAAAAACCAATTTCCTAAGATGAGTTAATACTCTTGTAGAACATATAGGAGTTTATAAAGCACATCAAAACCACATCAAATTTATAAAATAGCAATTTCCATCAAAATTCTTCAAAAACAGCAACGTGATATGTATATGTTCATATGAGTGTTTCATGCATCAGTTATTCATCAAAATAACAATGTATATAGGTAATATATTGTTCAAAACTATCTCAGTACTAAAATAATCAAGATTCAAATCAAAACTCCACAAAACACACAAAAACCCAATTTCTTCAAAACAGTGTAATAGAGTATATATATATAAGTGTATGTGTGTATATCTAGGCATCAAGAAACCACTGTAATTATGCAATACATTGTTCTAATCAATCTCAGTATTGAAAACAACTCAATTTCAACTCGAAAACATCAAAAAAACATCAAACCCAACCTTCGACCTGTTCATCTACATACCCGAAGTCCCACACCTCTTCTTCACTTTAAAAACCCAAAATTAATCGATAACTCATCTAGTAATTCATAACACATATGCACAACCTCTTACATCCATTTATTCATGAATATATGCAATTATAACAATTATATAATCCAGTTTTACTTCATCAAATCATCAAAATAGAGTATAGGCATATACACAATAAAGATTCAATTTTTGCTCACTTTAAGTAATATTCATCATATGATCTCAATCAAAACAGCAAGTATATGAAGGAAAATAACCTACTCATGATTTCTATTAGGTTCTTAGCAAATCTCAAGTCATCTATATAGAGTTTTAATTATCAAGAGCATAGTTTTCATGAAAAGATTCAATTTTTAACTCATTCATCCATCAAAATCCATTATATCTTCATACAATCCCTAACATGATTTCTAATACACAAATCATCACATAAAACATGCTTAGAATAATACAAAAATAAATATATGTCACTCACCTTATTGAAGAATCAACCGAAGATAATAAAGAAAATAAAAAGATCCTTCATTTCGCAAGAAAACCAAGATCCTTGCTTTGAAAATCCAAGAAAATAATAATAAATAAATCCTTTTGTGTAGTGTAGAAAAGAGACGGCTGCACCACCCCTTATATTGGCCGAAAATTAGGGTATATAGGGTTTGTGAATAGATTTGCAAAATACCTCTTTTGAATATATCTTTACATATATGAATCCTTATACTTGGAAATTAAATAAAACCAATTCAATTTGAATTTATAAAGAAAACCAACACACCAAATCTGGCCGGCACTGTTGTAAAAACCCAGAAAAACGAAATTGTACTTTTTGCCCTCTAAGTGGCAATTTTGCAAAAAGACCATTCTTTATCAAAACTTACAAAATAAACCAAATTTATTAAAACAAAAGGTAAAATATTTAGCTCTGAATTGGCTAGCCATCATGCTCAGCCCGAAAATCCAAAAATCTGGAGTTTTCACTCCAAGTGGTAATTTTGCACAAAAGTCCCTCCTTTTTGTAATATTTGCAAATAGGTCAAATAATTATCAGAAAAATTCAGAAAATTCACAAATAATATCTAATAATAAATAATGGATTTTCCCAAAATAATTTCTAACTTTGGACTTCTCATGAAGATATTTGCACGTGTAAAAAGGTAAATTTCAGAAAAAAAATTTTATTAAATCACCAAAATCATTTCTAATTCATTTATAAATCTCAATATCATTATTCAAAAATCTGGGGTATTACATGTACAGTCTAACTGTAGAAGGTTACAAATGGGTCTTTTTGCAATATCCTTCAGGCAGAGCCTTACAAAACTCTCCCTAATTAAGAAAAAATAGTTTTCCATACCGTATTTTATATAAGATCTTGTAGCAGAACTCGTAGAAATATCATTTCTATTCCACTCAATCTCCTTACAGACTTTTCTTACAAACTTATATGGAATTTCTTCCTTCCTAAATGTTCTGCCCTCTACCTTACTCAGCCTACTTTTTTATAGACCAAGAGATCAGCTTACAACAAGTTTACATACGTCATTACTTACATCATATGTCAAATAATTGCTGCTTGCATCAGTCTTTAATAATTGCCGTGTGGACTACTCTAGAAAAAGAGATTCCTTGCCGACATCTTCTCATGCTCCACATTTTTGTTGATGTTTTGTCTTCATCAAGCTGTAGTAGTATCCAGCTATCTCTTCTGTCATTGTCATTGCTCCTGTAGATAGTATTTGGTACCAGCTGTCAAACAGCTCATGCTTATCTTATGGCTATTTTATTTTTGCTATACTATGCATTATTATTTTTTCTGGATATGGGCTGTCATAGATCCATATGTTGCTATCTTTTAGTTTTATGTCTTTTAACTCACAATACATGTTCCTGAAGCCCATTGCACTTCTTTCTGGGATTAATTTCTCAAATTCCTCAATTTTATATGGTACAATATTTGATGCTCCATAGATCACTTGGGTGGTCATCCCTATTTTTATAACGTGTTCTGCTGGAAGCTCTTCATTGTCTTCAAGATATTTAGAGATAGCTGAATACATTCTGACATATCTTTTTTAGGACTTCGTGAGGCCAAAATAACTCTTGGTTGCTTTGTAAATTTTTCTTGGTAAGTGGATCAGTTCCTCACATTATTTGGACGGATAGATGCAATGAATAAGTCCTCTTTCGAACAATGCCCTGGTTGTTCTTAGATTAGCTCCTGGTAGGATGATGGCCTTGTTCATATATTGTTGTAATATGGTTTTGATGAACTGTTTCACCTCGGTTCCTTAGCAAAGTTTTTGAATATATTGTAAAAATAATATTTTCTTTGATACTTTGATAGGAGCTTTTTCAGTAAGAAGTGTCTCCATGTATGTAGTCTTATTTGAGGATGTAAGTGCATCTTCTTTTGAGGAATGAGTAGGTTCGTCTATCTCACTTATTTTCTCGCTAGTATTGTCCATCATCTTTTCTGTGGTTACATGCTGACTTGCATGCTGGTAGAACAGACTTTAGATTCCATATATTTGTAGTTGTAATTAATTAATACTCCTTTTATTTGTTCCATGGTTCCCTTGAGGCAAATAACATCCTGTTCTATTTTCTGGACTTTAGTTTTCATTCTGCAACAAATGAAATAGTTAATTTCTTGATAAAAAATCATCTAAAATGTTATTCTTTCCTTTTATGTTTTCTATTGAGAAATCGTAATGTGCTAACTCCATTTGCCATCTTATCAATCTTTTGTTTTCTATTGTTGAGTCTATTATTTAGTTAATCCAACTCTTTGCTTGCGTATTGTCTGTCCTTGCTGTGAATTTCGTATGTATTATAAATAATTCAAACTTGTTTATAGCTTTTAAGATTGCTAGTTGTTCTTTTTCATTTATGTGGTAATTTTGTTGGGTTTGTGTGAAAGATCTACTAGTATATCTGGCTAGTCTTTCCTCTTCTTCTCCTATTTCAATGAAATTTAATACTGCTCTTCAATTGTTTTCACATGCATCTGTTTCTATTATCCATGAATATTCTTTAACAGGTAATCTTAGCTTATTTAATTCTGAAGTCTGTTGTTTTAATATTTTAAGCTTTTCTTCATCCTCTAGGGTCCATTCCCATTTCTTAAACTTTTTTAGTTTTTGTTGTAACCAATTTTTTTTTACTGATAAATTCGGTATGTAACATCTTGTTTGATTTAGTAACCCGATTATAGATTATACTTCTCCTTTTTCTTTTAAGACATTAGGAAATGTCTTCATTTTTTCTGCTATATGTGGTTGTAGCTCTATTCCTTCATGTCATAATTTTTTTCCTAAGAATTCTATCTCAGTTTTTAACAATTCTGTTTTCTTTTTTGATAGTATAATACCTACATTTTTTACTATTTTTATGGATGCTCTTTATGTTGTTCCTCGTTTTTGAATTCTATTAGAATATCATTTACATATACTAATATGAAATTATTGTATTTTTCAAATATCTTATCCATATATTCTTGAAATATTCCTAACTATTTTTATAACCAAATGATAATAAATTCCATTCATAAAATCCTTGAAGTGTGCTAAATGTTGTTAACTATTTCGAATCTTCTGTTAGTTTTACATGATAAAATCCTGATTTACAATCAAATTTCGAATATATTTTCTTGTCCTTACTGTGTTGAGTAGTATTTGCATATCTGGTAGTGGATATCCAAATCTCTTAGTATTTTTATTTAGTTCCTTATAATTTACTACCATTCGAGATTTACCTCTTTTTTCTGCTGAATGTTTTCTTACTATGAATGCTGGTGATGAATGTGAACTTTGTAATTTTCTTATGTAATTATTTTCCATTAATTCTTTTATATGTATTTTGAATTCTTCTAGATCTGTTGGAGTGTGAGGTTTAATTTTTATTATTTTGTTCTTATCTATTAACTCTATATGTGCTGTGAGTTTACATAAGTCCCATTTTGCCAAGGGTCTTCTCCGCACAGATCTTCTAATTATTTTTGTAAAAAAAAAATTGTAGTTATATATTTCTTGGACTTACTGTATTCTAGTTTTGTTTGGTAAATATTGATATTCACAACGCTGGGTTGAAGAAACTCTGATTTATGGCAAGTCGGTTCAAGAATAAGGTTGGATTATTCTAATTGTTATTGCTTGGTGTCGACAAGGTGTCGTAAATACAACTGATTTATGTGATATGGTTATAGGATAGTATTGTTGGAAAAAATCATTTCCTAAGAGCACATCATTATTCATATCATCAAACTGGTATATTATTGGTATTTTAAGTATGTAATTTCCTATTTGTATATTAACATTTTGTTGATACTTATCAAGTATGATATTTGTCCAGTTAATCCAGTTATTGCTTTTTTATTATATCCATCTTATTTCCATTTTGGTAGTATATTATCGCGGCATAGGCTAGTACCTGCTCCGGTGTCTATTAGACTATGATAGTTTCTTGATTTGTATCATTCTGTTAGTATGTAAAATGTATTTTTTGTTGCTCTTAATAGATTCATTTGTCCAATATTCTATTTATTACTATAATTTCATTGTTTACTGTTATTGTGATTTTTTATTCTTGAATTGAGTAAGGTTGTACTGATGTAAGGAAGTCAGTTCCTAATAACATTTCATTAACATGGTGTTCTGGGTCTGCGTGTAAGTGTGATAACATTTCATTTCTACCATTTATCCTTACTGGCAGTATTATTTTATGTACAATTGGATTTCTATTATTGTAATAGTCTAGGTAGTAATATGGGTTTTCTAATGGCATTAATTTAGTTGTTTTTATATTTATTTGTTTAATATGTGAATTAGTAGATCCTGTATCTACTAAGACTACTTGTTTATTCCATTTTTCATTGTCATAATATTCTATTTCTATTTTAAATTGGTTATTGTTTTGGTGTTCTAATGTATTTACTATTGGTATTAATTCCAATGCTTGTTGTTTGTTTTTTATTGATATTGATCTCTTTCCAAATATTATTTGTGGTGCTTTTCCTTTTGCAATTTCTTTTGCTTTATTAAAGTCGAATTCTATATAATTTGGTATAGTCATTTCAGGGATTTCTCCAACTGGTTTGTATCATATAATTTTGCTGAATAGCAGCTCTATTTTAAAATTATCTATATTTCTATTTTTTTACTCCATGCCTACTAGTGAAAGCAAAAATATTTCTTATTTGTATATTCATAATTTTGGTTTTTTCTATCATTTCTATTCCTGATAATCTGTGATACATGACTGGACTTTTACCTTTATTTTCTTCTGTCATGCTTATAGAGAAATTAGGTTTTATTATAATTTTATCTTTTGATACATTAGGTTTTCTTGTACTACTCCTATTAAGGCATCTTGTGTACTTGATATTATTATATCATCTATTAGGCATATTTCTAGGGGTGTATTTATTCCTTTCTTAAAATATGCTTTTATTATTATTTATACAGCTCCTAAATGTATGTGTCTTAATGTTTTTTTTTGTTTTCTCACTTATTTTTTCCATCGCTTGTCTTATTATTCTTTCGGTTATTAATGGGATTATGGTTTTTCCTTGTGCTTGTTCGATGTCTATAGGTTGTTCATTATTCTTGGCTATTATGATGGTACTTTTCTTCCTTTCGAATATTGGTAGTTTAAAATTTTCTTTTGGATTTATATCTAATTTGGTCGCTCTTATTTTATCGTATTTTTGTATGTCAAAGCACATTTTTTTTCTTACTTCTTCACTGTTTTCTTCTCTTTCCAATGGTTCTCCTATTTTTGTTATTTCTGTCATCATGTTTATATCACATTCTTCTGTTTCACCTTCAGTACTTCCACTATCTTCTTTCATTACCATTATTTCTTCATTTTCACTTATTTCTGACAATTCTTCCTCATATTCTATGGGTTCATAATTTATGTTATTCATTTCTTGAATTTCTTCTACGCATTTTACATTTTCTTTTTTCAATCTTTTAGGGCAATTTGGTGATATATGTCATACCTCTCCACATATGTAACAATTACATTTCTTAAGGTTTTTCTTATATTGTCTATTTTTATTTTTATTTATTTTTCTAAAGTATTTTATAGGGTTTTTTATATCTTTTAAAAGTTTTTCCATATTTTGGTTTATATTTTTGAAATTTGTGATTTTTCTTCTTTATATAATTATAGTTATTATTACATCCCCAATGATTCAGTCTAGCATCCTCACAACAAATTCTTTCTTTATAAGTTCTGTAGTATTTCATTGTTGCTCTAGCATCTTGGCATACTTTATCCCTATAATCTTATACAAATTGTGTTCTATACCTTAAAGTATCTATTTCTGGTTTTATTTTCTCACTTACGTTTGCACTACATATGTTTATACTCCATGGATTAGCTAGTTTTAGAAAGAATGAGTCCAAGATTGGACTCCGTTCTTCTTTTGTATAATAACTATCTTGAAAATATTCTCGGAATTCACAAGCATAGTTGTCGAAATAACACATGTTGTATATTTCTAAGTTACTTAGTCTCCATCTTGCTTGATTCTTTTGGTATATAATGTGTTTTTCTCCTTTATCGTAGACACTGAATTCTGTTCTTATTGCTATTTCGTAATTTGTAATTATTTCTTTCAGACCTAAGATTCGTTGTGTTGATGTTTCTTCAGTTCCTTTATCATCAGTTGGACTTGATTTTCTTATAGTATTTCTATCTTCTTCATTTAACCATTCCACCATTTTGCTACTACTCCTATAAATGTGGCTTCCATAAATTTCTCAAATGTGTTTCCTGAAAGATTTTGCCTAAATCCTACTATTAATGAGGCCTTTACCCATTCTTCTATTGTTCTATCTACGTATTTTACGCAGTCTAGAACTTGTCATTCTCCATTTCCTGCTATTCCTATTTCGTAGTGTTCTGTAGGTTCATATTTTGGGGTTTCTTTTTCTTTGTCTCTTTCTAATTTATTATTTTTTGTGTTTTGCCATTTCCATGGTAATTGATAAGATTTTTTGTTAGGTGGTGTTCTTAAGATTTCATACATGTCAGTTTGAGTTTCTGTAGGTTTTACTATAATCTTTTTTTATCTTGATCCATTTTTATTTCTTCATTCGTTATATCTAGGTTTTTAAGACTTCCTCTACTTCTACTGAATTGGGATTTGCCATTAAATCTTCTATTTCTAAAATATTTATGTTAAGTTTTGTTATAGCTTCTAACTCCTTCATACCTTCCTCTGTTATGCCTAAATCTTCCTCTGTATCATCAGTTATATACTTACCTAATTCTTTTATGTTCTTATTTATGACTTTTAAATATTTTCTTATAATTCCTACAAACTCAAAACCATTGCAATGTTCATCTAACTCTTGCATGTATGTTAATCATATAGATTTCTGGTCCTATATTTGGATTTAATCCTATTGCTCCGTTGGCCATACTTAGCCTAATATTTTGTATGCTAGTAGGTGTTGGTAATACCAACTTGTTTCTTCGTTTCTGTAATCTAATACTCTGTATGCTATCTCTTTTTGTATTTCCTTAGGTAATTTATTAGTTATTTTACTTGTTATCAACAAATATTCTGATATTTCTTTATCAGTAATACGCTTTCTGTCTGTTAATCTTCTATCAATGTATCTAATTTTAAATCTTGAAAGATTTTTTAATCTTAATATCTTTATTTTCTCTGAAATATCCAGTTTTTAAATAGTGTAGTGAAATATGTAAATTTTTAGTTTTAGTGTTGTGTAAATATCCCTAAATTTAAGGTCTTTCTTGAAAAATTACTTCCAACTGTCCAATTTTTATAAATAGTTTGGAGGGTGTCCTATATTTGCAAATACTTTCTAAAAAAATCCTATAAGTGAAATTGAGGCCCTAACTCTGTACACACATAAGAAATTTATTTTCAAAAGCATCTATATATTTATGAAATTTTAATACACCCCTATTTTAATATTGACTTGAATGAGATATGGATTAATTAGAATATGTATGAATGCATGAGAGGGTAAAGAGTACATGTATTGAGCTAGTAAGGAAATAAGAACTCCCAGTCTCCCAAAGAGGCTAGAGCAAGACCTAATTGTAGATGAATCGAATTACTGATTGTGTTGCTGTCATTGTCGTTGTTGTAAAAAAAAACAAGTATTTGAACTGTAAAGTTTAACAGTAATGTTGACGGTCTCTTACACATTATACACGTTTTGGAAGCGTCTTTGTGTCATGTCTAACACGACACTATCTTTGACTTTATTGATCAACTATTGGTGGTCGAACTTTGCACAAGTACGATCTCTTTCGAATACGACTTAAGTAGCTTTCTTCGACTTAAGAAAACAAAACACCTAGGTATTCATGCTAGACTAATTCTTGACTCCCCCCTTAATTTCACTCATTTAGATTGAAACCCATGACTAGGTACAAATTCACTTATGCAAGCATTTCAGACCATTCATAATCGGTGGAGAAGTACATTCGTATTAACAGAATTGTTAGGAGAGATATATTAAAATTGAGTTATTCACTAATTCTTATGAAGACTTCCGCTTCGTCATTTTCATTGTTTTTTTTTAAAAGAAAAGGTGGAGTATGGCCACCCTGTTTCATTAATAAGGGATTAATAAAACAAACTCAGAGTACTGAGCCAAATACAAGGTCCGACAAACAAAACAAAAGTATGTAACCTCCACCCCAAACATGGGGGGTGGGACTAAAAGAATACCAGAATGGCCGCAACATAAATGCGACTAACAAAATACATCTCATATCCCCCCAACAAACCCTGGGGCAGTGGGTATCTATCAACAGTAAGGGCCAAGCTTGCTGTCAGTCGATCGTCGAACCGATCTCGACTTCCTCATCATCAAAATCCTCGACCTGGAATACGCTCGCTATCCTCCCCATCAAACCTGCTGCTGCCACATTAGCCCAAAAAGAAATAAAATGCATAATGTGAGTTAAATTACCAGCAATATTATTACAAGTTCTGCGGAAATAAAAATTATTCCTGTCTAGCCAAAGAACCCAGGTCGTTGTGGTGAAAGCGATGTACCACGCTTCTCTCATAGTTCTTCTCTCCGTAGCAAACTTTGAACTTACCCACAGGTCCTCGTACATCGTAGGGTATTGATTCATCCCCAGGGCGCTGAGTACCTCAACGAGTACCACTTTGCCCCTAGGACACTATAGGAAGAGGTGATCTCTAGTTTCTAGGGTATCGTGGCAGAACCCGCAACTAGAGTCCACATTTGGTAGGCATTTAGCGAGATTTTCTCTTGTCAAAATCGCATTGTTTAGCACCAGCCATAAGAAAACTTTAATTTTCAGCGGGGCTTTCGTCCTCGAAATGACGCATGCCTACTTTGGGGTACATCCCCTAAAGTGAATGCGGTTATACAAAGAGTTAACGGTGAACGTGCCGTTCTTTTCCAATCCCCAGGACTTCTTATCTGGACCCTGAGAGCAGCTAATTCCAGCGTTGGTGATGTAGGTCTGAAGTTCTATGAGTCTAGACCGAGAACCCAGATCGAGCGATTGTTTAAATGGTGGTTTCTAGACTCCTCTTTTCCAGGCTGCAGCCACCGTACAGTGTGGTTGTGACGCATGATCATAAAGATCGGTGAACAGGGCTCGAAGTGTGTGATCACCACACCACTTATCCTACCAGAATCTGGTAAGTCTGCCGTTACTGATAACAGATGTCACACAGCTAATGAATGGTTCATAGACCTTAGCGATGCCTTTCCAGAACCAGGAAACCCTTGGGCCTACCCTGAAGCCCAAATTTCTCGTTCCATTCCCATGCAGGTATCCCTGGACAAAATCTTGCCACCCGATCTCCATTAGGGTGGAAAACCTTCCACCACCATTTACCCAGTAGAGCAAGATTCATATCACGAAGATCAATAATACCTAGTCTTCCATGTATCTTTTTCATGTATGCCTTCTCCCATCTGATAAGGTATAGCTACCTCGATCCGGGTCTGTCCCTTTCTATAAAAACTATTTTCGAGTCTGATCAATTCTCTGAATTACCCATCGTGGCATTTCGAAAAAGGACATGTAATAGATTGGAAGATTTGAAAGGACTGCATTAATGAGTGTGACTCTCCCTCCCAATGATAGGGCTTTACCTTTCCAACCTGCTAGATGGTTCTCAACCCGGTCATTAATGGGTAGTCAGTCAGCCTTTTTGAGTTTCCCGGACCTTAGTGGCAGTCCCAGGTACTGGATGGAGAAACTCTCTGTGGGGCAATTGAGGATTGTGGCATGTTCTAGTGCCTCCTCTGTTGTCATGGCAATAGGGATGAGCGCACTTTTGTGTAAGTTAACCCTGAGGCCTGACCAAGCTTCAAAACTATATAATACTCCTTTGAAGGCGGTTGTTTCCCCGAGGTTGCCATTACCAAATAGAAGAGTATCATTTGCATATTGGAGGACAGAGAAACCTTGGCGATTAACTCCCTTGGCCACCGGTACAATCCAACCTACTCTGCTGCAGTTAGCTATCATGGACCGAAGAACGTCTGCCACAATGGTGAAGAGAAGGGGTGAGAGCGGATCTCCTTGTCTGAGGCCCCGTTTGCACGAAAATGGGTGGCCCGACACCCCATTTACCAAAATTGCAGTTCTGCTGGTGGAAAGACATGTGTGGATCCATCTGATCCATCTACCCCCAAAACCTCTTCCAGCAAGCGCTTCCAACAGACAGTCCCAATCGACCGAATCATAAGCTTTCTCGAAATCCAGCTTCAGGAGGTAGCTCTTAGCGTTCAATGTGTGGCATTAGTGGATAGTTTCTTCAACCGTAGCTATACTGTCCTGAATACATCGCCCTTTAATAAACCCCGTCTGATCGTGACTAATGAGACCATCCATCACCTTTCCCAGTCTATTAGCAAGAGTCTTGGTAATAATCTTGACAGAGCAGTCAAGGAGACTAACAGGGCAGAAGTCTCCCACTCGCCTGGAGTCTTTTTCTTAGGAATCAGCACAACTTCTGCAAAATTAATTCTCCCTAATTTGTGTTTGTGGTCGTAGAAATCAGTGAACACCTTTAGCAAATCGCCTTTGATTTCCTCCCAGAATGTCTGATAAAAGATCATCGGGAAACCATCTGGTCCTGGGGCTTTGTCTTTTCCAAGTTGTTGGATTGCCTCCCAGACTTCCTTCTACTGAGGGGTGCTTCTAAGGATTGCATCATCGGGTCGGGGTTGCTCGCCGATTCCTGCCAGAAGTCGTGGTGGAGAGGGACTCTCAGGTCCGCTTTTTGTCCAAATAGTAGTTTGAAATGGGACTGAAATGCCCTTCTGATATCCTTGTTGCCTTGGATCATTCCAGTGGCCGAGTGGATCGAGTGAACGAGGTTAGATCTACGCCGGGCACTGGCCACTCGATGGAAGAATGCTGTGTTCATGTCTCCTTCTTTGAGCCACGAAATTCTAGACCGCTGTTGCCATTTGATTTCCTTAAGCGGATAGAGTTGGTCGATTTCTTTTCTGAATTGGAGCAACCTATTCCGCTCTTCCTGTAGCAGATCTCTGGTTTCTTCAGTCTTCTCAAGTTCCTCAATACCTTCAAGAAGTGAGTCTTTAGCCCTCCAGATTAGTGCAAATCTGGTTCGGTTCCATTTTCTAAGCCTGTCCCTAAGTCTTTTGATTTTTTTCACACCATATTGCGGTCGCCTCAAGCCCTGAAGTGGGGCGAGCCCAACTCGTAGACCATGTGGTGGAAGCCTTGGATTTCTAACCATGCTTTCTCAAATCTAAACTTTGGTGACTTCCTGGGTTGATCTTCCCCAGAGAATAAGAAAATAGGTACATGATCTGAGGTGAGTTTAGGAAGTGATTTAGCCGAGGATAGCAGAAATTTGGTCTCCCAAACAGTGGAGACCAAAATCCTATCTAGTTTAGCTAGAATGGGCGACGATTGCATGTTTGACCAAGTGAAGAGCCTATCAGAAATAGGAATGTCCACCAGTTCCAAATCCGTGATAACCTCATTAAACGCTTCCCTATCAGAGTCACTGGCTCCTCTACCTCTGTGTTTTGATGCGAATCTAGTGATGTTGAAGTCGCCCCCCACCACCCAGGGGTGCGGCCAGTGTGCTTGAATCACTCTTAGTTCTGTCCAGAAGGCCATCCTAGAGGCAGAGGTGTGCGAACCATAGACCACCGTGATTGACTAAGTCCACAGGTCTGCTTTATGTTGTAGCAAGACCGACAATGAAAATTGTCCACAGCGCTCGTCTAGACAACAAAATGTTTCGGGGTTAAAACCTAGAGCGATACCCCCAGATGCCCTAACAGATGAGGACATTCTCCATTCAGAGATACGATTTTCCCCCAACCTACTAAGTCTAGACATATGTGTAAGTTTGGTCTCTTGAAAACCAACAATGTTAGCTTTTGATTTGGCGATGACCTCCTTAACCATTTCCCGCTTGCCCCACCTGCCCAGGCCTCTAATGTTCCATAATAGAGCCTCCATTAATTAATAATGGATAAGGGATCGTGACTCGACTTGGATGTCACGTTCGAAATATGGTTAACCCTATCGCTCTCCCACCCCCTAATCTTATTGAGGAGAAAAGCATTCCGATCGGTATCACCTACCGCAAAATCACAGGTTTTGGCTAGACTAAAAATCTCTTTATCATACATGAAATTAAAAATAGATACTAGGAAGGATCGCGTATCTCCATCGCTAGTCTTAGCTGATTTCGCTGCCGCAGCAATCTCAAGATAATCGTCCAGGGACTCCTCCATAGTCCTCTTAGTCACTTTCTGTGCTCTAAAACCTTTGTCACCGCGAGCAGGGACGGGGGCAGTGGGTTGTATGGGGGGAAGGTGGATGGGATAAAATTAGGAGACATATCCAGAGCATCTTCATCAAACTCCTCTGACTCCAAAGACTCCTCTTCAGAGTAGACAAAATTATCTTCTAAGTTTAGCCTCGCCTCTCGATCGTCCTCCTCCAAGTGGCCCTCTAGCCCGGTGTTCGCTCCCCCCGTAGGATCAGCAGACATTCGAGCATCCTCTTCCAAAATTTCCACATTTGATCCCGTAATGGGCCTCTCTGTGGGCCCACTATAGCTCTTAGGCTTGTGTACAATGAGATCAAAATTGGGCTTGTGCACACAGAGAATAGAATCATATTGGGTGGACCCTTCATTGGGCCTAACGCACTCAACTACTTCCCTTTCTGCTGTCCTCTCACGTGAGTCGCACGTGAGAGGGACAACTGTCACAGCTTTACTTGTTGTGAAGACAAATTGAGTAACTTTCAAAAATTTACATTAAAAAAGAACTGAGCATGTGAACCATGAAGCATTGACATCAAAAGACAGCAACCTCTTACTCATTTACTCGTGTTGAAAGTGTTGCTGTGTCATGTTCAACAAAATACTATCTTTGACCTTGTTGATCTCCTATCGGCGAATCTTCAACACACTACAATCTCTTTTAAAAACAACCTAGGTACTCTTTCCATCACAAATTCTGAAAACTAACTAAGATATTTAAATTTGAGATTTTCTTTTTCTTCTTCTCCCTTATCAAATTGATTAAGATTGAAATCCATGACTAGGTGGACCAGGTACTTAGTAGTGCTTCCATTTGTTTGGTATGGATTCACTTATGTCAGCATATCACAAAATCAAAACAAATAAATAATGACATAATTAAGAGAGAGAGAGAAGAATCAAGATGGTCTATTACTCTTAGCTCTATAGGAGTAATATTACGACCCAGTATCTTTTTCTTCACCGTCTTAGATTGGACACTACTATTAAAGGATTTTTACCTACTCTACATCTACTCTACAATAACATCTACTAATAGTATACCACTTAAGATGGTAAAAAGAAATATAGTAAATCGGAAAGTCGGATAACATTACTCCTATTCATGATCCTTTTAGGGCCCTCCTCTGAGCCTTCCCCTTCACTCCCCACATTGCTTGTTTCTTAGTGGGGTCTACAATATTATGTATATATCTTAGCTCACACTCATTCAAGATTCTATATGATGTCATCTCCCCATAAATAAAAAAATTAGGGCTTTTTGCAGACAAGCCTCCAATAAATATTGAAATTCCACTAATTTTATATTTGTTCAACGACCAACCTCAAAAGTGATCTGTAAGACAATTGCAACATCATTCAAATTAAGATCTGTTTAACCTATTTCCAAGAACATTTTTAAAATATCAGAGTCTAATTCTCAGAACATTTTTTCTATTTTTGTAATCTTATTCAAATTAAGAGTTTTTTTCCAAATTAGTTCAATATATCGGATTTTATATAATTTTGTACTTGACTTTCAAAATGGAGTTAATCGTTTTTTTAGGACTAAATTTGAAAATATTTGACCAAAATATTTGCAACTAAGGGATAGTTTTTAATTAATATTCTATGCTTACTATCCTATAGATTTTTCTATAGGATGTGTGATCTTTCTGCAAATTTAAAATTTATTTTTGTAATATATTCCATTTATCTTATCTAATTAATTTTTTATCTATTTAAATTGTACTAAATATTTTGAGAAAACCAGATGGGAATTACTTACTTAAAAAACAAGGCTTCTGGGGTTGCGAAGCCTGAAATCACCTGAAAAATAGAATTAAACCAAAAAACTACAAAGATGATAGTTTTCTGTAAAATAATATTATTCGAATTAAAGTGCATTGTCTATATCAAAAATATTAAAGTAATCAAGCATGAGTTCAAGATCTCTCATAGATTTTGATTCTGTCTCAGATATTTCACTACTACTATCATATGGGGGTTCTTCGAGATCTTCCATATGTCTATTTCTGTTCTCAATATGTTCATTTTCTTCTAGAAATTGTCTATATGCTGTTGTAGGGCTCCAGATATAACTACTAAATTCACCATTTTCATAAAATAATAAAGATCTTCCATAAAAAGTTAGATCATCAATTATTTGGACATTTATATTGCTAGTTTCTCGAGGATTTATTTGATTTATTATTATAATTATTACTCGTTGTACACTAAAGAAGATGAATTTGAATTCATAAGAATCATTCATGCTTGTTACTCTATGGGGATAATAAACATCAAAAACTAGCATTCTATCACTTCCTTGATAATTAATCATTAATTCAAAATTTTCTGAGGCAAGACTGAAACTATTATTATCCATTAGTCTTTCTTAGCAATTTTGTGATTTAAAACAATAATTATAAAATCAGGAGTAGAGAGCGCGATTTCTAAGGACACCCTAAAAATCAAAACAAAACGGCTCATCATGCTTCCGACCTAGTTAAACCACTTTGAGCTGCTTTGTACCAGTTAATACCAGTGGTATGCACTCCGATTTCAGTGCTCCTTTTACGTTCCTCCCATCTCAGCTCTACTATGCTCTCTAAGAGTGCTTCATCCAAGAGATACATCTGGAACAACTAGTAGCACTTCAAAACAGGCAACCGCAACTTAACTATAGAATGTTACAAATGGTCTTTTTGCAAGATTCTTCAGGTAGAGCCTTACAAAACTCTCCCTGAGGTTAAGAAACTAATTATTCATACCTTATATTCTTCAAGAGCTTAATAAGAAAGATAGTCTTTATTGATTCCACTTTCTTACAGACTCTCCTTACAAGCTTATATGTAATTTTTTTCTCTCTAAATCTTCTATCTTCTCCCTTACCCAGCCTCCCCTTTTATAGAAAAAGTAATGGCTTTACATCAGTTACAATTATACATAAATAATTGCGCCGATTACGTCACTGCTTACGTTAAAGATTATTTTTTGGCCAACATCTTCACATGCTTCACATCAGAAATAGCTCTTCGTCAACCTTCTATTGTTCTTTTCTGCATTCTCCGCATTCATGATGTGATTTCATCCTCATCAATCTACAGTTATGGACAGTTGTCTCTTCTGTCATTGTCATGGATCTTTTATGTAGAATTTGGTACCAGCTATCAAAGACTTCTTTCTTTGACTGTGGTTGTTTAATCTTTTCTATGCTGTAAATCATTAATTTTTGTGGGTCTGGGCTATCATAGATCCATATGTTACTGTCTCTATTTTGTATGTCCTTCAGTTCACAATACATTGTTCTAAATCTCATACCTTTTCTTTCTCGGATTAGTTTTTCAAATTCTTCATTTTTATATGGTATAATATTAATTGCTCCAAACTGGATTTGTGTAGTCAATCATATCTTTATAATATGCTCAGCTGGTAGATCTTCATCATCTTCAAGGAATTCTGGAATAGCGGAAAATACCCGGACATATATTTTGGAGGCCTTTGTAAGACCAAAATAACTCTTAGCATATTTATATACTTCTCTTGGTAGCTGGCTAAGTTCTTCACATTCTCGGAATGGGTATATGCAGTGGATAAGTTGTTACTCCTGTATCCCATTTTCTATATTTTTATACTGTATTCTTTCTTCCAGTGTATTCTATATATTTGTACTCCTTCTTTTTTCTGAACCGTGCATTTTTTCCTTCTTTCCAGCATTTATATATTCATTTATTTGTTTAATTCTTTCGAGATTTATTTGTCTGCCTATTATTCTGTCTCTGGATGATTTATTGTTTCTCATTTGTCACATTTCATGGCCTAATTGCCTATTTATTTGAATTTTGCCTTGTTGGATCTAGTTTTCTACCCAATCTATCCTATTTAAACCCATCTACCCGTCCTACTGAATCCTAACCCACAATCCAATACCCTCTTCTTTGACCCAGTCTTTTCCAGATTTTCTTCACATTCCCTAACAGGCAGATCATATCTTTTTTCCATATTCTCTTGATTCTCCAAACCACAACTTGTCAAAAATCTCTCATTATAATCCCCAACAAATTTTATTTTGCTATCTACAATTCCTATCTCCAAAACCCTAACCCTAATTCTCTCTCTCATCTCATCCCTCTCTCTCTCCCAGCCTACCCCCGACCTCCGGCCTTCCGCCTGCTGCTACCCCCTACCGGCGACCCACCTCGCGACCCCTCGCCCTGCATCGCGCCGCCAGCAAACCACCACAGGGCCAGCTCCCTGCCTCCTTCCTTCTTTTAGAACCCCGTATTTTCAAATATTATTTTAATTATTTGAAAATGAATTTAAATGATTTTCTGAGAATTTAATTGATATTTTCTAAAAGATTTATCTTTTGTACACGTGCAAAACACGTGCAAACGACTTTTGAGATGTTTGAAAAATTAAGTTTTCCTTATGAAAAATCATTATTTATTATTTGAGAATTATTTAGTATTTTTCCAGATTTTTCTGAAATTAATTGTGCCTATTTGCAATTTTTGAGAAAAGAAGGACTTATTTGCAAAATTGACTTTTTAAAGGGCTAAAATGCAAAATTGGCATTCTGAACGTTTTAAACAGTATTGGTTAAGATTTAGAAGTATATTTTCTATTAAATCCTAATTTAAATGAATTTTAGATGAATTTCCAAGAGTAGATATATATATATATATATATATGTATAATTGCATTTTGAAGGGATTATTTTGTAAATATATTCCTAAACCCTAATACTTGATCCCGGCCTATATAAGAGAGTTTGCAGCCGTCATTCGCTGCACAACTCAGATCTTATTATATTCTCATTCTTTTGGTGATTGAGGAAGAAGCTTTTGGATCTAGCAAAGGAAGGCTTTTGTGGATTCTTCTTGATTCTAAAAAGTGAGTGATATAGACTTGTTTTGTTTATGTGTATGATTGCATGTTGTTTTGTTTGATGTTTTCGTATCTTGTATGAAATCGACGCCATGGTTGTATTTGTGATATACATGTGAAATCCATGAAAGATTAGTAGATCTCGATTGACAATTCTTGATTGCTTGAAACATGTTGAAGTTTGATTTATGATTATTGAAGATAAGAAATTGGATGGAGGAATCTCTGGACCTTGTTATTACGAATTGGATCAGATTTGAGTTGAGGAAGGGATTTGGTATTGTGATAAACTCCAGTATTGAGTATTGATTTCAGACCTAATTTGTGAGATCTGTAGGCCGACAGTCGACTGGGACTATGTATCAGTCGACTGGTACGACCCCAGCTGCTGTATCTTTAGTTTTTCTCGAAAATCCGTTCTGGACAGTCGACTTAGACCCTTCTCAGTCGACTGGTACACTTAGAATTTATTTTTCAAAGTTATCGTAGAATTTCTCTCGGGTAAGTCGACTTATGTTTTTATAAGTCGACTTATGTTCTTATAAGTCGACTTATGTCCCCTTTTAAGTCGACTTATGTTTTGATAAGTCTACTTATGATCTTTATAAGTCATCTTATATTTTTGATAAGTCTACTTATGATCTTTATAAGTCATCTTATACTTTTGATAAGTCTACTTATGATTTTTATAAGTCATCTTATGTTTTGATAAGTCTACTTATGATCTTTATAAGTCATCTTATATTTTTGATAAGTCTACGTATGATCTTTATAAGTCATCTTATACTTTTGATAAGTCTACTTATGATTTTTATAAGTCATCTTATGTTTTGATAAGTCTACTTATGATCTTTATAAGTCATCTTATATTGTTGATAAGTCAACTTATGTTTTTATAAGTCATCTTATACTGTTAGCACTTGGAACGTTTCTTGAGAATTATTGATAATTGTCTCGGGTAAGTCGACTGATGGTTTTCTTGAGTTGACTTACTGCACTTGTTATAATCTTGGATATTGGTTCTCGGGGCAGTCGACTTACTATAACATAAGTCGACTGGTTATGATGAGTTTTCGTGATCTTGAGGGTTCTTGTTATCTTTAGTTGTTTGTAGATGGATATGTTCGTCGGTGTCATGGCATGCCGGGTTCGTATTCGATCTATATCTTCTTAGTTTGTTTGTAGATGGATATGTTCGTCGGTGTCATGGCATGCCGGGTTCGTATTCGATCTATACCTTCTTAGTTTGTTTGTAGATGGATATGTTCGTCGGTGTCATGGCATGTCGGGTTCGTATTCGATCTATACCTTCTTAATTGTTTGTAGATGGATATATTCGTCGGTGTCGTGGCATACCGGGTTCGTATTCGATCTATACCTTATCTTTAGTTTTGTAGATGGATATATTGCTATCCGATCTATGATATTATTGGTGATCGATTGTTGGACATACATTGTGGCATTGGGATTTATTGATAATTGGGCATATACTGAGATGTGAGGATTTCTGTTGGCTCAGATCAGTCGACTGGTTCATTATACAGTCGACTGCACCGAGCAGTTGAGCTGCACTATTTTTGAGGATGAATGATTGATGGATACTTGATCGTTGGTATTGTTTCTCGACTTGGTTCTTGCATGTACTGGCCTATCGTTCTTATTTCAGATTACATGTTCAGCTATTGTATTTTTGTTCAGTACATGTTGGTTGAGAATTTATGTTTATTTGTTATTTATGTTTGTTGTTTATATCACTCACACCATTTATGGCTGACCCCGTAGTTTTGGGGGTTAGGGTTCAACTCTAGCCTCACATGTTGCAGGTTGCTTAGAATTGGAGGCTTGGATGCTTGGGTTAGCTATAGAGATTATGAGTGTTATAATAGAGCCTTGTGTAAATTGTTGTAAGAAGAGTTTTGAAAAAGGAATTGTTGTAATTTAAAGTGTTTGTATTTCCGCTGCAATGTTAAAGATTATTGTAATAAAGATTTGGAATAAAATGATTTGAGTTTTGGCTATGTATGTTGTTACATTGGAGTGGATCGCTGGGAAAGTGCCACGTATTTTCTAAAGTTTCGTATTTAGAAATTCGGGGCGCTACACTTCTCCTCCCGAGCGCTAGCCAGACGACAGCAGCGAAAACAGCCCAAGCCGACACAGCCAGCGCCGACTTCCCCTCCGCCATTGCTCATGTCACTGCACTGTCCCGCCGCCAGTGCCCTTGGCTGCCATCGTCGTCCTCTTCATCAGTGCACCCTGGCTGCCCCTCTCTCTCTTATTGTGCACGTGTTGATCTAGAGTGTTGGATTTGTAATCGTGTGTTCGTGTTATTGTGTTCGTGGTGATCGTGATCATCTTGTGCATCTCGTTCGTGATTCGCTCGTGGTATTGTGTTCGTGCCCGAGAATATATTCCCGTTATTCTCATTTTCTCGTCAGATCCGTCGACAATTATAAGGTAAGTAACTTGTTTTTTTTTGTTGTATATACAAGTACTAAATACCGCCTGTAGTGCCACTTTTTGTTCCTAGATTCATTCTCATGAAAAACCCTTGTTAGATATTGTCTCTATTTGTTCATCCATCCGTAGCCGTCCTTTGTTACACACACGACATGAAAATAATTTTGATCTAACTAAATTCTTGATGCATGTATGTATGTTGTTCGTGATCCATGATATGTTGTATGAATCTTGCATGCTTGATGTGTTAGTCGTAGTATCTTGTGGTAGATTTGTGAAACACCCATGCCATGTTATTTTGGACATCTAGTATACCATATTTTGTATTTTGTTATAAATTGAATTTGTTACATATGAACCATTTGATTTAATACATGAAAAAGATTTTTGTTTTGCTGCTGCCCGGTTTTGTTTCAGTATTTTAGACCCTGTTGAGGTTAGCAAATCAAATTAATTTGTTAATATAAATCGTAGATCCCGCTGTCTATTTTCCAGAATTTTTGACAGATCGCAGTTTCGATTTGTGAGGTGTGAGTTATTACTGTTTTGCTACAGATGTGCTAAAAATTCCATATTCTATTTTATGTGACTTCTATATAGTTATTCATTTTAATACTGATGTTAAAGATAAGATTTGGTTCTAATATTTTTCTGGGTATGACTAGACTTGACTGGGATTAATCCCCAATTTCTGTAGATTTACTTGATGACATTTATAAACTATTATAGGCTTGTGAACAAACTACTATATTCCAAAATTTCATGTTGTTCAGTAAAGAACCATAATTTCAACTTGATTCTAGTTGTTGTTGGTAAAAACTTTGTAAATATAAATTGTAGCTTGCTGTACCTATTTTACCACCCTTTCGACAAATTTGAATTTCGAGTTATACTTTATAATCTATCGCCATTTTAGGACTGCTGTGTCAAGAATTTCAGATTCACAATTTGCTGTATCTTGTTGTTCTCCAAATTTATTTGACTATACTATCTATGTTGGAATAGTATGAAATATTATTTGCTGATACCAGACATACTAGGGAATACCCCAGATTTTTCTTGGATTTAAATCAGTAAGTTTTGTGCCATTTTTATGCTTGTGAATACAACCTTGTGATTTTTGGTTGAATATGATTTCTGTATATAATTCTGTTTAGAGCCATGTTTCTGTGGTTATTATATGACTTGTATATATGTGCTGGATTTGGCCGAGAGTCTATTTTCTAGATTCTCTAACGGATCCAGATTTGCATATTTGTGGCAACGGAAAACTCAGATTTTGTGCAATACTGTCTTGCTGTCCAGAACTGAAAGTTTCATTGTCCTAGCCTTTTATGAGTCATTTGTCACCCGTTCGTGTCCTTTATCCAACTTGTACATGTCCCTTGTTATCTTACCATGTTTCTTGCCTTGTTTGTACACGTCCATTATTGAATTAAATAATAATAACAAGAACCAAGCCGGGGTTAAAGGAAAAGATCTAGTAGTGGAGAATGCAGAAACGTGTACTCGGAAGAGGATCCATAGATCCTACGTGATACTTGATACTTGACATGTGACCACTTGACACTTGACACGTGATACTCGATGCTTGATACTTGATACTTGATACTTGATACTTGTCCCTGAGTACACTGTCATATATGATCCACTATAAAATCTAAAACGAAATTTGCTTGAATGTAGCAACTATGTGGTAAAAAATTGGGACGCATGAAGTGCTACCTAGTTAGGAATAAATATAAGACTTGAGAATAACATGATCACTTGACACTTGTTACTTGCTACTTGTACATGATACTTGACACTTGTTACTCATTACTCATTTGCATGCTACTTGAAACTTTGTTACATGCCACTTGCACCCGATTATCTTGCCATGCTATTTGATTCTGTACTTGATTAAGAAATTACTGTCACATTTCTTCCATGCTTACTCTGTACTTGCTTCCGCTGTTACTCTATACTTATCTATCTTTCTTCTACTTGTTACCTGCACTACAAGCGGCCCGTAACTTGCACTGACGGGCATTTATTTTTTCTTTCCTTTTCCTGCTAATTTGTCACTTGCAAACTTTAGTGACCAGCTTCCCGATGGAGTAGGTGACCAAAGATTCTAGTTGGCTGGAGTTCTTGCTACTATTTATTCTTGTTGTTTATTTTGAATAATTATAACTTGTTACATGGATATTGTATTGGGCACTTTGTCCCAGACTTGTGTTTTGTTCCAGACTTGATTATTTAAAATTTAATATTTATGTTTCCTTTCAAGTAATCCTTTTGACTATATTAATTCAATTATTCATGCGTGGTTGACTATTTTTCTTGTATATCTCTTATTTATTCTTGTATATGTTGTAAAGATCCTTACAGCTTATGAATGGTGAAAGTCATTCGCTGGACTTGTGTCACGTATCCGTATTCCGTATTCCTTCTTGGAAAGCGGGGCGTGACATAAGTCCTCTTTCGAACAATAATCTTACTGTTTTTGGATTTTCTCCTGGTAGTTTGATCGCTTTGTTCATATGTTGTTGAGAAACAGTTTTGATAAACTGGTCGACCTGAGTGGTCCGGCAGAATTTCTCAAAATAATGTAAAAATAAATCATTCTTGGATTATTTTGGAGAATCTAAGATTAAACTCTCTTTGTAGGTAGTAGGCTGTATGGATGTTGATTTTTCCTCTTGTGTGGATATTTTTGTGATCTCACTTGTGTTTTGTGGGTTAATAGGTTCACTCCCTTCGGTCATTTTTCAATATGTTCTGTATTTACATATTTGCAGTTGTAGTTAGTTAAATGCTCCTTTTAATTGCTCCACAGTCTCCTATAGGTAGACTATATCCTGTTCTATATGTTGGACTCTATTTTTCATCCTGTAAAAATGAAATTGTTAGTTTCTTGATAAGAAATCTGCTAGGATGTTATCTTTTTATTTTATATTTTTTATTAAGAAGTCGTAATGTGCTAACTCCATTTGCCATCTTTTCAATCTATTATTTGCTATAGTTGGGTCTATTATTTTGTTAATTCAACTCTTTGCTTGTGTATTATCTGTCCTTACAGTGAATTTCGTATGTATTATGAATAACTCAAACTTTTTTATAGCTTTTAGGATTGCTAGTAGTTCTTTTTCATTTATGTGGTAATTTTGTTGGGTCTGTGTGAATGATCCGCTAATATATCTGGCTAGTCTTTCCTCTTCTTCACCTATTTCAATGAATTTTAATAGTGCTCCTCAATTATTTTTACATGCATCTGTTTCTATTATCCATGAACATTTTTTAACAAATAATCTTAGCTTATTTAATTTTAAAGTTTGTTGTTTGAATATTTTAAGTTTTTCTTCATCCTCTGGAGTCCATTCCCATTTATTAAACTTTTTTAGTTTTTGTTGTAACCAATTTATTTTTGCTGATAAATTTGGTATGTATCCTCTTGTTTGATTTAGTAACCCTATTATAGATTGTATTTCTCCTTTTTCTTTCAGGGCATTAGGAAATGTCTTTATTTTTTCTGCTATATGTGGCTGTAGTTCTATTCCTTCATGTGATATTTTTGTTCCTAAGAATTCTATCTTAGTTTTGAATAATATTATTTTCTTTTTTGATAGTATAATACCTACATTTTTTACTATTTCTATGAATTTTAGTAGATGCTCCTTATGTTGTTTTTCGTTTTCGGATCCTATTAGAATACCATCTACATATAGTAATATGAAATTGTTATATTTTTCAAATATCTTATCCATATGTTCTTGAAATATTCCTGGACTGTTTTTATATCCAAATGATAATACTCCATTCATAGAATCCTTGAGGTGTGCTAAATGATGTTAACTGTTTTGAGTCTTCTGTTAGTTTTACATGGTAAAATCCTGATTTACAATCGAATTTCGAATATATTTTTCTTGTTCTTACTGCGTTAAGTAGTACTTTCATATATGGTAGTGGATAACCAAATCTCTTAGTATTTTTATTTAGTTCCTTATAATTTACTACAATTCGAGATTTACCTCTTTTTCTTTTGAATATTTTCCTATTATGAATGATGGTGATGAATGTGGACTTTGTGATTTTCTTATGTAATTATTTTCCAGTAATTCTTTTATATATATTTTGAACTCTTCTAGATCTGTTGGAGTCTGTCATATAGGTTTAATTTTTATTGTTTTGTTCTTATCTATTAATTCTATATGTGCTGTGGGTTTACTTAGGTCCCATTTCGTCAAGGGATCCTCTCTGCACAGATCTTCTAATTGTTTTTGTAAAATTTCTTTTGAAGTTATTTCTTGGACTTTTTGTATTCTAGTTTTGTTTGGTAAGTATTGATATTCACCACGCTGGGTTAAAGAAACTTTGATATGCAGCAGGTCGGTCCTAGAATAAGGTTGGTTTATTCTAATTGTTATTGCTTGGTGTCTACAAGGTGTTGTAAATATAACGGATTTATGTGATATGGTTATAGGATAATATTGTTGAAAAAATTCATTTCCTAATAGCACATCAATATTCATATCATCAAACTGGTATATTATTGGTATTTTTAGTATGTAATTTTCTATTTGTATAATAACATTTTACTGATACTAATCAAGTATGATAGTTTGTTCAGTTAATCCAGTTATTGCTTTTTTATTATATCCATCTTGTCTCCATTTTGGCAGTATATTTTCGCGGCATAGGCTAGTGCCTGCTCCGGTGTCTATTAGACTATGATAGTTTCTTAATTTGTATCATTCGTAAACAAATTCTGTTAGAATGTATAACGTGTTCTTTATTCTATTTATTACTATACTTTCATTGTTTACTGTTATTGTGATTTTTTCTTCTTTAATTGAGTAAGGTTGTACTGATGTAAGGAAGTCTGTTCCTAATAACATTTCGTTAACATGGTGTTCTGGGTCTATGTGTAAATGTAATGAAATTTCATTTCTACCATTTATCCTTAGTGGCAGTATTATTTTATATACAATTGGATGTCTATTATTGTAATAGTCTAGGTAGTAATTTTGGTTTTCTAATGGTATTAATTCTGTTGTCTTTATATTTGTTTATTTAATATGTGAATTAGTAGCTACTGTATCTATTAAGGCTACTTGTTTATTCTATTTTCCACTGTCATAATATTCTATTTCTATTTTAAATTGGTTATTGTTCTGATTGTCTAATGTATTTATTATTGGTATTAATTCCAATGCTTGTTTTTTTCTTATTGATAGTGATCTCTTTTCGAACATTATTTGTGGTGCTTTTTCTTTTGCAATTTCTTTTGCTTTATTAAAGTCAAATTCTATATAATTTGGTATAGTCATTTCAGGGTTTTCTCTAGCTGCTTTGAATCTTATAAATTTGCTGAATAGCATATCTATTTTAAAATTATCTCTATTTCTATTTTTTACTTCATTCTCACTGGTGAAAGCATAAATATTTCTTATTTGTATACTCATAATTTTGTTTTTCTCTATCATTTCTATTCTTGATAATCTGTGGTACATGACTAAACTTTTGTCCTTATTTTCTTCGGCCATGCTTATAGAGAAATTAGGTTTTATTGTAAATTGTATATCTTGATACATTAGGTTTCCTTGTACTGTTCCTATGAAGGTATCTTGTGTACTTGATATTATTCTATCATCCATTAGGTATATTTCCAGGGTTGTATTTATTCCTTCCTTAAAATAAGCTTTTATTATTATTTGCACAGCTCCTAAATGTATGTGTCTTAATATTTTTCTAGATTTCTCGCTTATTTTTTCCATCTCTTGTCTTATTATTCTTTCGGTTGTTAATGGGATTATGGTTTCTACTTGTGCTTGTTCAGTATCTATAAGTTGTTTATTTTCCTGGCTATTATGATGGTATTCTTCTTCCTTTCGAATATTGGTAGTTTAAATATCTCTTTTGGGTTTATATCTAATTTAATTGCTCTTATTTTACCGTATTTTTGTATGTCAAAGCACATTCTTTTCCTTACTTCTTCATTGTTTTCTTCTCTATCTAATTGTTCTCATATTTCTGTTATTTCTTTCATCATGTTTATTTCATATTCTTCTATTTCACTTTCACTACTTCCACTATCTTCTTCCAATGCCATTATTTCTTCATCTTCACTTATTTCTGACCAGTCTTCCTCATATTCTATGGGTTCATAATTTATGTTATTCATTTCTTCAATTTCTTCAATGTATTTTACATTTTCTTTTTTTCATTCTTTTAGGGTAATTTGGTGATATATATCCCACTTCTCCACATATATAACAATTATATTTCTTTGGGTTTTTCGGATATTGTCTATTTTTATTTATTCTTCTAAAGTATCTTTATATGGTTTTTTATATCTCTTAAAAGTTTTTCTATATTTTGGTTTAAATTTTTGGAATTTGTGTTTACTCTTCTTTATATAATTATAGTTATTATTACATCCCCAATGATTCGGTCTTGCATCTTCACAAAAAATTCTTTGTTTATATGTTTTGTAGTATTTCATTGTTGCTCTAGTATCTTGGCACACTTAATCCTTATAATCTTTTACAAAATGTGTTCCATACCATAAACTATCTACTTCTGGTTTTACTTTCTCATCTATGTACGCACTATATATGTTTATACTCCATGGGTCAGATAGTTTTAGAAAGAATGAGTCAAAGATTGGACTCCGTTCTTCTTTTGTATAATAACTATCATGAAAATATTCTCGGAATTCACAGGCATAGTTGTCAAAATAACACATCTCGCATATTTCTAAATTGCTTAGTCTCCATCTTGCTTGATTCTTTTTGTATATAGTGTGTTTTTCTCCTTTATTGTAGACACTGAATTCTTGTAACCCCTGTTTTCGCAAATACGTATTTTCTGTGTATTATCTGAGTTTGGGTTCTTTATAAAAAAAAATCATTTTCTTAAATTCATTTTATTTCAAATTATTTTGTATCTCCTGTTGAAATCCATTTCTTTTCATTTATTGTAGTTATTGTTATTTCCAAACGATTTTTATCTTGTCATGCAAACAATATTAATGTTGTTATTATTATTTTTACCCTTGATTGTTAATTTAAAAATCTATTTCTATTGTTAATTGTACTTGTAGTTATTTCAAATAAATCCCATATTGTAGTACAAAATATATTTTTGTTATATAATCCTACCTTTTATTGGTAGTTTTGTTTTCTTATTGGATTTTAAAACCATAAAAACCATGTTCTATATGTTAATGGATTTTAAACCTAAACGCTTTTGTCATATTGGATCCTATCCATACCCGAAACCCAATAGCCCCCTAACCTGTTCTACCTAACCCTAATTCACCCTATTTATATGTAGCCACTGTTTTTTTTTAACTTGTCCATTAACCCTAGCCGCTATTCACCTTTCTCCTACCTCTCGCTGTTCACCTTCACCCATCCCCCCGACCTACACCCTGATCCCCTCCTGCTCGTGACCCCCCTGGTCGGTCCCCTCCTCCCTGTGCTGCCTCTTCCCGAGTGCCGCACGCAATGCAGATAACCAGCGCCGCCCTGGGCTACCCTTCGATGTCAGCCCTCAACCTCTCTTCTCCTCCTGCTGTGCCAACAGGCATTCAGCAATGACTGCAACACCTGCAGCTAGCCGCGATAGCCTCTCATCGCTATTCAGTCTCGACGCCAGCGCGACTCCCTTGGTCGTTGTTCCCTGGTCGCCTCGCTCACACTGCCGTGTCGCTTCGCCGTTGTCGTTCCCTCTTTCCGACGACAATCAACAACAGCAACCGCAACGACAGTAGCATCAGCGCTACCGTCGTCCTCTGTGGTTGCCATCGCTGCCCCTATTCGCCGTCGACGTTCTCCCGCCCTGAGCTCTGACGTCGACTACCCAACACTCGAAGACCCCCTGGCTGCCGCTGTCCCTGAGTGTTTTCGCCAACAGAGCTTCATTTCAATCTTGGCCGTCGATCGCCGTGATCATCATGATCATCATATCCATCATCATCTTCTTCAAGATCTTGATCATCATGTTGATCTGCACTTGATCATCACCATCATCTGATCTTAATCACCTAGATCTGGACCGTCCGATCTGATCTGATTTTGATCTCTTGATCTCGACCATCGGATCTACTTTGTGATCATCATCAACATCTTGATCATCCTCTTGATCATCGAGATCCGTGCCTTGTGTTCTTGATTGCAATTGTGATCGTGTGTTCATGATCTGTTCGTTCGCTTGTGTTCGTGCCCGGGAAACCGTTCCCGTTATTCTCTTTCTCTCCGTCGTTTTCGTCGTCTCTCAGGCAAGTAACTTGTATTTCTTTTTATTGTATAATACAAATACTAAATACTGCCTGTAGTGTAGTGTTTCAAGATCCATTCACATGAAATCCCTTGTTTGATCTTGTCTCTAGTTGTTGATCCGTTCGTAGTTATCTCGTATACACACGACATGAAATATAACTTAGGAACACTAAATTCTTGATGTATACATGCATGTTGTTTGTATGATCTTGTGTGCTTGATGTGTTAGTGTTAGTATAACTCGTTGTAAACTTGTTAAACACCCTATACCATGTTTCTTTGACATCTAGCATACCATATTTCGCTTTTTGTTATGATTTGGATGAGTTCCATATGAACTAGTTGATTTTGTGCTTGAAGGAGATTTTGTTTTTGCCGCTACCCCATTTTTGTTCAGTATTTTAGACTCTATTAAGGTCAGTATATGAAAATTATTTGTGAATATGAATTATAGAGAATTTTGTCTACTTTCCATAATTTCTAACAGATCTCAGTTTTGATTTGTGAGTTGCAAGTTATTGCTTTACTACAGTGATGTAGAAAATTCCAGATTCTATTTTATATAAATTATGTATGGTAATTTATTTTTATACTGATGTTAAAGATAATATTTTGATCTAATATTTTGCTGAGTACAACTAGACTTGATTGGGATTAACCGCAAATTTTTGTGGATTTAATTGATAACTTTTATAAACTATTCTATACTTGCAAACAACCACTATACTTGTAGAATTTTCATAATGTTCAGTAAAGAAACATAATTTCAACCTGATTCTAGTTGCTGCTTATAAAAACTTTATGAATATGAATTGTAGCCTGCTGTATCTATTTTATCACCCTTTTGACGGATCTGGATTTCGATTTATATTTTGCAATCTGTTGTTGTTTTAATACTGTTGTGTTTATGGTTCCAGATTTACAAAATTTCTATATCTTGCTATCTTCTTATTTTATTTGACTAAGCTATCTATGTTGGAAAATTATGAAACTTTATTTTCTGATACTAAACATACTAGTAAATACCCCAGATTTTTCTTGGATTTAATCAGTAAGTTTTTATGCCGTTTTTTTGTTTATGAATACAAACATCTGATTTCTGGCTGAATATGTTTTCTGGATACAATTCTGTTTTGAGTCATGTTTTTTTGAAATACCATATCACTTATATTTATTTTCTGGATTCGGCCGGGAGTCTATTTTCTAGATTTTCTGATGGATCCAGATTTGCATGTTTGTGGCAACGAAAATTCCAGATTTGGTGCAGTACTGTCTCGCTGTCCTGAACTAGAATTTTCGTTGTCCTACCCTTTTATGAGTTGTCTTTCACCGTACATATTTGTCTTTCAACCTGAACCCGATACTTGTTCATTCCATGTTATTCTTGCTCTGTTTTGTGCACGTATATGCCTATTTGATAATAATAACAAATAACCAAGTCGGATTTAAGGGAAAGACCTTAGTAGTGGACAATATAGGTATGTGTACTCATAAGGGGGCCGTGTTCCCGTTACTTGATGCCATGATTTCATGATTACATGATTCATACTTGTTATTACTATATGATGCCATGTCTCGTGATTACATGATTTATGCTTGTTATTACTATATGCCATGATTTCATGATTACATGATTCATGCTTGTTATTACTATATGCCATAATTTCATGATTACATGATTCATGCTTGTTATTACTATATATTGCCATGTTTCAGGACTACATGATTCATGCATGTTCCTGTTGCCGCGATTTCACGACTACGTAATTTGTGCCTATTACCTGTTACATGACGCCTGAGTACACGGCCCTATAGAAACCCATCACTAGATATAAAGGTAATTTCTGTGAATGTAGCAACCATGTGATAAAAATCCGGAATGCATGAAGTGCTACCTAGATAGGACTAGATACAAGACTGAAACAACATGATCATTTGACACTTGCTACTTGTTACTTGTACATGATACTTGATTACTTGATACTTGTTACTCGTTACTCATTTACATGACACTTGTTACTCGTTACTCATTTACATGCTACTTGATACTTGTTACATGCCACTTTCACTCGTTCATCTTGCCATGCTAGTTGTTTCTGTTCTTGATTATAGTTAGTTCTCCATTTTGTTGTTACATCCTTTCCCATGCTATACTTGCTTCCGCTGTTACTCTATTCTTGTTTATCTTTTCTGTACTTGTGCCTGCACTACAAACAGCCAGTAACTTGCATTGATGGGCGTTTTGTTTCTCTTTCCGTTTCCTGCAATTTGTTAAATTGCAGACTTATGGTGATCAGCTGCCCGATGGAGTAGGTGATCTGAGATTCTAGTTGGTTGGAGTTCTTGCTATATCTATTTATTTCTTGTTACTTATCTTGAATAAATGTAATTGCTACATGAATTTTGTATTGGGCAATGTAACTCAGAATTTATGACTTGTTCAGATCTGATTTATTTGAGATTATTAAGTTTTGTTTCAAGTAAATTCTGTTGGTATATTGATTTATTCATGCATGCGTGGTTGACTTCTTCTTGTTACCTCCTGTTATTTCTGTGAAATGTTGAAAAGATCCTGAAAGCTTATGGATGATGAAAATCATTAGCTGAACTTAGTCACGTATCTGTATTTCGTATTTCCTTTTTGGGAAGCGGGGAGTGACAATTCTATTCTTATTGCTATTTCGTAATTTGTAATTATTTCTTCCAGACCTAAAATTCGTTGTGCTGAGGTTTCTTCTGTTCTCTTATCATCAATTGGTCTTAATTTTCTTATAGTATTTCTTTCTTCTTCCTTTAGTCCATTCCACCATTTTGCAACTACTCATATAAAGGTTGCTTCTATAAATTTCTCAAATGTGTTTCCTGAAAGATTTTGCCTAAATCCTACTATTAGTGCGGCTGTTACCCATTCTTCTATTGTTCTATCTACGTCTTTTACGCAGTCTAGATCTAGCCATTCTCCATTTCCTGTTATTCCTTTTTCGTAGTGTTCTGTAGGATCATCTTTTCGGGTTTCTTTTTCTTTGTCTCTTCCTAATTTATTATTTTTTTTGTATTTTGCCATTCCATGGTAAGTGATAAGGTCTTTTGTTAGGTGGTGGTCTTAAGATTTCGTACATGTCAGTTTGAATATCTGTAGGTTTTGCTATAATCTTTTCTTTATCTTGATCCATTTTTATTTCTTCGTTCATTATATCTAAAAAAAATTAAGGCTTCCTCTACTTCCACTGAATTGGGATTTGTCATTAGATCTTCTATTTCTAAAATATTTATATTAAGCTTTGTTATAGCTTCTAACTCCTTCATACCTTCTTCCGTTATGCCTAATTCTTCTTCTGTGTCTTCGGTTATATATCTACCTATTATTTTTATGTTCTTATTTATGATTTTTAAATCTTTTATTATAGTTCCTACAAACTCAGGATCATTGCAATCTTCTTCCAACTCTTGTATGTTTATCATATAAATTTCTGGTCATATTTTTTTTATTTAATATTACTACTTTATTAGCCATACTTAGCCTAATATTTTATATGATAACAGGTGTTGGTAATACCAACTTGCTTCTTCGTTTCTATAATTTAATACCGTGTATGCTATCTCTTTTTGTATTTCCTTAGCTAGTTCTTTGGTTATTTTACTTGTTATTAACAAATATTCTAATATTTTCCTATCGGTTATATGCTTTCTTTGTGTTACTCTTCTATTAATGTATCTGATTTTAAATTTTGAGAGATTTTTTAATCTTAATTTTTTTTTATTTTCTATGAAATATCCAGTTTTAAATAGGGTAGTAAGATATGTAAATTTTTTGATTTAATGTTGTGTAAATATCTCTAAAGTTAAGGTCTTTCTTGAATATTTACTTCGAACTGTCCTATTTTTATAAATAGTTTGGAGGGTGTCCTATATTTGCAAATATTTGTTAAAAATGTCCTATATGTGAAAGTGAGTCTTCAAAATGATTACTTTTGTTGTTGATCAATGGACAAATATAAAAATAGTAATTGGTAGAAAATTAATATAGCAATTTAGTATATGCTTAGGACCTGTATGAAAAAATAAAAAGAATAATAAAAAAAGAAATCCTTAATTCTAGGTGGATTTCAATTCTATCTTTCTCGATCCAACTAGGAAGATAAGAATTCCATATTGACACACAAGCATGAAGAAGATATGTTTAATAATTTTAATATGACCCTTAATTGACCTTTGTGACTTTATCACTTTTATACTCTAAAAAACAATTTAGCATCAAAGATATTTTTAGAAAAATATGAATTTTATAACCAAAATGTATCTTTTCTTTAAGAAGATATCATGTTTTACATTAGCGGACTCTTAGGTAGCTAGTTTATCTTTTCATTAAATTGTATTTTGAACAAAAGT
Organism: Hemerocallis citrina; assembly: GCA_017893485.1. Taxonomy (NCBI): domain Eukaryota; kingdom Viridiplantae; phylum Streptophyta; class Magnoliopsida; order Asparagales; family Asphodelaceae; genus Hemerocallis; species Hemerocallis citrina. The sequence continues at coordinate 47,920,564 of CM030368.1, forward strand.
GCTAGTTTTGATAAGTTATCCAAGTTTCCTAAGATGAACATCCTCACCAATATTTTTTAAAATATTTTTATTGAAGAGTCTGGTACACACATTCAATTATTTATGGATGCTTTAACTCAAAAAACTCTATGAAATCAAAATTCTAACATTTGATGGTTGGTTGATTCAAAATGAGAGAAAATTAAACAAAAATCCGATTGATTCAAGTCATCCATGATTTTGCTTTTGGGAGGACGACCTATGAATCTCTCTTCGATCTCCATAAACTTCAGCGTCACCAATTTGCTTCTCCTGAAAACCTGACTTTCCTGCTTTTCTTACATATAATTATTTCCGACAACTGTAATCTTAAATCCTTTGCTCTTCCCTGATCAACATTTTTTTTAAATTTTATTCAAAAAAAAAAAACCTTTTTTTTAAATATAACCATTTTGTCTCCCATAAAATGGTTATGGGAGACAAAACTCTAAGGTGCTCAACTAAACTCAGGTGAAACATTGCCTGTTTAATTGTCTTCTCAAATGTGTCTACTATAACTTGAGAAACAAGGGGTCAAACAAGGCGAATCTGGTGATTAAATTTTTTTTTTTTGTTGGTCTAAAAAATCTGGTGATTACTTGCCTATCATTCTTGCCAACCTTTTTAGACCTATCTTTGTCACTTAATTGCACATGAGCACACACCACTAAGTGTCATTAAAATAGTTAATTTTTACTGTGGTTAATTATGAATATGCATGAAGAGTGGAAATCGAACCCGTTAATCCTACTAGCTAAGAGCATTTGTAGTCGTTGAGATCCAAATTTTGGGTATTTGGCATATAGAAAAAGGAAATTTGAGTTTGCGTTGTAGTCGTTGTAACCAAAAAAAGATTTTATTATTAAAAATCACGGGACAGGAAATGATTTCCCATCAGACGGTTTTTTATATAAAAAATTGTGGGGCGGGAAATCATTTCCCGTCCCATATTTTTTTTAATAATAAAGTCGATCAGGTCCGACGATTTATTTATATATAAAAAAATTGGGATGGGGAATCATCCCGTCCAACGATTTATTAAAAAAAAAAAATTTGGGACGGGAAATCATTTCCCGTCCGATAAGGGAAAAAAATTCAAGCGACGAAAAATGATCTTTCATCCGATCGAACGGACGAAAAATCATCTTTCGTCGGTGATATGGCTAAAAATGGGGTTAAATCGAAGCCGTTCAAATTGGGCACGAATCCTAAAGCTGCAAGGGTAGGATGGTAATTCCATCTGCAAACAGGTCCGAAATGGAAACTGGGTCTTTTTTCAAAGCCCAATAAACCATGAACGGATCTGTTCTACTAGGTACGGGTCTCAACCCGTTAAGGAACAGTTCAAACAGGATATGAGGAAATCCTAGCTCGTCCTTATCCGCTGGAGGTGGTTACAACCACTTCTATCCAGTCACACCGAAAAGTAAGGATTCGTTCTTATCCCGAAGCAGATCCCCACGGTGACTATAAATACCCCCCCACCTCCTACTGTCACAAGTGATCACTCTTTGTCTACTCAAGCTCTCTCCCTTTCCTTTTTCTGGTATTGACAAGTGCGTCGGAGGGTTCGTCACCAGGATCCATCCTGGTGTTTCGAACATTTGTGCAGGTCCGCAGGAATACCAAGGAGTCAACTTGTCAATGAGGGAAGAAGTCAGATTCAGCCTGTTCGAGTTCCTACGAATCTACAAATTCTGTCTATTGCCCCCACACCAGATTAGTGGCAACAGATTGGCACCGTCTGTGGGAAAGTCTCGACAAGCAATCCAACCTTCCTCCTTCAACCAAAGCCACTCCCAGCAATGCCTCCCAAGAAGAAGCCTGCACACTCCAACCGTAGAACAACCTCTTCTCATCCTACTCCGGAGAATCTCCTTCCACCTATCCAACCAGCCCTACAGCTCGAACAGCAAGCTCCTTAGTCTATTCTCCAGTCTATGGGGGGCCAAGCAACAGTGGGGGAGCCCTCTCGGCGAAGCCGCCACAAGCAACCTATGCATCAGATTCGGGTTTCCATCCACAATGCCTCCACAGATTCTATGGCTTCCCATAGTCCTCCCACACCGAAGAATCTGTGGAATGTGCTCAACAACCGGCAGAATGAGCCCAGGCCTGACCTTCGGATCCATCTGGACGAAAAGCGAACCCGAGAGGCGAAACCTCACTGTAAGCACCCGGGGATCGGTCACCACGCCGATCAGACCGTAGGGGGTCCAACTCTCCCCAGAGGCGGAGAGAGTCGCCCCAGCATCGCCCGAGACGGAGTCGCTCCCCGACAGGCCGTCCTGCAGCTTGAGCCCATCGGGAGCAGGAGGCCCCCGTCACAAAAGCGAAATTACAGCAATTTCAGGAGGCCGTCCTTCGGGCACTCAATGCCGCCCCCAACAACGGTCACAGGGCTCCTAGCCCTCAGCAGGCTCTTCGTCCTCATCGCCGCTCCCTCAGTCCGCAGCCGGTTCCGAGCCATCGCCGCCGCTCCCAAAGTCCTAGGCCAACTCCGAGCCATCGCCGCCGTTCCCCAAGTCCTAGGCCGGCACCGAGCTATCGTCACCATTCCCCGAGTCCTCGGCCAACCCAAAGCTACCGCCGTAGCCCCAGTCCTCTTCGACATAAAGACGGGTCTCAAGGTTCAGCGAGGTAGGATTGGAGAGAGGACTCCGTCTACCGCCATCTCCATGAGATGGAGAGGCGCCTCGGCCAGCTCGACCGAGATAAAGAGCAACGGGCGAGGAACCTCCACCCGAGCAGGCCCCCATTCTCCAGCACGATCATGGAGTCCCCTATCCCGGACAACTTCATGCCTCCCCATTTCGAGTCCTACACCGGAGAGTCGGACTCCGCAGATCACATTGAGAGTTTCAAAACTCTCATGATGATCCACCATGCGTCCGACGTCCTCCTCTGCAAGACCTTCCCTGCCACCCTCAAAGGTCCCGCTCGGGAGTGGTACTCGAGGCTTGCTCCAGCCTCCATCTTCTCCTTCGACCAGTTCGAAGGCCTCTTCCTCACCCATTTCGTGAGCAGTCGCCGCTCTGAGAAAACCAGCACCTCTCTACTCTTCCTCAGCCAAAAGAATGGCGAATGGCTGAGGGACTATGTCAAGCGATTCACCACAGAGGCCCGATCTATTGCTTCATTAGATCAATCAATGGCTTCGACCACGTTCCAATCTAATGTCACCAATCTTGACCTCAGGGCGTCCTTGGCCAAGAAGCCTCCTCGGGACTTCTCCGAGCTCCTTCTCAGGAGTGAGAAGTATATCCGAGCTGAAAAGGCTCTCAATCGCCCCACTTTGGAGGGGTCGTCTTCTGGGAACAAACGGAAGACTGCTGAAGAAGGAGCTAAGAAGCTCCAAAAGAACAACGGGGGTCAGCGTCGCCTTCCCCCCCCCCCCCCCGTTTCGAGAAATTCACTTCGCTTAACGCGAGTGTATCCGCCATCCTGATGGAGATCGGGAACGAGGGTCTCCTACTGCCTCCCTCTAAGATGAATACTCCGAGAAAGAGGAGAGACCGAAATAAGTGGTGTCGTTTCCATCGAGACCATGGATACGACATAGACGAGTGTCGGGCCCTAAAAGACGAGATTGAAGCCCTCTTCCTGAGAAGGCAGCTCGCTCGCTTCGTCAGGAGGGACAGGGCTGATCAGCCACCACCTCCCAGGGGGGCAACAGATGAGCAGAGCAACAGGTTGAGGCTCAGGAGGAAGAAGCGGTGGCCATCCTACACCTGATACATGGGGGCCCAATGGGGGGAGATTCTAACTCCTCCCGAAAATCCTTCGTTCGGGAGGTGAATGCTGTCCAAAGCCATCCTCCTCCGAAGGGCCTGGGAGTCCCAGTCACGTTCTCTGATAGAGACCTGGAGGGCGTCCGCACGCCCCATTGCGACGCCCTTGTCATCAATCTCCGTGTAACACCCTAGATTTGATTTATGAGATTTTTATGATTTTACGTGTTTTGCACGTATGATTTTATTTGTATAATTCTTTGTATAAAATATTTTTATAGTATTTGTTCTCCCTTATTTTTTTTCCAAAATTATTTTCTTTTAAAGCCTAATTAAAATCTAAAGTCCAAATTGTCTTTTAAGCCCACTTTATTAATTAATTATTTTAATTATTTAAACCCATGGTTAAATTGGTCCATTAGCGAGCCCATTTAACTTATTTATCTTTTAAAATAATTTAACTTGTACTGTAGACTCTTTTCATAAACAAATAAATTTTTATGCACATGTACACTTGTAAGGAGAGGGTATTAGTTGGCATGTGCAAGCACTAGGGTGTGCATTGCACACCTTTACCTAGGCCGGATTGTGATGGAGGGATGTGGGAGAGATGGAAGTGGTGGAAAGGTGGTTATGCATCATGGGTAGTTTTTATAACTCCCTAATTCGTCTAGACCATTGATCTTTAACCATTTGATCACATCCTAGCCCTACATTCATCCCGAAAAATTGTATAAATACCCCTCCCTATACTCTTCATTCTCACACTTAGAATTTTTGAAAGTAAAGAATAGAAAGAAAAGAAAGAGAAGTAATTTGAGTGAAACAAAAGATTGAGGAGTTGTGAGATTGTGTGTTATTTTTTTCTTCATCCAAGGAAGAGGTCGGACTACACTAGAGGACCAAGAAGGTAGGCTCGGTTGCGGCATCATTAGGAGAAGCTTTTGGTGGCTTGATTTAGGAGGAGATGGCTTCACTCGATCGTTGTAGGAGATCATTAGGAGTTTGTTTGTTTTTCTCTTCATCCAAGGTGGGTGATTCTCTTGCACTTCTAACTAGGTTCATTCTAGAGTATGGTTGATGCATTTGAAAAGAGACATAGTTATTCTAGCCATATGTTATAAGAATAAGACAAATTAGAATGCTATTGTGTGTGAAGAGAATGATAATTAGTTGTAAATTTTGATAGTTAGTTTAATTTTGACATTTCTACCATGCTTTAGTTGATGATTGTGCTATTTCATGGAGAGATGATTGTATGCTTAATTGGATTGAAATGTTAATCATGCTTAGTGGTGAATTTGCTATTTCAATGGTTAAAAAAGAGAACAAAAGGGATTTTTGTTACTGAAATAATTAAGTAATATTAATAGTCATAATAAGAAGGAAATACAAGAAGTTTTGAATGCCAATTTACAAAAGAAACGACTTTGGTTGTACATTTTTGAAATTGTAGACAAATTTGTAGTCAAATAAAAAAAAGTGATGTTTTTCTGTCAAAAATCAGATTTAATTTACTGATATGTTAGAAATGTATAAAAGTTATGTTTTGAAATTTTTGAAAGAAAATGGAGAAGAAACGAAATTAAAATTAGTTACTTTTCATAAAAAGTTCGAATAAACCGAAACTAAGATCAAACCCCCTAAAAACCCAATTCACATCAATTGGCCACTTAGCCTAATTGGTTAGTGAGTGTGTTGGGCGCACTTACTGTAGCGTGGGTTCTGACCTTGGTCTCAGGTTCGAAACCGAACAAGAGACTTTTTCTTTTATTTTTTTTGGAAAAAAAATCCGAGCTCGAGATTGGACTCAAATGAATCCGAACCATCTTTGTGATGTGGTTGCACTCTGTCCCTTTGGTTAGTGTGTGCGCTCACTACAACGCTGAACGTCTTTCCCAGCGGATTTTTTTCGATTTCCCGGCATTTATAAACGCCTGTGTAGCCCATACCGATGTTTTTGAAAATGCCGGTATAAATGCCGGGGAAGCGGGCGTCGCAGTAGATTTGGGGTCTATATTGGCGTTTATAGGAAACGCTGGTATAGGATAAAACCTACACCAGCGTTTTAAAAATGCCGCCATAGGAGTATATTCATTTGGTTCCGTTCCCTGACAACACCTACAATTACAGTGGCGTTTTTAAAACGCCGTCGTAGGCTCTAATTTTTTTGGGTATATCTACCCCGGCGCTTTACAAACACCGGAGTAGGTGTAAATAAAAAAATTAATTGATTATCCGCTGATTGTATCCCACTAAATGAAAATAGATAAAACAACAGACATCACATGCGCACACATGCATATACTATATTCGTAATAAGTTGATGCAAAAACACCAGACATTCATCACTAGACCTTAGATATATATACTAGTACTGTATTCGTAATAAGTTGATGCAAAAACAGACAGACATTCATCACTAGTTCTTTAAGGTCCAAAGACATCGGACACACCGACACACATACAATGCTATTAAATCTCTTAAACTAGTTATTCCCGTAAGGTTTACCCTTTTTCTTCAAAGTGTAACACCTTTATTCATAGACCCACCAACTTCTGATTCCTAGTGTACCATGTACTCGTCTAGGTAGCATACCATGATCCCGTAACCATGAACTGAAACATACTACGGAAGTGTGAACTCTAATTCATCCAAATCTGGAAGCCACTCTATCAACCCTGAATGAAACCCTGCAAAAAAAAATAAGAACAAGATAGGATTTTCATAATTAGCACTCAATATGTTAACTTGTGTAATGAAATATTAGAAAATTGTTGTACATTATAAGCTTATGCATTTGGCAAGTATTCAAGTTATATCCAAATTTGAGATGACTTAATTAGTAAACACAGACAATGTTTGATTACTCCCTCTTCGTGGATTATTTACATAACATTCTAAAATTTGCAGTTAATTAACCATAGCATGAAAAATTGATAGCAAATAACTCAAAATGACAGAAGTCGAAACTTAAATTCTATATCATGAACTTATTAAGGGTTTGTTGTAACAGTAATAACATAAACTTACCAATATCATCTAAGATGTCAAATTGAGTCTGATTTGGGCTTGAAGAGGCAAACCATCCGTCGTACCAACCATCGCATTATGCATAAGACCATCCATCTCATAATGCATACTGTCGTTCATCCCAAGGTGTGCACCATTTGTTCCTGAAGTATGAAGTACATGACCATTGTAAATTTGATCATTGCTCTGGTTCCCTGCAAATATCAATTATTTTGCAGTAAGTTAATTTGCAGAATTAAGTGAACGAAAGAAATGTGATATGCAGTGTTCATGTTTAATCAGATTTTTTTTAGATCTACCATTGACAAGAAGATTATCATCAGTAGTAGCACTGAGTAACATCACCAGTAGATGTTTGCGCCGAATTGAGTCCTTCAGAAGTTTTTGTAGAGCCTGTATTCATATATAAATGAAATTTTACAAGATTAAACAGAGAGAAGATTCAAAGTAAAAGTAATGATGATTATATCTACATCTATAAAATAGATAAGGGTTTGTTATATATAACTATACATAAACTTATTACCTATTTCTTGGAAGATATCCAATTCAGTCTGATTTTGATGAGGAAAACCGTCCATGATACCAAACAGCCCGTAATCATCCATGCAAGAAAGAAAGTATACCTGGAGTCGATGCAACAAATACATCAAGAAGAAGTGCACGAATACATGCAAATAAGGACATGGAAACTCTACAAATGCTGCGCTCCTGGGTCATTGGAATATAAATTCTTCATACTACAGTTCAAAATTGTGAATAAGATAATGCTTACCAGATAAAGAGCAAAAGGACCCTAGCAACAGGGTACCGCCATAGAAATCGACAACTGTAAGAAGCCATACTTTCTAACAAAGTGCACAAAGAAGTAATAGATGGAGACATGGAGAGGCAGAGAGGTCAACCTGCACACTTGCAGCTGCCATATGTCGGTGGTGCAAGGGAAGGGGCCTATGATGGAGCTATTAGTAAAATTCCAAAGAAGTTAAACCATTATAACAAGATCACAGGGGAAATTGAAATTTTGAATTAGAAATTGAAATGCAAAGAGTTCAAAACAAAGTGCCAGGCTTCTTGCACTTTGGCATATTATGCTGAGAGTTTAGAAAAGGATGGTCAGATGAACTTGTTGGAATACACATAGGAGAGGATTGTCAATGATCGATTATATAGGGGAGATAGAATAGGTACCATATGTCATCTAGCAAAATTTAAAGCGGTTTCCTCCATTGTTTTCACTTCATTACCTTTTCATTTTGTATGATTAATTTATTTGTTCATATATAGTGAATGCAGGGCTTTGACACACCTAAACTACAGTTATAAAGAAGTTAAATTTCTATTACAGAGATTCCCAATTCTATTGCAAAGAATCCCAATTCTAATGCAGGGTTTTGGGCTCTGAGAGCGTCGATTGGTCAAAGTAAGTAATATGGTTATCAGCATCTCTGTACATTATCTTGGAGAGAGATACTTGTATCCCATCTTCTATTATTATTCATAGAGTCAAAATCTTCTTGCCATAAAAGGTGGAAATTGCATGCTTTCATTGACTGCAACTTTCTTGGATACTGGCACTACCATATAAATATCTGAGAATGACTTGATCATGACTTGATCATGAATTCAGAGTAACAAGGATACATTACTAATGTAGATTTCTTTATTAACTTTAATGTAAATGCTTATTGTCCTTTTGTTGTTTCCTACTTTGAGAAAGTAGAACAATTTAATATATTCTAATTATAAAGGCAGTAACAAGGATACATTAACAATCTGCATATATATATGCCAATAAGAGAGTAAAACACATAAAGGACATGTTAAATAAATACAACCATCTGGTTAGAAAAACTAATCCAGTTTAGTTACAATTCTTAATCAGTTATGCTTTCACCATCTAACGTTGGTCGTATGATTTTTTAAATCCTTATATGTTAAAGCTAGCAAAAGAGTGGACTGGGTATGGCATTATCTCACCAACTTGGGCTTTATGGCTGCTGCAATAGAATTGGGATTCTCTGTCACAACCCAATGAAAAGTGAAGTAAATTATAACCTGTGTAGTCTAATAAGTAACAAGGGTGCTATATTTCTGGTGGTTTAATTATCGAGAATGCTTGCATTCATAATATGGATTTTACTTGGAACATCGCTGCATAATAATGCCAGCAAAACCAATCATCTCTGTCTGACTCTATATTCTTATGGTTGGTGTACCTCACCTTCTTTCAAAAAATTAAAACCTAACTGTAGCTCTTGTTATAACTTGTCGTTCCAGCTATCTATCGACACACAACGACAAACAAGTTTCTTCACCGAAATTGACTACTTTACTTCCATAACCTAATTCCATGGCCCAATTGTTCTACTTTCAAACCCAAAACACACGAATTCAATTCTTGCTACCGCCTAACTAAACTAGATCTCAAACACAAAATAAATCTTGCAATCCATTCATTCCTTCATTTTAAGCCTAATTCCAACACCAATTTGTACAACATCCGAAACCCTAGTTTGCATCAGATTGGTATCGAGGTGTGGAATGCATACCTTGTACTGGGAATTGAGCTCCTCTTTGAGTTCGGGGATCTCCCCCTTCTTCATCGTTGAGAAGTACTTCGAATCGTGACCACTCATCTCACTGTCTTCTTCAACTTCCTCTCCTTCGTCTTCGTCTTCGCAGAAGAGAGAATGAAGGAGAAAGAAGGGGGATGACATTCGTCTTCGTCTTCGACGGCGGCTAGGGTGGCGGCGGAGATGACTATCGTCGATGGAAAGAGCAGGAGAATATTAAAAAAAATGGCGAATGAGTGATATGTTAGGGCTTCGGTTTTTTATTTATCGCAGACACATACCCCGGTGTTTGTTAAAAAACACGCGGGTGTAGGTATACCTACCCCGGCGTTTTTTTAAAAACGCCGGTTTAGATCACTAACACTTTCCAACGTCGTTCTGGTTCAGGTCTACCCCGACGCTACTACCAAAACGCCGGGGTAGTTTCGCCGGGGTACCCAAAAAATGTTGTAGTGGCCGGCTTTGTTTGTGGCCGCTGGTTTGAAACCTGAATTCAGCAAATTGAAAACTTTTTGTCTGTTAAAATTTTTTTTTGGTGATTTGTGACTTTAAAAATTCGGGAAAAATTCTATAATTGTTATGAAAATATGTAGACTTCATGAAAAATAATTGTACAATATTTCGATTTGATTTAAATAGCGTAAGAGGAAAAATTGAGTAGAACCTTGTAAAAATCAATATTTTGCACAAGTACGAGTATAAAAGTGACTTTTTGTGTTTTGCTAGATTTATAAAATGGGATTTTGTGTAAAAAGAACTTGAAGTGTGTTTCATTAAGAATTTTGTTATTATTTTGGGTAATGTATGCTTTGAAAAGTAAATGAGAAATATGATTTTTGAAATTTGGAGGAAAAGAAATAATAGTACGGAAACTAAGACTTATTGTGGTTGAATGGGAATGTTATGAATTGAATTGGAACATTGAATTATTGGAAAGAATGAAAATCATGTTAATTGTGAAAAAGACTATATGAGTATGAGAACTCGAATATTGTGATTATGAATTGAAATTATGAACTAGAGCGTAGCTAAGCCTCATACCGGCATCGAAAAGAAATATGTTGAAATGAAATTTGAAATGAAACGACCAAGATTTGGGTCATGTGATATAAATGGTTGAGACCGGTATAGTGGAAGGGCTAAATCTAGAGAATTGATTTTTTTCATGATTCAAATAACTAAGGACTAGATACATAATGATGACGTGATGAAAATAAGAGAAAAACACTAGTATGAGGGCCTCGGAGCTACGGTGTGAGAGTATTCACAGGCTGTCTTTACAATACGTCGTGACATGACGTGAATATGTCTCCAGGAGTCCGTACCGCAGGCGACGCTCGTGGGGTGTTTGGTGACTGCAGGTGGTGTCATGTCCCATGACGGAGGCTGAATTGTCCATAGGATCTTCACGATATGTTGTGACATGATGTGGGATTCCCCTCCAGGCTGTCTGGACATGAGCTCGTACTCATAGAATATCTAGGATACTTATCGTAGTTACAGTAGTAGTTTAAGTCAAGGCGAGGGATTGAACCCTACAAGATGAAGAACGGTTAAGGGCTTCCTCTCAGACCTATGTAGTATGGGATGCATAGAATCTGAACAAGTGCGCATTAGTGTCATATAATATACATAACTGCATTACGGACTAAGTGCACTGCACAACACGACATCTGTAGGATAGTCCCTTGTAGTTCTGTTTGTGATCAAGTTTGTGATTGTTTAAGTATTTGAGAATCGTTATACTGTTTTCGGCATAGAGAGGATAGCCGTGTATAATATTTCGTCGGTTGTAAGCAACTGACGTGCCCACAGTTTCTATGCAGAATAAAGTGATTAACAAGACTAAAGAATGCATGCTGGTTAAAGAATGATTCAAGTGTTATACATTTCAATTTATGTAAATTGTTGTAATTTGCTTCCGCTATAAATATGTAATGTAATTGTAAAATCTGATGTAACAAAAGTTCTTTATTTCCTTGTTAAATTGTACGAAAGAAGTGTAAAGATCCTGTGGAATTTCAAATTTAGTTGTATGTTGGAATTCGGGGTGTTACACTTCGAATGGCGAACTTCGACGTTCGTCGAGTCTTGGTGGACAATGGCAGCTCCGTCAATATCCTTTTCTTGGATGCCTTCAAGGGCCTCCAACTGTCGAGGGACCGGCTCAAGTCCGCAGGCTACACTCTTCACAGGTTCACATGGGTCCCGATTACGATCAAGGGAGTTATAACCCTAGACGTAACTGCTGGAAAGGCTCCGGTAACTCGTACGGAGCTAATGGACTTCAAGCTATCCCTTCAGCTTACCACATGAAGATGAAGTTCCCCATGCTCTAAGGAGTGGGAAAAGTGAGGGGAAGCCAAGAAGCGGCTCGGAAGTGCTACATGACCACGATGGGAGGTCCAATCCTCTCCCTGGAAGCCCTCGAACTTCCCCAGGAGGGTAGTCAGACTATTTCCGAGCCCGTGGACGAACTGGAGGAAGTGGCCTTCTCCAAAGAAGATGCCACTAAGACGTTCCGTATCTGCAAGGCTCTCTCCTCCTCCATTAAGCAAGACATTTCCTAATACATACGGGAGAATCACAACCTCTTCACTTGGACCGTGACAGATATGCCTAGAATCTCGGAGGAGCTCTTAATGCACCGTCTGAGCGTCGTCCCTGGGGTCAAGCCTGTCCAACAGAAGAGGCGAAAGTTTGCTCCCGAGTGACAACAGGAGATCAAAGAAGAGGTCGAAAAGCTCCTCAACGCCCAGTTTATCCAGAAGGTAAACTACCCCGAGTGGCTATCCAATGTGGTGATGGTCAAGAAGGCCAACGGAAGCTGGAGGATATGCATCGACTTCACCGATCTCAATAAGGTGTGCCCGAAAGACCCTTTTTCCCTTCCCAGCATCGATGCCTTGATCGATCCGACCTCCGAGCACGAGCTCCTTAGTTTCATGGATGCCTTCTCGGGGTACAACCAAATCCGGGTTCCCTCCCGACATCCCAAAGACCTCGTTCATAACGGATCAGGGCCTGTACTACTGCCGAGTTATGACGTTCGGCTTGAAGAAAGCGGGAGCTACATATCAATGCCTCGTGAACAAGGTCTTCCAAGACCAAATTGGCTGAAACATGGAAGTTTACGTAGATGACATGTTGGTCAAGACCACCCGAGAGCAGGAGCATGTTCGCGACCTTGAAGAAGCCTTCCGGGTGCTCAGGAGGCACAATATGAGACTGAATCCAAACTAGTGTGCGTTCGGAGTCTCATCCGGTAAGTTCTTGGGGTTTATGGTCAGCCAGAGAGGCATAGAGGCCAACCCCGAAAAGATCCAGGCCATTCTCAAGATGGCTCCCTCTCCAGCGTTAAAGAGTTACAGAGGCTCACTGGGCACCTTGCGGTGATTGGGTGATTCCTCTCCAAGTCCGGGGAGAAGTGCCTCCCCTTCTTCAAGGCCCTCAGTGGGACTAAGGGCTTCGAATGGGGGCAGCAGCAACAGGTGTCCTTCGACAAGCTCAAGGCATATTTAGCTAACCCCCCACTCTTGTGCAAGCCAGCACCTGGGGAGATCCTCTACCTATATCTTGCAGCTTCGGAGCAGACACTCAGCGCAGTTCTTGTAAGGGAAGAGGATAGGGTGCAGAAGCCCATCTATTATGTGAGTAAGGTGCTCCGAGACGCCGAACTTCGTTACCCGAAGCTGGAGAAGATGGCTTTCGCCCTGGTCATGGTGGCCCGAATGCTCTGTCCCTACTTCTAATCTCATTCGGTGGTTTTCCTTACCGACCAACCGCTCAAACAAGTTCTCCACAAGCCCGAGACCTCCGGGCGCCTCATGAAGTGGTCCATTGAGCTAAGTCAACATGATATCAGCTACCAGGCCAGAATAGCAATAAAGGCCTAAGCTCTGGCCGAATTCATTGTGGAGAACACCATCCCCAACCCATACAAGTTGTCAGCCGACCCCTTGGTCTGGACCGTTTACGTAGACGGGTCCTCTTGCGCCGACGGAAGCGGGGCTGGCGTCATCCTAACCGGCCCAGATGCTTTCTTCCTCCAATACTCCCTCCGCCTAAACTTTCCGGCATCGAACAACGAAGCGAAGTACAAGGCCCTCATAGCGGGGCTCTGTATGGCTCGCAATGTAACACCCCGCAAAATTGGAAACGACAATTTTGCCCTCATGTGTTATGCACGTGCATTTTGTAACGTGTTTTCACTACGTATCTTGATTTCCGACTCTTTACGCATTTCCTGTATTGATTTTTATCTTATTTGTGTCAACTCGAATATATATTTCAATCTCTGTATTTTTACGTGCTTTTTACGTGTTTTTGATGCACGTGTCGATTATGTGTTTCCACCGCTACATGCAATATTTTCTATGTATTTAAATTATTTATTCTAGGTATTCAAATATATTTTTATAAATGGAAGTTCATTTTTCTCCATTTTGATTAAAATGATTTTTTTTGTACGTGTAATACACTTATTTTCCATGTACGTAGTGATTTCATCATGAGATATATAAAATTAGTAAATATAATTTTCTTATGTTGTTTTCGATTATATTTTTAATAATTTTCCGTTGATAAAATCGATTTTGCATTTTTGATATTTTACGTGCAACGCACATGTTTTCAGTAAATGTACTTTATTTGTGCATAATACATTTTAGACTTTTAGTGCATTTTTTGTGATAAGTTTGGTCACTTGCGCAGTTGATGCTTTTCCCTTCAAAAACTCCTTGGTTTCCCCAGAGGACATCTCTTACCGACAAAACTTCTCTCCTTTCTTAACTACCCCCTTTTAAAGCGCAAGCTCCATACTAGCTTGGCCAGGAAGTTTAGTCTTGAATCTGGAATGGACCTCAACTCCTTGGCAGTTGTGCCTTTACCAGCTATGAACTCCACTACTTCTTCCACTGCCTATTGTGGTTCTATTGCTAATCTCCAGCCTCCTAATATTTCTAACCTTTTTAAGGATCGTAAGGTGTATACGAAACTGGTCTCCTTCCCCTGGTTGGGTTATTACAAGGCTCGTCCCCATTTTTCTTCGGAGGTGCCCTCTTTCAGTTTGAGCCTGGATAAAAACGAAGGTTTGTTTAAATCCTTTGTCTCTTGTCTTTCTTGGTCTCGAAGTGCGATGGGGCACGCTTTGCATCGCCGCATTTCAGGCCCTCAGATGCATACTATCAAGGCTATTATTTATTCTAAGGCACCTTCTTTAATTTATAATTTATCTTGTTCTATGATGATTTCTTCTCCCAAACTTTCGACATTCTCTTTTCATTTCCTAGGATGCATCTTCTCGTTGTATCAAGATTTAGGGGTTCAATCTTGGCTCAATCACCTCCTAATGGAGGTCTTGCACAACCTGCACTCTTTTCCCCTCAAGTTTTCTCCGATTCTTGTTAACTCTTCTTTCTCCCGTTTTTCCTATCCTTCTAACTCCATCCCAATATCCTCTTCAGTTGACCCCAGTCCGCTGTTTCCCTCTTATTGCATCATCAAAGACGTAGCTAGCATGTCTGACCCTGCTGCAGACTTTCTCCCATTGGTGAAGGTCATCCCTCCCATCGTTAAGCGGAAATACAATAAGAAAGTCTTTAATAATTTACAAAATCGGGTGAGCGCTCGTATTCTCGCTAGGAAAGCAGCTTCTGTGTCGGCTCTTTAGCTTGTGCACAGTTGAGTTTCAACTTCTCTATGCCATCCGCAGTGTAGGCTGTCAGGCTTTTCATTTTTGTGCTGCTAGAGTTTCCTTGAGCTGCTGTCTCGTTTTCTACTCTGTTTAATCCAGCCTCCCCCTATTTTTGGAGTGCCAGTTGTTGGTGCTCCGACACTTCACTTCTTACTCGTGATAGTTCCTTGTGCCTTGCGGAAGATAGCCGCAGTGTGAGTTTGCACTCCTTTTCGGTACGGCAGGGCGCTCCTTTTCATGCTCAGTTATCCTGGCTTCTGGCAGAGTCCCCCTTTTCGGAGTTTATTCTAATTTTGTATCGCTGTTCTCTTATTTGTGTGCTAGTCAGTCGTCTATTGTTTTCTTTGTTGTTTTCTTCTTTCTGTTTTACAGCTTATAAAACTCTTGTATTATTATTTGTAACGTTACTGTTTTTATTGATTAATATATATTTTTATGGCTGGAGCCTCTTGGCTCTATCCGATATATCAAAAAAAGTAAACTATTTACATAACAGTATATACATATACATATAGTATATAGATAATATGTATGATATGGCTTATGGTAATGAATTATATGAGTGGTGGGGGCCACGTGAAATTGAAACAGCAAAAGCATTGTGCTTTGGCTTGGTTCAGGTGCTGGGTGACGTGGCATCCCATGGTTTTTTTTTCTTCTTTTCGGCTGTTACACTCTGAAAGTGTGAGACCGGGTTGGACTTGAATGGGGTTTTGTACTTGAAAAGTTGGGAGTTTTGGGATGTGTAAAGTTGGGAGTTTTGGATTTGAAGAGTTGGAGAGGTGAAAGGTTGGGGGTTTTGGGAGTTAAGAAAATGAAGGGTTGAAAATTAATTTGAGTAATTTATTAGGTGTGTAATTTTGCACTTTGAACCCTAACATTGTCCTACAAATAGCACCCAATTCTCCTTCTCTCTTCACACCAAAAATAATCTAAATAAGAGAAAGAAAAAAAAAGAGTAGAGTGTTCTTGCTAGGAGGAGAAGTTCTTGCTAGGAGTTAGGAGTTGTACCTCCACTTTTGTTCAACCTTCATTAGAGGTGGGTGTTCTCATGCTTTCTAATTTTAGAACTATTCATGCTAGTGTTAATAAATGAGTAGTACATGCTTTTATTTGTGTCAAGAAATGTGGATAAGTTTGCTATGATTAATACACAAATATCACAATGTTGTTTGCAAATGAGAAAAGAAATAATTGATTAGTTGTCATAAACTAGTATACTTGAATGTAGAGATTTTTGATTATGTGAATGATTGTTGAGTTTTCCTTTTTGATAAGAAAATGAATTTTTGTAAAAATTGTATTTTGGTGCTCATAATTTCATTTGGTTGTTGGAAATTGCTAGTTGATTAAAATGAAAAGATAAATTGCTTATTCATAAAAGAGAAGAAATGGATTTGAAATTTAGATTTATTGTCAAATTATTGATTTTTTTATTCATGGGTTACTGTTAAAAGAAAATTTAGTTTAAATGAATTAATTATAATCTAATGAAAGAATAGAGTGAATGAAAAAGGGAGTTTTATAGAATGACAGAAAAGTTGAACAAATGCATAATAGTATATTGTGATATCAGAAATCACACTTGGACTTACTGGTTAGCAGTGCACCACAGAGCACTACTGTACTTGTAAGAGATCTTGGGTTCAAAACTTGTTGGGTACATTTTATTTTGTTTTCATTTAAAAATAAATCCTAAACCGAAAGTGGATACTTCGGGTTTCCGGTATGGTATTATGACAATTAAGCCACTTGGGCATAGTGGTGCTCGGTGGGTGCTTTGGGCGCCCTGGTCTTGGGTTTGAAACCCTATGGCCACATTTGTTTTTTTTTTTTTTTTTTGACATTTTTAATATCTTTTAAGTGAGTTTTTAATGCAAAGAAAAAATTGGGGGAAAATACTAGAATTTCTATAAAATGAATTAGAGATTATTAAAAATAGTTGAAGAATTTTTCAAGTGTATTTGAGATACAATTGAAATAGAAAGATGAATAATGTGAACTTAAAAATCTATTAGTTAAGAATAGATCTTTCTTTATTTAGGAAGAGTAAAGTATTAGTTTGTGAAGTGATTTTTCTTGAAGATAATTATACTCTTATTTATTTAAAGAATGTTTGAAGTGAGTTGAGATATTATAAGAGTTTGAATTTGTTGATAAATTTTATGTGATGAAGTTGTGTTCTTGAAAGAAATTAATTACTTATAAAGATGATGAATGAATAAATAGATCATGAATAGTTGGGTTCGAAACCCTATGGCCACATTTTTTTTTTGACATTTTTATTATCTTTTAAGTGAGTTTTTAATGCAAAGAAAAAATTGGGGGAAAATACTAGAATTTCTATAAAATGAATTAGAGATTATTAAAAATAGTTGAAGAATTTTTCAAGTGTATTTGAGATACAATTGAAATAGAAAGATGAATAATGTGAACTTAAAAATCTATTAGTTAAGAATAGATCTTTCTTTATTTAAGAAGAGTAACGTATTAGTTTGTGAAGTAATTTTTCTTGAAGAGAATTATACTCTTATTTATTTAAAGAATGTTTGAAGTGAGTTGAGATATTATAAGAGTTTGAATTTGTTGATAAATTTCATGTGATGAAGTTGTGTTCTTGAAAGAAATTAATTGCTTATAAAGATGATGAATGAATAAATAGATCATAAATAGTGACAAAATTTTGATCATTTGTGAATAACTTGAAGATAAAAATATCTAGGTTTAAGACATGTTTATTAAAGGGTATGTGTACCTATAATTTCATGTACATGAAAAAGTTGTGATTTAGAGTTAGTGAGACCTCGGGTACCGGCACTATTTGATTTGAAAAGAGTTGAGATATATTTTGAGATATGGCCATGGAGCTATCTCATGTTCATTGATAAAGTCCGGTAGGAGGTAAAATTAATTCTAGGCTTGGAAATTTATTCATGTCTTGAACTAAATAATTAGGCACATAAGTGTAGATATAGTGAACCTGGGCAAGCATAAGTGGGTTGCTTCTATATAGTCGGCGGTGGATATCTGTGGCTATAGACCCAGTTAGCGGACTGTGGTTGTTCCGTGGGAGATGGGCTTTTATTTTTAAATCCGGAACTTAGTGTAGTCGGGCAGATAGTTTGCCATACTCCAATGTATATATGGATACCGGGGCTAGAGGGTCACTTGCGGGATAATTCGCACGATGTGGGATCTGTTATAACAGTCAATGGTGGACTCCGGGGCTGGGATTCAAATTCGTGGAATGATCTAAACCTTGTCTTACTACTGGGTAGTTGTCATGGCGAGGGAGCGAACCTTTTATTGTGGTGCACGTAGGCGCTTGCCCTCGGACCTATGTAGTATGGGATGCATAGAATCCGAACAAGTGTGCATAGTGTCATCTTAGTATAAAATGTGTACATTAGGCATCAAGGCATGACATACACTTACATGTTTAGCGTAGTCACAATTTAACACTTTATTGTTCATTCAACTTTTGTGATTTGTTAAAGTAATGAGATCGTTATATGTACGGCATAGAGAGGATAGCCGAGTATAACATTTTCGTCAGTTGTAAGTGACTGACGTGTCTACAGTTTAATATGCAGGTAATGGACTTTTTATGAAGAAGTAAAGATGTTATGATGCAGTTGATGATTTACATTGTTATAGTTGTACAAGTTGTATTTTATTTCATTGTTATATTCTTCCACTGTGTAAACAACGATGTAATGAACTGTGATGTTGTTGAAAAAGTTTTAATTTCCTTGTAAAATTGTACGAAGTGAAGTGTAAAGATCCTGTGAAATCTCGAATTCGGTCTTATTTGGAATTCGGGGCGTTACACGCAAGGCAGGAACCGAACGCGTAAGGATCTTCAGTGACTCACAGTTGGTCGTCAACCAGGTTTCCGAGGAGTACGAGGTAAGGGACGAGCGTATGGCCAAGTACTTGGCGAAGGTTAGGGAGCTTCTAGCATTATTCGAAGATGTTCAACTCCAGCGGGTTCCTCGAAAGGAAAATGCGCATGTGGATGCTCTCTCTAAACTCGCCTCCTCGTCCCTCCAAGGTCTAGAACGTACCGTCTTGATAGAGGTCCTCCTCAAACCGAGTATTGATGAAGATAGCCCGGAGCCGATGCAAGCCTACCCCCTAACACTTGGGGAGAACTGGATGAAGCCCCTCCTCAAGTACTTCAGAGACGGAGTCCTTCCCGAAGATCTGAAGGAGGCGAGGAGGATCAAGACTCGTGCTGAGCGGTACACACTCCTTGACGGAGTCATGTACAAACGCTCTTACACTCAGATTGACGGGCGACCCTACTAGAGGTGCCTCTCCCTGGAGGAAGCGCTCTATGCCCTAAAAGAGGCCTATGATGGTATGTGTGGCGCACACTTGGGAGCGAGATCCCTCGCCCGTAAACTCTTGAACTACGGCTACTTCTGGCCCACACTACTGAGTGACTCCGAGGAGTATGTCCACCAGTGCGACTCCTGCCAGAAATTCGCCCCGATCCGTCGCCTGCCCCAAGCACAACTCACCTCCTTAGCAAGTCCAATCCCCTTTGCAATGTGAGGGATGGAGTTTCTCGGACCCTTCCCTCCAGCGTTGGGCCAGCTGAAGTTCCTGGTCGTGGTGATAGACTACTTCTTAAAGTGGATCGAGGCTGAACTATTTTTTACGATTACCGAGCACAAGGTCCAGAAGTTCTTTTGGAAGAACATCGTTTGCCGGTTCGGGGTACCCCGCATCCTTGTAACCGACAACGGGACTCAATTCGCGGGTGCAACCTTTCGTAACTTTTGCACCGACCTCGGCATCCAACCGCGGTTCTCCTCGATAGCCCACCCTCAGTCCAACGACCAAGCAGACAATGCAAATCAACAAATCCTCTCTGGCCTAAAGAAGAGGCTTGACAAATCCACTAAGGGGCTGTGGGTCGAACAACTCTCGAACGTGCTTTGGAACTATCGCACCACCAAAAGAACTCCGACAGGGGAGTCCCCCTTCAACCTCACATACGGCTCTGAAGCTCTCATTCCCTTAGAAGTGGGCCGGCCTTCACCCCGACTGATAGCCTACAATGAAGCATAGAATGCGAACCAGCTTCGCAACTGCCTAGACCTCATAGACGAGGTCCGCGAGAGAGCTGCAATTCGACAAGAGACCTACCGTCGTTGGATCACTCAGTCTTACAACAAGAGGGTACGGCCAGCCAATCTTAAGGAGGAAGACCTAGTGCTCCGAAAGTTGTCGATTTCCAATCCGAGCAAAAAGGGCAAGTTGGCACCCAATTGGGAAGGACCATATAGGGTCTCCAGAGTTATTTGCCCGGGAGCGTATCAACTTGAAGACCCGGGAAGTAAGAGAATACTGAGGACATGGTGGAACGCGGAGCACTTGATGAAGTATCAAGAGGGTGTCTAAACACCGCTCCAAGCAACTTCCCCAAGAATGCTCCATAAAACTTGTCTTAAGCTCTTACTTGTATTTTTAGTATCAAATTGTAAAAGCGGCTCGCAACCTAGAAGCGGCCGCCTAATTGTTTTCAATATAAGCAATCTTTCCCCGCAATTTCTCAATTTTTGAATAGTCCATTACTTTGTTTAAAAATCGCATTAAAACAACAAGCTTGGAGTCCAACACTTGGTTCGACCCGCTTCAACTACTCGCTCCAAGCGAGTACGAAGCGGATCACCATTCGGAATTGCTCCTACAGCTGTTGATAACCCCTAAACGACAAGCTTGAAGTCCAACACTTGGTTCTACTTCACTTCAACTATGCGCTTCTAAGCAAGTACGAAGCGGGTCACCATTCGGAATTGCTCCTGCAGCTGTTGATACTTTCAAAACGACGCACTTGGAGTCCAACACTTGGTTCGACTCCGCTTCAACTACTTGCTTCTAAGAGAGTACGAAGTGGATCACCATTCAAAATTGCTCCTACAGCCGTTGATACTCTCTAAACGACAAGTTCGGAGTCCAACACTTGGTTCGATTCCACTTCAACTACTTGCTTGTAAGCAAGTACGAAGTGGTTGACCATTCAGAATTACTCCCACAATTGTTGACAATTACAAACACCAGCAAAGCACACAAGTTCACAAAACAAGTACTATTTCATTAAAGTTTGAGATACAAGTCTAATTATAGACCAACTACTCATCTTTACATCGAGGTACAAAACTTGTGAAACCAAAGATTACAAGATCACGTAAAGCTACTTCAGCCCCTCCTAGAGGCGGGGATACTTCGGTTAAGAAACACACGTGGGCGACGAACGTTGTGCTGCCGACGCCCTACTTCGACGGACGTCCCTAGGCCGGTGAGCCGTGAAGCATTGTTCGCACCCGATCTAACGGTGGCCCCAACAAAGGCTCTACTCGACGAAGCTACCACCCCGCTCTGCACATCTCCATGGTCTTGACGTATAGGGGACGAGCGAAGCGCGAGCTCGCGGAACGATATCCCCCTATTATACTCCTCTCGAGTGCAAGAAGTGTTCTGACAGTACTCCTCTCAGATCGCAGTCGAAGACGAGCGATCTCCGTCTCAAGCTCAACAATTCACTCTTTAAGCGAATCGTCCATCACAGTTATCTTCAAACGCGGCAACCGCATCGAACCTGCACCGCGAGAGGCGTCGGTGATTGTTCGCCGAAGATGAGCGACCTCCATGCTCTTATCAACAGTTACCTTCTTCAGATCGTCCCTCTCCGCTGTCACCTTGGTCAGGGAGTGACGGAGGCGCCTAAGTCTCAAGCCAAGGTTGGCAGCCACCGACGAGCCCACATCGTCGCCTTCGGGGGTCGTCTCGTTTATCAGCTCTTCTAATCTCCTCCTCTCTATGTCTCGGCGAGCTAAGGTCAATCTCAGATGATTCGGCTCACACTTCACTTTTCGATGCTCTCACTCTACTTCCCGAAGCCGCTCTTGGGTCCTGGCGAGCCCCAACCTCGTCGGCCCTAGACCAGCCTTAAGACGTGCCACTTCGGCCATCCGAGGCACTTTGGCAAGTTGTAACGCTTCGGCGAGATGTAAAAAAGTCCAGAACAGCAGATAAATTATCAAGGACTAAAGACACTACGTTGCGAAGCTAAGTTTGAGCAAGTCGACTACAAGACAACTCAGAAGTGGGGCAGACTCAAATAATTCCGAACTCCAACACTTAGACAAAAATTTCATTTCATTAAAAAAATAAAAGGCGGTGGCCAGTCCGCTGTTCGGCACTACATGAAAAAAAAAATAGAGCAAATTACAAGGCAGATCAGGGGTCGACCTCTCTCGAGCGATCCTCTGCTGAAGGTGCCTCCTCTGGGGCCATGATGGACAGGGGTGTCACCTCCGATGGAGCACCCCTCTCGGCCTCAGCTCCTCCTCCCTCGATCCCCTCGTCCTCTTCTTCTTCTTTGTCCTCCTCGTCGTCCTCCGAGACATCATCAAAGCTGAGGACAGGGTCCAGAAAGAGGCGCCATCCAGCGCAGTCTATGTCGGGGAACTTCTCCCTCACTTGGTCGATGGCCCGGGCATACGCCTTCGCCATGTTGACGTAGAGGAAACCTCGCACCTTCTCTATGGCTTGCTCCTCGGCCTCCTTCGCCGCCTGTACCCTCGTCGCCGCGACCTCATCAGCCTTATCTTTAGCCTCCTGTTCGGCAGCTTGAAGAAGCCGGGCGTTATCAGCCTCCAGCTTGGCGACCACAGCCTCGAGTTGCAGCAACCTCAAGCTCTTCCACTCGGCCTCGACCCTCGCCTTCTCGAGCGCTTTGGCGATCCGGGCCTTCTCCACTCGAGCCTTATCCGCCTCGAGCTTCAGCTCCTTCTCTTGTTCGGCCATCTTCTTCATCAGATGGCCAAAGTGGCAAGTGATCTGCGAAGAGTAGAACTTGGGTTGTTAAAAAATTCTAAGTACTCAGCAAAAGAGAGCTCGGACATCGAAACTTACCGACATCGCCGAGCATGCAACCTCGAGCACGTCATCCCCCACACTACCCGCTTCCATGGCCGCCTCGTCCTTAGGCGTGGCAAGGTGCCGAACCGCCTGCATACACGCCGACGAGTTGCCTAGGAACCTGTCGAGCTTGTGGCCTGCCAGTCCGGGACAAAGATCTTCTTGTGCTCCTCGGTCAGGAACACCTCGGCTTCGGCAGTCAGCGGCGGGGCCTCTAGCCCTAAGGCCGTCGATATCGGAAAGACCCCCGAGTCGGTAGAAGCCGAAGCCGCTAACGAGGTCGAAGGCTTAGGAGCCAGGGTGGTCGCCTCACCAGCTGCTCCACGATAGCGCGATGGGCTTGTGCTCCCTCCGAGGTTGCGTTAGAGGCGACCCTCTTCCTCTTCTTCGGGGCCTTACTGCTCAGAACCCCATGCTTGGTCAGTAGGTCGTCGAAGTCCATTGATCCTGCAAAAGAAAAAAAAGCTAGAAAAAATGGCCTACTTCTCTAGCAGCACGAAAGAAGAAGCTATGACCGACCTCGGCAAAAAAAACAAAACAAAACAAAATCGTACTAGGATTTATCGAGCTATAACCCCCATGGAAGAGCACCTCCTTGGTCAATTTCTTCCAATCGAACTTCGGGCGATCGAGCAGCGTCCGAACCATATCCTCCTCCTCGGTGCTAAGAGTTGAGCTCTGCTTGACCTTCTTCGGCACCGACTCTACCCAAGCTGTGGGGATTCCCCATGGTCCTCGACTTCGGATGAGGAAGTACTTATCCCTCCAATTCTTTATCGAGTCCGGACAACTGACTAGCTTCGTCCCGAACCTCGGAGCCAGGTAGAACCGGTACATGTCCTTATGCTGCTGATGCATCCGGTATACATTTCGGAGCACACTCAACCTCGGCTCGAGACTCGCCGCCTGACAATGGAGGACAAATCCATTTATCAGCCTCCACACATTCGGCATGTACTGAAGGGGGCTGACGCGGAACCACCTCAACACTTCGGCGACGAAGGGGTGAAGAGGGAGCCGAACTCCCACCAAGAACACGTCGACCGGCCAGAAGCACATGTCAATAGGCATTGGTGAGTTGGCTCTCACCCCCGACCCAGGGAGCATTAAGTCAAACTCCCTGGGGATTTGGAAGCACTCCTGAACCTTTGCCAAGTCCTCCTCGGTAAGGATCGAGATCGTCTCATCCGCTTCCGACGTCTCTCTGGCCTCGTTTTCCTCGAAGCTTCGACCCATCCCGTACATTATCCGCTCTGCTTAGTCCTCCGGAATGTCTAGAACCCTCTGTAGCCCTGTCAGAACCCCAGGCATCCTCCCGAACTCTCCCATTCTCTGATCCTCTTCGATCCTCGTCTCAACGATCACCGAGGTTTGCCTTACCACGGCCTTGCCCTTGTCGATTGGGGGGACCTGACTGGAAGAAGCCTTTGGGTCAAGAAGAGGGGAGGTCTCCTTCCTCGAAGGGTCGATAGACATTCTATAAAGAAAAATAAACTAAGTATGAAGTTACCTTGATTTGACAGCTACGATCGGAAAACACGCAGGAAGACAGTGAAAACTCATTGGAAGCTCTCGCAGAGTAAAAATCTCGCCCGAGTAAAAAACAAGAATAGTGAGCAAATGAGATAGGGGGTGGAGATTTATAGAGACTGAGGTTGGTGACACATCTACCAAGGCTAAGAGGCCCCCAACAATGCAAAAGCCTAGCCCATTTTATGAAGAACGCAAAAAAATGTGTTGACTGGTCAAACGGCCTTGGGACCCACAAGCCATGTGCCGCCCCTTATTCGTTGACAGCAGGCTCTGAAGTCACTTGCCACCGACGTTAAAACGCAAGAAAATGCGTTGACTGGTCAACGGTGGAAGGGACCCCCCACAGGCCACGTGTCACGCTCTTATTCGTCCCCGAAGTCACTTGCCACCGGCATCGAAATGCAAGAAAATGCGTTAACTGGTCAACGGTGGAAGGGACCCACAAGCCACGTGTCGGCCCTTTATTCGTCGACAGCAGGCTCCGAAGTCACTTGCCACCGACGTCAAAACCCAAAAAAATGCGTTGACTGGTCAACGGTGGAAGGGACCTACAGGTCACGTGTCACGCTCTTATTCGTCCCCGAAGTCACTTTCCACCGATGTCTAAATGCAAGAAAATGCGTTGACTGGTCAACAGTGACTGGGACCCACTGGCCACGTGTCGCACTCTATTCGTCCCCGAAGTCACTTGCCACCGACGTCGAAACGCAAGAAAATGCGTTGACTGGTAAACGGTGACTAGGACCCATAGGTCACATGTGACGCTCTTATTCATCCTCGAAGTCGCTTGTCACCGACGTCGAAATGCAAGAAAATGCGTTGACTGGTCAACGGTGACTGGGACCCACTGGTCACGTGTCGCTCTCCTATTCGTCCCCGATGTCACTTGCCACCGATGTCGATACACAAGAAAATGTGTTGACTGGTCAACGGTGACTAGGACCCACAGGCCACGTGTCACGCTCCCATTCGTCCCCGAAGTCACTTGCCACCGACGTCGAAACGCAAGAAAATGCATTGACTGGTCAACGGTGACTGTGACCCACATGCCACGTGTCACGCTCCTATTCGTCCCCGAAGTCACTTGCCACGACGTCGAAACGCAGGAAAATGCGTTGACCGGTCAACGGCGTCTGGGACCCACAGACCACGTGTCACACTCCTATTCGTCCCCGAAGTCACCTACCACCAACGTCGACATACAAGAATAGCCAGGGGACCATATGCCACGTGGCGCTCTCTTAGACTTTGGTAAGCTTTCCGAAGTCGATTTCCACCGATGTCAGAACGCGAGAATAACCAGGGGCCCACATGCCATGTGGCGCTCTCTTAGACTTCGGCAAGCCTTCCGAAGTCGTTTGCCACCGATGTCAGAACGCGAGAATAGCCAAGGGCCCACATGCCACGTGTCGCTCCCCTGGACTTCGGCGAACGTCCCGAGGTCGGTTGCCACCGATCTTCAAACGGGAGAAATTCGCCCTCTTCACAGCCATCGGATCATCCCAAAACTCGCACGATAACCTGATCAACGTCTCAGATTGAGCTACGTCATCGAGTGCTGATCCGCCGTCAGATCATCCAGATCTTCGCACTGAAGGCTGATGGACGATCCAGATCGTGCTACATCATAAATAGGTGATTAAAATTATTTTTTCTAATTATTAATTTGAATTACTTATTTAAAAATTGCGAAAATGACTAAAAATTCAGAAAGATTGAATAGAAATTCTAAAAATAATTATAAATTCGGGGAATATTTTGAGCCCCTGGGTAAACAATTATTAGTTGGAATAATTAATTAACGCTCCTGAAAAATAAATCATTGTTTCGTAAAATTGGATAAATGATCCGAAAAAATAATTAAAAAATTGAGGAAAATCACCAAAAAATCTAGAAGAGCCAAGAAGCAACTTTGAGCATGCCACAAGCTCAGAAAAGCAACATCACCCCTCGAACGAGATTCAAACACCCTTTGAGAGCCCCGATAAAGCCCTGTACGCCATTAAAACAACAAAACTACTCCCCAAAGGTCGTAACACACAGTCTTTAGGAGTGGGGGGCTCGTGATATGGCTAAAAATGGGGTTAAATCAGAGCCGTTCAAATTGGGCATGAGTCTTAAAGCTACAGGGGCAGGATGGTAATTTCATCTGCAAATGGGTCCGAAATGGAAACTGAGTCTTTGTTCAAAACCCAATAATCCATGAACGGATCTGTTCTACTAGGTATGGGTCTCAACCCGTTAAGGACCAATTCAAACAGGATATGAGGAAATCCTGGCTCGTCCTTATTCGCTGGAGGTGGTTACAACCACTTCTATCCAGTCACACCGGGAAGTAGGGATTCGTTCTTATCCCGAAGTAGATCCCCACGGTGACTATAAATACCCCCTACCTCCTACTGTCACAGGTGATCACTCTTTGTCTACTCAAGCTCTTTCCCTTTCCTTTTTCTGGTATTGACAAGAGTGTCGGAGGGTTCGTCGTCGGAATCCATCCCGGTGTTTCGAACTTTGATGCCGGTCCGCGGGAACACCAAGGAGTCAACTTGTCAACGAGGGAAGAAGTCAGATTCAGCCTGTTCGAGTTCCTACGAATCTACAAATTATGTCTATTGCCCCCACACCAGATTCAGCGGCAACAGTCGGCTATTTTTTCTACATTTCTATTTCGTCTGCCAAATTTAGCAGACGACTATTCCTTTAAAACCATATTTTGGGTTTATAGCCAACGACTACAGCAAAAATAGTCTTATTTTTAGAAAATTTTGGTAGAATAGCCAAAGGTTATAGATGCTCTAATGCGCCCGAATCCAAATCCAACCCAAAATTTTGGGTACGAACCCTAAGTAGTTTCACAGGAATAAAAATCGATGCTCTTGTTAAAGAAAAATAATGAAACAAACTTCAGACAAGCTGCAAGGGTAACCAAATCTTAAAAGTCTTTAGATATAAAGGACAGATATGAACACGTGTGAGTGCGTGTAAATTGTCTACTAGCTACCAAGCACCCATCTTCCTGAATTTGTTGTGGTCCTAGTAAGTTATTTGTTTGGGGACCCGACGCACACGATTGACTTGTTCAAAGAGCTTTTAGAGCGTGTGGTTGTGGGTTAAGAGCATCTGTAGTAAATTTTGGCAAAGAAAGCGCTGTAATCGTTGGCCAAATATCCAAAATTTGGGTGGCAATTGGTAAAATATAACTAACGGAAGATGATTTTTCGTCGGAGAGATCGAACGGAAGATGATTTTTCGTCAGAAAGATTTGTTAGGTTTGTCAAATTTTACAAATTTTGGCAAAGAAGACAATGTAGTCGTTGGCCAAATATCCAAAATTTGGGTGACAATTGCCAAAATATACCTAACGAAAGATGATTTTTCGTCGGAGAGACCGAACGGAAGATGATTTTTCGTCGGAGAGATTTTTTTCACGCGCACTCATCGGACGAGAGATTATTCCCCGTCAGATGAATTAAATTTTTTATAAAAAAAATTTGAAGGACGGTAAACAATCTACCGTCCAACACAAATTCACGCTAAAGACAAAAGCCAAGAACGGAACTTCATCCCTCGTCCCAGACAATTTTGGGTTTTTGATTTGTTTTCTATTTTTTTTTTTGTCCTTTTGTGAAGTGACCTCACTGTTGTGTTTTTTTTTTTTTTTTTGTTTTTTGTTTTTTTGGTCCATTGTCCCTCATTCAATGCATATATATATATATATATATATATATATATATAATAAATTTCGGAGATGAAAGATGAGACGAAAGATACAAATTTTGACTTTTGACGACTATAGTACAAATTCATTTTTTTCATTTCTATTTGCCAAATACCTAAAATCTGATCAAGACGACTACAGATGCTCGAGGTCGTTTCGTGCTGGGAAGGCACCGACGAGGATGGCTGGATCCGAACTGTGCAATCACAATAATAGGGGTCAAGAGGGAGGGGGATAGTTGGGGCCTTTCAACAGGAGTAGGTGAGTTGTTTATGTCAAACTAGGTGCTAATATCCATGAAACGAAACCAATCATTGTTTCATATTCATAAATATAATGGTTTTGAGAAACATTCATGTACATATGATAGTACCCTAGATCTAGTACAATTCAGGACAAATGTAACTGTGGGATAATGCTTACATGCTCCTACTTAAATATTGAAACTTAGTACTGTCGACTTCATTTGAGCACATACAGTATGAACTCTTTAACTTTAATATATAACTATTGCATGTATCTGAATCTATGCATTAGTATGGTAATATGTATTTCTTGACCATAGCTAATATCAAGGCACAAAACAGATCAGTACACACGCAAAAAGAAGAAGAAGAAAGAAAGAACGAACGAATCAAAGAAACATCTCGATGAGTCCGTACGGAAGTGGCCCACTACGAGACTTGTCATCGTCAATTGTGGGAAATTGCTCACATCACACGTGCCTCTATTTTGAAACCAATTTCTATCCATACATTAAATAACGTGTATAACGAATTACTATAACTTATAGACGATCTTAAATATCAAAACGATCAACGTCTTTTGCCCATATATGCAGTAGAATGAACCCCTTCATCCTAGAAAAAGAACTTCCAAGTATTAGAGCATCTATAGTCGTTTGCCAAATATGCATGCATATTTGGCCAAAAACAGCGCTGCAGTCGTTAGCCAAATATGCATAATATGCATAATTTGTTACAGGAGATTGTCATAAATAAGAGAAACATACATATATGAGAAACGGTACTTTAAGTGCCGTCGCACCAGAAAAATTTATTTTTTTAATTGTCGATGAAGTGCCGTCCACAAAAAAAAAATATTTTTTTAATGGTCGGACGGCACTTGAAGTACCGTCCCACCAAAAAAATGGTAATTTCCTAATAAAAAAAAACCAAAAAAAACCACCTCTCCCTCGGACGGCACTTGAAGCGCCATCCCACCCTGTAGGGGGTTATTTGCAATTTTTATAATTTTTTTGTAATTTTTTGTAATTTTTTTATTTGCAGTTAGAGGACAAATTTTTTTTCTCGGAGAAGTGCCACCGTACTTTTTATAAAAAAAAAATAGCATTCAATAACTGCAGTAAAACATAACTTTACTATATTTATTTATCTATTTATACATATTTTAACCCTCACCGACCGTGGATGCGCTTATAAATCTCTGCAGAAATATATTAGTGTAGTAATCTGCATCTTCCAACCCCAAGTTTATATTGAGGCACAAAACGGATCACACGCAAAAGAAAAAAAGAAGGGAAAAAAAATATATGAAAGAAACATATCGAAGAGTCCGTACGAGCGGGGCCCATTACGAGACTTGTCAATTGTCATGGTCAACTGCAGAGACAGATGGAAACAATGCTCATGTCCTCTTGTTCAATTCACTTGTCCAATTTACTATCAAAATTTCACTTATACAGTTATACTGTAAAAACAAGTGAAAATTACGCAGTAACAAGATGTTTTTTTTTGATGAATGCAGTAACAAGATGTTAATAAAGTAACCCTGCAGTGAAAATTACAGAGGTTACCGACATACTAATAAATATCACATTTGACGGTCCGGATTAGGCCAGTTACATAAAATGACTAAATCTCGGCCGTTAACTTTATGTTTACTGGTGGTCTATTGTCCGCCCGACTTTTTGGGAATTTGTTCGGTCAAAGTGTACTTTTCTGTGTTGCGTAATCACACCAATTTGTTTACTAAAAGACCTTTGCACGTGCAGTGTCCACTTAGTTGCCAAAATTATTAAATTTATTGGATAATTTTATTGCACAATGGGATTAGATCTCAAAATCAGAGAGAACATATTGTTAATTTGTGTACTTGGAGTTGATTATTAATTAACTCATATTTTATTTGAAAAAGAAAAACTATTAATATCATATTAGAAAAAGAAAAAGAAAAATTTTCTCTCCTCCTCCTAAGCTTCAGACCCTTTTCCGTTTTCCACCAGATCCGTTTTTTCCCCCTTTTCCCCCTCCCCTCGCCTGCTCTTTCTCCCTTTCCGGCATCCGGTGTGGATCGCCCCATCCTCCCTTCAGAGCTTGTCTTTCAACGGTGGAGGCTTTGCTCCGCAGTAGGTTTGGCTGCTGCTCAGCCTTGGGTTTCCGCTCTTCCGCCGTGTCTCTTTCGTCCTTGGCTTTCGCTGTTCAGCCGTGGCTGCTTCTCAACCGTGTATCGTTCTTCTCCACTTTTCCGTTTGTGCCTGAAGGCTTTTGGAGTCGATCCGCGTCTCTTTCGCGGTCTGTGATCGTTTCCCCCCTCGGTATCCTCTCCCCAGGTTAGTATCAGAGGCTACAAAGCGCTGTAAGTATTCCTTCGCTTTTCTTACTTCCGTGGTTAGTGAGGTGTTCAAGTCTTTATTAGTTTTTTTGCCGGTGGTTTGCTGTGCGATCTGGTGCTTTTATTGCTGGTGGTTTTGTCCTTTGTATCCCTCGCGTATCTCCTTGGCTCATTTTCTCCTCCCCCTCACCTTTCTTCTCCAGTATCATCTTCCCTCTTTTCTTGGATCGTCTCTTAGATCCGAGCGCTAAGCTGTTCTCTCCGAGAGCAGCCCGGGGCATTTACGTTTTTGACTGCTCGGGACGTTTTCGCAGTCGCGTTACCGTTAGTGAGGCGTTATCCTCGTTTTCCCTGGAAGCTCCTCTCCCCTTCGTTCTCTTGAGCAGCAATCGCTAGCTCCTTTTGCCCCATTGTTGCGCTATCTAAGTGCGCCATTCTTTGGTGTAGTGTCGCCTAACAGGATCCATCCACTCTCCCATTTTTTCGTTTCTGTGGGCTTCTCATCTGTCTTATTTTCTTTACGGCCCATGGATCGTTCATGGGTCGAGGTGGTCAAAAAATCAAGAAAGGGAAAAAATGTTGGGGATTATTTGGACGGGGGGCCGATCGGACCTGGGCCTTACAAGCCCAGGGATGAGAAGCTTCTGAGAGCTTCCCATCGGCTCTTATCCCGCCCATTCTCTCCTCTGTCCTCTTCTTCATCTCTTCCCCATTCATTTTCTCGCTCCCGCTCCCCCATCATTTGCTTTCAATGCTTGCGTCCGGGTCACATTAAAAAATTTTGTGTCTCCACCATGAAATGCCTCTTCTGTCTCAAGTCTGGACATTCTCGTCCCCGATGTTTCGCTTTGCAAAAGTTGTTAGGGAAGACTCTTGGAGTTCCGATCTCTGAGCAAGTGTTAGTGGCGCTTGATTTCCCCTCCCTCCAATGCAAGTTAGCCAGTGCTGATTCCGACAAAGCTAGGAAGCAAAAGTCGGCCTCCAAATTACCTCTCCTTCCGACTCCTCCTATTGCCAATCGTCTCTCAGAGACTGTCGCTTTGCCGACGTCGAATCAAGCTCCGCTGAGGGTGTCTCCCTCCAAACCGATTCCGTCGCTCGTATTCATTCCCAGTACGGAGCTTTTGGATCGTTTGAAATTCTTCGATACTTATGGGGCTATTTCTTTTAACGGAGGTACCATCCCTATTTTCACCCTTAACTCTTTCCTGAACATCTCTTGCAATGTGAAGGATTGGGACTGGTTCCGTGGATCGTGCTCCAACGGAGACGTCGTCATCAACTGCCCCTCCCTCAAAATGCTGCTAGACTTGATTGGTAACTCATCGTTAGCAATTGGTTCTATCTGTCTTTCTATCCGGAAATGGGTTCAGGTGGTACCCCCGGCTCTCAACCCCAGATCCTCTCCCACTAAAGTTTCGTTACTTGGCCTTCCCCCATTTTGTGATTCTTTACGACTTGTAGGTATTATGGCTAAATGTGTTGGTGAAATAATTAGCATCTCTTCCTCGGCAAAATTAGCTTCGGGGTGCATGCAAGTGGAAGCGATTTTCTGTAACAGTATACTGAAAAGCAATGCTTTGAGTATAAGTGGGAGATTGTTAGGGTTATATACTGAAAGCATCACTTTTGTATTAACTTTATTTCCTTATTTTTTTTGAATGAGAATCATATGGGCATATGTTTGCATATTGTGTTTATTATAATATTAATGCAAGTGTCTGATATTCTATAAGGTTGATAATATGGTGTGAGGTGACACACAGAAGATAATATTATCAGTTCCCTATGGAATATATAAATAGTTCACAACCTAGACGGACTTGGACAATCCATTGGAAAGGTTGTAGTGTAATCTGGTATTAGTCTGTCTTGACTATAGGTTTACACTAGTACACTTTGTGTGTATTGAACAGGACCACTTGAGGTTGTTCTCTTTGTACTGACTACAAAAGAGAACAAACACCTCTGTTATTATGGATGCTTATGCTCTTAATCCAGATATAATAACAGACATGTATATGCAGTGTGCATTACTTTGACTCATAAAAGAGTGAGATTCATTATGGATCAACAACCTCTATGAATTGGGTAATAGGATTGTATGTATGATGGGCTGTTGATTGTAAAAGGAATCCATGTCCCGATACGTCAGGTTGATGATGTCCCCTTAAGAAGCTCATAAGGATTGTCATGTAAACCCTGCAGGTGGATTACATCCGACATGACAAATAAAGTTGAGTGGTACTACTTAAGGATAAAAGATGTTGATCAATATAGTTGTCAGTAACTTAATTTGATCGACGGACATTCGATATCTTAACATGGGGAGTTGAACGAGCATATAATAAAAGGAGCCCATAAATATAATTTGGGATTAGGAAGGTAATGCAACAATAGCTCCTTAGTGGACCGAGCTATTGTTAATGGGCCTGGGTTGTGTGTTCGGGCTGAACACGGGATACCCAGATTCGTTAGGAGACCTAACCCTAATTTCTCCTCATGGTCCCTGTCGTAGCCTTATATATATCCTCTATTCTCTGGCCGTCATTCACAATCTGAAAGATAAGATTTTTTTTCTCAAAACTCGTGATTCACGTAAGGAGAGAAAGAGAGGTCAGCCAAGGAGAAGAAAGGTTGGGAGATCGTCGCCCACACGATGTCCAACCCGATGAAGGAATACGTGCAGAAGATCTTGGGGTCGCTGTCGTCTTCTTCTCACCGCAGGTATAATTTGTGAACCCTAGATTCCGCTATATAGGGTTAGATCACATTTTTAATCTGTTTATATTTAACGATTGATACGCACACCAATCCGTAGTCCTGGGAATCATCTCAGTTCCATCAATTTCAACATTTCTGATCATCAAGATCGCATCGAAGCTTATGTTCTCAAAGACGGCTTGGTCTCTTTCCCTGTTTCGGTGCAGTATCATGATTCAGTGTTTGCTGGCGGTGCTGCATCAGCGCCTCCCTCTGCTCCACCAAAAAAGATCTCCAAGTCTACTACTGCACCCACTCCTTTCCATCCCGGATCTTCTACATCTTCGAAACCTCTGTGGAAGGGAGCTAACAAGTTCTCCACTGAGAAGAAAAACACTTTCCCGAGTAAGATTCCCCTTCTTACGGGTAGCTCGAAGATCTCCCCTTCCAAACCTCCTAACTTGGTTTGGATCAACCCTGATCTCACCTCCCATCAGGCGAGTAAGAAGTCTACCTCAACTGCCTCGGCGCCTTATGTCGTGACGCCCCTTCCTACCACTACCGGGCCTCCTCAGTTGGACAAGGGTTTGCCAGCTCCCGCCACTCTCACTCCATTTTCTCCCTTGGCGGCTTCTGAGCAGCCTACCTCATCTTCTCAGTGGCCTCGGTGGGAGATCAACCCGCACTTCGTCTCTGACTGGCAAAAATTCCAAAGCCAAGCTCATCTCTCATCGATCACCGCCAATGATCCTAAGCTATCCCCCATTAAGGTCATTAGATCTTCCTCGCCGAAAGCTGATAACTGGATCGATCATGACGATCTGTTGGAAGATGAGGAGATGGATCATAAGCGGGATCTTTCTAGCCATAAGGTATTTCCTCCTCTTTTATCTGCTTTTCTAAATAGGTCCTTTATTAAATTGTCTGCTCTTCGGGTATTTTTTTATTGCAATTTTTATGGTAAGTTCCCTCTCTCTATTCGACAGTCTAGCTCGTTTTATTTGCTTTCGGGAGAGTGTGTCTTTGTATCTCCCGACCTTTTCATTTCTATGAAGGCTGCCCTGGGCCGTTCTTTGCCTATTCTTCCTTCTATAGCTTATGGTCAGATTTCTGCTGTGGAGCCTTTCATTGAACCTCCGCCGCCAACATTTCAACCTCTTTCTTTTAGCCCCGACGAGAACCGCCCTATCGTCGAAGCGGTCTTTTCTTCTCCTAATACATTGGATAGGAAGCTCGAGCATCCGGGGGAATTTGCCCCCCAGGATCAGAGACTACCTACCCGTCTGATTAGATCTAGCGCGCGCTTAATGGCTAAAGCCTCAGCGCGTGCTTCTGTCTCCCCGGTTCACAGGGGAACGGCTTCACAGGTTGTGGGCGGACATATACTGTTTGATCAGTCTGCTCCCCTGCCTGAAGCCACTCCGTTAGGCTCAGTGTTCCAACTACAATTTGCTTCCTTGTCCTATCACGAGCTTATTAGATCTTCTTCGGATTTGGGTTTTGTGATCCAATCCTCTTTCTCTTCGGTGGCTCTCGCCATCAGGGATAAAGAATGTTTCAAAGTTTTGGAGCACAACGGTTGTCATGATTAGTCTATCTTGGAATATTAGGGGACTTAATTGTCCTGTCAAGCAAGGGGCGATCTATCAGCTTATCTCTTCATCACACTGTGATCTCATTTCCATCCAAGAATCTAAACTCGTAGCTCCCTCTCCCTCTATTCTTAGATTTATTGGAGGATCCATTATTTCTAAATGGATTTTGCTGGACGCCGTAGGATCTAGGGGAGGTATTCTACTAGGCTTCAAGGAGGCTGTTTTCTTGATTATTGCGATTAAACGTCTCAATTTCTTTCTTATAGTTCAACTCTTTTGGGTTCCTCTTGACGCCATTTTAACGGTCATTTCTGTGTACGGGCCATCTTCCTCTGAGGGCCGTCAGTTGTTTTGGAACGAATTCCAAGCACTTCAACCATATTCTAATGAACTCTGTATTGTCTGTGGCGACTTTAATGTTACAAGATTCGCTTCTGAAAGATCGAATGCCTCGCATCTTGATTGCCTTTCTGCAAATTTCAACGACTGTATCCATTTTATGCAGCTTTCTGACATTCCCCTTTCGGGCAGATCCTTCACTTGGTCGAACCTTCGTCATCACCCTACGATGGCCAAACTCGATCGCTTTTTGGTTTCCCATAAATGGATTAACCAATTTCACAACACCTTCGCCAAGGCTTTACCCAATCCCTCTTCTGATCACGTTCCCATTTCTCTTCACTCTAATTTCTCTTTCCCTCATCATCACAAATTCAGATTCGAAAAATTTTGGTTACAGGATCAAATTTTTGTCAATCTGATTGTTGATTGCTTATCGGCTATTTCCGGATCCTCCGGGTTGGGCTCCATTCTCCTCAAGCTTCATGCCATTAAATTCGGTTGTAAAATTTGGCGCAATGAAAGACAGTTCAATACTAATTTCCTTAAAATCTATTACCTGTCCTCCATTGAAACTATTGATAAGTTGGAGGAGCAGGGATCAATTTCTGATGCGCTTTTTGAAGAGCGACGTTCTTGCAAGCGGGAATTTTCTGATATCCTTCTCCAAGACCATCTGAAATGGGCTCAAAGAGCCAAATTTCGATGGCTCAAAGAGGGAGACTGCAATACTGCTTTCTTCCATAACTTTGCTTCTTATAGACAACGGTGTAACCATATTTCTTCTATAGTTGATAACGGTATCGAATTATCTACTGATAATGATATCCATCGGTTCCCCTAAAAATCTCATCGGTTCCCCTAAACGTAGAGCCATTAGTCTCGATTGGTACCAGCTGTACGGGCCGCAAGCTCACGACCTCTCGTCCCTTAAGGCTCCTTTTTCTATGGACGAAATCAAGTCGGCGGTTTTCTCTTTAAAAAGTGATGCAGCTCCTGGGCCGGATGGCTTCCCTGCCTTTTTTTCCAAAAATTCTGGAATTGGTTGAAAGATGATCTATTCAGGATGTTCTTTGACCACCACCGAGGTTCTTTCTCTTTCGATCGTATCAATTATGCTCATATTGTTCTCATCCCTAAATTGATGGGAGCGAATACTGTGGCAAATTTTAGGCCGATTAGTCTGATCAACTCCACCTTCAAGATTATTATGAAGGTCCTCTCGGCTAGACTTAGCGAAGTTATCTCCCATCTGATCGATTCTACTCAATCGGGGTTCATCAAGGATCGTTTTATCCTTGATAGTGTTGCTTCGGCCCAAGAGGTCATTTCTCTTTGTCATAAGACCAACTCGGAAGGTATTCTGCTTATGCTAGACTTTCAAAAAGCATACGACAACGTCAATTGGGACTTTCTCTTCGATATTCTGTATCATAGGGGTTTGGCCCCAAATGGATGGCTTGGATTAAATCTGGCCTTTTCGCCGGGACCTCGTCTATTCTCATTAATGGTGCTGAAGGCCACAAATTTAAAATTAAATGTGGTCTTAGGCAAGGCGACCCGCTTTCATCTCTCCTTTTCTCTTTGGTGGCGGATGTGTTCAGTAAACTCCTTCGCAACGCCTGGGAAGCCCAGGTCATAGAAGGGCTGGGCAACTCTCGCAATTTCCAGGGTGTTCTGAATCTTCAGTACGCCACGACACGATTATTTTTGCCAAACCAAATGCTCACTCTCAGAAACCTCAAACTCCTGCTTTACTGTTTCGAGTTAGCCTCAGGGCTATCGATCAATTTTCAAAAGTCGTCCGTTCTTTGGTTGGGGGGATCGCCTAACAGGCAGAACGAAATTTCAAATTTCTTTAACTGTCCTATAGCCTCTTTTCTAATTACGTATCTGGGTATTCCACTCAGATGGGGTAAATTGCATAAATCGGATTGGTCGCCCATGATCGATAAGGTCGAATCCAGATTATCAGTTTGGTCAGGGAAACTTCTCTCTCGAGGAGGTAGACTTATTCTCCTCAATTCTGTCCTATCTGCGATTCCACTTTATATGATGTCGTTCTACTTCTTGCCTTCTTGGGTTATCAGGAGAATCGACCGGATCAGAAGCAACTTCTTCTGGTCTGGATCTCCTATTCACAAGCCCGGTTCACACCTTTGTAATTGGAAACTTATCTGTTCAGCTAAAGAAGATGGAGGCTTAGGAGTGTTGAACCTTAGGCACCAGAATCTGGCGCATCTGGGTAAATGGCTCTGGAGATTCCTCAAAGTTGAGGATTTACCTTGGATCATCAGTATCAAAGACAGATACTTTTCGGTAAATAACTAGTGGAGTTTCCCGTCTAAAACTCACCGTAACGCCTCTCATTTCTGGAAGGGGGTGTGGAAAGCGTCGGCGGCTTTCCATTGTGGATTAGCCCATGCCTGTGCCGATGGATCTAAGGCCAGATTCTGGACCAATCTTTGGATCGGTAACTCATCCCTTGCCACCGCTTTCCCAGCTATGTTCTGTCTCGCGTCCAACCCTCTCGCTTTGGTTGCTGATTCGTACATCATTTCCAACCAACAAAGGCAATGGACGATTCCTCTTTCGACCAATCTTCCTTCTCATTTAGAGTCGGAATTTAGCGCTCTTCTTTCCTCTCTCAACAACTTCATTTGGAGGGACAAAGAAGAGTTGTACTGGTGTTGGAACACGTCAGGAACGTTCTCGGTTCGTTCATTCTATCGATTTCTTAATTTTAGAGGCATTTTATCTCCTTTCTTTGACCTCGTTTGGCAGTCCTGTGCCCCTATTAAGGTGAAAATCCTTTTTTAGCTTGCTCTCAACAATAGGTTTCTGACCGTTGAAATTCTCAACAAGAGAAACATAGCGTGGGGTCAATTGTGTCCTCTGTGCTCTTCTGCATCAGAGAACGCGGACCATTTATTCGTGAGTTGCGAATTTTCTTGTGCTCTTTGGAAAATCTCCTCGCTCGCTTGGGAAGTTCCGGTCTTGCTGTCCAATCTTGCCGAATGCTGGACCAGACTCCCGTCGAACGGCAAGTACCACAGATCATGGTACTTGTCATTTCAGATCATCGTTTGGATCATTTGGATGGAAAGAAACAAGAGAATTTTCCGTCAATCGGCTTCTTCCCTTCGTACTATTTTCGACGAATTCTTATATTTTTTTGACTATTGGTCATCGTCTCTTTCCCGTGAAGCCAAAGAGGCCCTTCTTTTCCATAGACTGGAAAATGCTTTCCGTTGTCTTAGAAGCCTCAATGCTATCTAACGCTAGCGGTTTTTTCTTGGTGTGTCGCGGGCTTTACTTTACTTTTTTGGGCTGCTGTTATTTACTTACTGTTCTTATGTTTCTTCGTTCATCTACTTTTTCTCTGATCTTATAATATTCTGGTGGGCATGACTCCATATTCTATTGTTTTGGTTGCAGGGTTGATTGGTCTAGTCTGTTCTTTTGTGGTCGTTTGGGGTATATTCTTGTGGTGCAGTTGCTTGTTTATCATTTTGTTTGGAGGGTATGCTGACCCCATTCACCCTCCCCTTCTGTTGCTGGTGCCTGCCTCGGCATCGTCCTCCCTTTTGAGGCTGTGCTCAGAGGTATTGAAGTTGATATGGGTGCTACTGTTATTTTGGGAGCTTCTTGCCTTCTCCCTTGTCTGTATTTAACCTCATATAACTCTTCTCCCTTTATATTCTGGAAGTACTTTATTATCTGATGTTGGCTCGCTGTGTGTTTGGATCTGATCATGTTGTGGCTCATTCGGTATCTGTTTCTGTGTTTTATGGCTTCTTGGTACTGTTTCATCCCCTATTCTATTGCTTTTGTTAACTTTGCATGTTTGCGGTTAGGATTATTGGTCTGGTTCTTGCTGTTGAGTGACTGGGTTTTTGCCGGCATCCTATCCATCATGTCATGGCATTGCTTTCTGTGCTCGTGCGTTGGGCCCTCGGTTGAGAGGGGTTTTGATCTTGGCCGCTTGTCCTTTTCTTGATGAGTGCGCCGGGGTCGACTTCTCAGCGGGTGCCACTCTGGGAGGATCAGCACCCATCGTAGACTGCTCTCTTTTGTGTTAGTTGTAGCTCCTTTATTAGCCTTCTCACGTCTGATTATTTTTTTAGACTGCTGTTCTGTGTTAGTTGTTTTACGTCTTGTAAGACTTTTCATGTAATTATACCTTTTGATTGATTAATAGATTGGCTGGAGTCAGTTGACTCTATCCGTATCATCAAAAAAAAAAAACTCATTTCGTATTGCTATTAGCCTATTACTTTGTTATCACGAACCTGCTTTGCATTTTTACTTACTTCAGTTTGAACACAGTTGTTTTCAGGCCGGTACTGAAGTATTTCAGGTTCTAGGCGAAAAAAAATTTAGGCCATTGTAGACACGCATGTATTTTTATATCTATATAATCTATATAATAAAACACAAAGAAAGCTATCAAGTGGCTCACATTCAATCTATCCCAAAATCAATGGACCAGATCTACTGTCACAAAACATATTTTCCCGCCCAAATTTCAAACTCCACAAATTCAAACACACACACACACACACTCTCTCTCTCTCTCTCTTTTCCAAAAAAAAAAAAAAAAAAAAAAACACCCGTTACACCCGTTCTCTCTCTCATTCTCCCCGTTCTCTCTCTCTTTCTCCCACCCACTCTCTCTCTCACTGTCTCCGGTCTCCCTCTCTCTCTCCCGAAAAGTCCAACCCCCCCTCTCTCTTCCACCGCTCTCTCTCTCTCTCTCCATTTTCCCGAACCCCCCTTTCTCTCCCCGCCCCCTTCTCTTTCTCTCTCCCTATTTTTCCATCTTCCCCAAATCCCGCCCCCTAACGTTGCTTACCTCCCCTGTCTTTCCATCTTCCCCAAATCCCTGTCTTTCCATCTTTCCATCTCCCCGTCCCCTAACGCTGCGATTGGAGCAACGATCGGCGACTGGAGCGGCAACGGCAAGGGGTTCAGGCGACGGCTACGGCGACAACAGTAAAGGTATTTAGATCTATTTTCCTAAGTTTCGTCTTCCTCTAATTTGTGTTGTTTTATTTGATTTTGAGTTTGTTGACAACACATATTTCAAGGAAGAGGTGTGATTAATTTCCCATCATCTTATGTATGGTTCAGTATAGCTTTTGCTTTGTGTTTACTAATATTCTAGACAAACAGGTATTGCAAATGGAAGCTGCTGTTTTGAAGTACCTGAAGTTTGAAATGACAGCCCCAACGACAAAGTGTTTTTTGAGGTAACAATTAACTTTATATGTTAACTGTATAACATTTTTCCTTCGAAAAACCCCGCAATAGTTGTACTCATGACTGCTTATTTATCAAAATAGGAGATTTTTCCGTGTTGCTCAAGATTGTGATGAGGTATCTTTAAGTTATCTTTAACAATTTTTTAAATATTTTTTTAAGTTTTAGAACACGAGGTATTCATATTTTTCTCCCCCTGAGTTGTTCTGATTTGAGATTTCTTCTTCCTCTAGATTTATTTGAATTTTGCTGATTTCACTGTTTATACTATGAACACTGTGAAGTGTGATTGTGGGTTTGAGATTATAAATGTGGGTTTGAGAATTGAGATTATGCTCATTATGATAAGTTTGTTAAAGCGAATTATTTTTGTGCAGATTCCAGTGGTTGTTTATATTGTTAATGCTGTTTCCACTTCACATAGCTTCACATAGCTTCACAGTTCAATTTGATCTATACCCATAATATGATCACCCATAATATGAATGTTGCATTTCTTAATAGACTTCACATAGCTTCCAGTTGCTTCACATAGCAATGTTGCATTTGTGAAGCTATGGGTACTGATCAATAGACTTGCATTCCAGTGGTTGTTTAAGCTTTGAGATTATGAATGTTGCATTTCTTAATGTGCACAGTGCACCCATAATATAATCAGTACAATTTCACTATAACCACACTTGAAAGATCACATTCACGTTATATAATACACAGTTACATACAAAATAACATTTTGAGCCCTTCATAAGCAATGTTGCATAAGATTTTGAGTTTTGATTTGAATCTGCAAAAAAAATAAAAATTAACTAGAGAAGCAATGAACTCAATTAAATATAAAAAGTAATGTTGTTTAAAGAAGCAATGAAGTCAATTAAGCACTAACTTTTTTTCTATGTTGTATTGAATTATTTAGAATTTAGAATTTTTTATAGATAGTTAATTTTGATTTTTGAAATTAAAAAAATTAGAAATTTTCGTTAACTACAAATTCAGCATCCATTTTAGATGTTGATATCAATAACTTTTTAGTTACCTTTGTTGTGATTGGTGCTTTATAAATAGTTCCATAGATGGGACAAAGTTCTGATGATGAGATTCATTTATCATCAACAGATACGCATCCCACGCCAGCACAAATTTTGAGGCAAAAGTTTCAAGATATCACCATTTTTATAAGGTTTCAATTTTAGTATCAATTTTGTTAGGGTTTGTGCTTTTTATCATCAATTTAGGGTTTGATGAATTGGGAATTTAGGTTTTTGACTGATTAGATTGGTTCCAATTCGTGATATTGTTCAATTATCGATATCGAGCTGAATTTAGTAATTTTGCTCTTATGGATGCGTTTAAGATCCGAGCTGTTGTTAAATGGTTTTTGCCTTTATTTCATGTCACTAAGATTTAATTTTCATGTACTTATATATTCTGTACTGAATTGCAGTGTCCTTTAAGTCTCGAGAGGACCATCGGAAACAGTTGGAATTGGAGGAGGCCCGTAAGGCGGGGCTTGCCCCGGCCGAGGTTAACGAAGATGGAAAAGAAATCAATCCCCATATTCCTCAGTATGTCTTTGGCTCCTTGGTATCTTAATGCTGAGAGACCGGTAAGCCTCTCATTCCTGTGTATGCTGAGAGACCGGTAAGCCTCTCAGAATGGTTTTTACTTTGTTGTTTATGTCTTTATCAAAGTTGTTGGTTTGGGTTTTGGTTTTTTTTAGTTTAAAACATCAACAGAATTAGAAGTCAGATCCAAACTATACGAAAGCGTGGTATGATAGAGGATCAAAGATATATCAAGTGGATCGATATAGGAAGGGTGCATGTGAAAAGTAAGTTTTTTCTACCTATCTCCTCCTTCAACTTTTGTAATAAAAATGATTGATTGGTTCAGTAAATTCAAGTGAGAAAGATGACTGTCCTGGTGCTAAATGATCTAGATTATGGGAAGGAGATTCAATGTAATCTACAAGATTTCGTTTCATTTTATTATTTATTATTTTTAACATTCTGAATTTCTGA
The DNA here is from genome assembly GCA_017893485.1 of Hemerocallis citrina. Lineage (NCBI taxonomy): Eukaryota > Viridiplantae > Streptophyta > Magnoliopsida > Asparagales > Asphodelaceae > Hemerocallis > Hemerocallis citrina. The sequence continues at coordinate 47,963,295 of CM030368.1, forward strand.
TGTTAAAAGACCCAGCTTTTAGGTGACTGTCGAGTACATATAGAGCACCTAAACTCTGCTTCATATTATTAAGCTTACCACAAGGAGAATAGAAACATGAGTTGTTTCTGTTACCTTTTGGAGCTGACATGACACATCTGGGGCCCAACAGATTCATATTTTTTAAATTTATTGAACCCAGGAAGCAATAGTTTGATTTCTTTTATAATTCGTTCATGTAGTTGAATGATAAATTTGTAATTCAATATTTATACTTCTTCCTTCAATTTATGTGATCTTACTATGTCTGAAATGATCTTTAATAACCCCATGAATCAGAACTTTGAATGAACTTTCACAAATTCTTATCTCTAACCACCATATGCAAAGACACTTCCATAAACCTATAATCACGCATGCATCCTTTTCCTAGGACTAGACAATTGTGTTCTTCACCCCTCAGCAAAATGTATGCATTTGATAATTAGCAAATCCTTCTTGCTATTGTTTGAACATATGACTTAATGGATCCGGAGGAGGACCAAAGATCTTTTGCAGATAGATTATAGTTATGGAGATGTGTTATGATAAATTGGCAGTGTTATGTTGGGTAAATAAAAAAGATAAGAAATTTTGAAAATTTGAAATTTTAAATTGGCAGTTTCAATGGACAGATGTTAGTTTTAAAAGTTAGTCTTAAATATAAAATTAAAGACATGTGATAAATGCTGAATTGTTTTTATACATGTATATGTTGTGTTAGTCGGAACGTGTTGTCATCCTATGGGAAGCTTTCGGTGAAGATGAACATAGCAAAGCCGTATGGGCATGTTATAGATATATGGAAGTGTATGCACATATTTGTATGTACAATTTTTTTTTTCATAAGCTGAGCAAGGAGTAGCAAGCTTCTGATTTACTTGGAAGCTATTTATGGTTAACTTGATATGATCATTTATCTTCATGTCATTCATTTCTCAGGGGTAAGAGTTTTTTTTCACTCCAGATCATAATTCCAATAAGGTGTCATGTAACTTACGTACAAAACTCTAGCACTCAGTATTGCCCTCCAATATCTAAGCAAATTTTTGTTTAAATAATTTAAAAGAATATGTTATTCTGGATGTTGGAATGGAAGCTTAGTTCAGCTTTTCTTTGTTGGCATCGGACATTGTCCTTCGTAATTTTATATACTATTCAATTTCCATTTCCCCTAGCAAGGCCCATGTGCAAAACAGGAGATTTATCTTTTGCTAGAAGCCTTATTTTAGTTCAAAATTTTATTCACATGCTTTTTATTTAATTGGAAAATATCACTTTGGTTGAGGTGTTGAAAGAGTGATAATCCTTCGACATAGATTTCTCTCATAACAGTGACACGGGAATAAATTAAATGACAGATTTGCATATAAGATCATTTGGTCCTTCAGTAACCCGTGCATTAAATATGCACATATTGAGCGTGAATTTCTCAAACTAACTATATAGTTTTTTTCAGCTTTTGTTCGCGGAGCTATTATATATTTCTCACCCTCGCTCTTCTCTTTTCTCTGTATCTACTCCAGTTTTTGCAGATGGCTCTGTTTTCATACTTCATTATACTGCTCCTCATCTTCAGCTCTGCACATATTATTGAGGGTAATGTGTAACTAATCACACTTCAGTGGAGTTTTCAACAGTATAAATTATTTTTAAATATTCTTTTCTTTTTGTAGGGAGATCAACTTTCATTCATGCAGAGATTTTATCCTAAAAAAATCATGCAGAAATTTCCAAGGTGAGATTTTGGCTACAATTATCCTCTTGCCATATCTAATCCTATAATGGGTAGTTGCTAGATTTTGGGGTTGGTTTCTTATTTGAGATGAATTTTGATGAAGCAGGAAGAAGGTAAAGAGATGGTGATGGTGAGCAGCATAATGATTGGTTGAATGCCACCAAGATGTGAGAGGAGGTGCATTTCAATGCCACTAATTTTCAAATTTTAAATTTTGACTATTTTTAGAGTATATTGAATTAATTATTGAATGCTTTATGCCTCGGTACCCTTTATTGTTTCCGTACACCATTAAAACTTGACCTGATGCACTTAATTGAAAAAAAAGACCAAAAAAACATACACAAAGTTATAAGAGTAAACATACATCAAAACTTAAAATACATTTTCGCAGCATCCACTACATTCTCTTCATGGGGAATTGATTACTCTTTGGGATATTCAAGAAATCTAATTCCATATTTGAGGATTAGAGGGATTGAGATGATTGAGATAAAGGTTATTTTGGAACAAGAAGTTGAAATATTGCCGGTTCCACGTATAGTAGTCAGCCGTATAATGTATATGGGTATAGAGGTGTTAGCCGGTAGTATTCTGTATATGAGGGGCTAAAAGTGGAAGTTGTCAAGTCAAGGGAGCTATTAGGAAAGCAGAGATAACTGAGGGGTCTAAAAGGAATTTACTCTTCTTCTTTTTTCAATAATAACTTGGTAATGACTACTACCCAAGTTCCATAGAAGAGTTGCAAAGTGTTTGTTGAATCATGAAATTTCAACTAAGGAAAGTTCTTGAAGTAAATTGAAAATATCACAAATAGGGAAACAGAGAGAAAGAGTGGTAATTTAGAGGCAAATTATAAAAAGAACTAGACTGAAGTTTAAGACATTCATTTAACTACCCTCCACATTCTGGCCAAAATCTCCCCTAAAGATTCCTTGGGCTTGAGATTGATGTTTAAGTTCATTTTGTGATCAAATGTGCATGTTCTCAATTGTATGCAGAAACTTAAAGGTAGTTTTTGGTAGAATATCTTTTTAGGGTAGTTTTTTTTTTTTTACTTTGCTAAATCTTCAAGGTATTTTCATAATACAGTTTTTGGAAATAATGATCTTAACAGTTAGTATTTTGGGAGATGATGTATAACAATGATCTTAAAAGAAAAGTATATACAATAGTAGTTATTAAAAAAATTCTTGAAATATGAATGACAATTAGTATCTTATCAGGCCTTTAGTGTGATCATCTGTTTATCAATTCGCACTTCACAATTACACTATCAGGCCTTTAGTGTGATCATCTTCTTATCAATTCACACTTCACAGTTACACTACTCATAAGTGACTTTTTAAAGTGGAGTTATAACATATATGTTTCAATCTGTAACATATTAACTTCTTTACTTATTTGATAGAGATGGATATTAAATATAACTAGAGTTTTTATAGCTTTTAAATTAAATATAACTATGGTAATCTTAAACACAAGCATATATATTGAATACAATATAATTTGTATATTAGATAGCTAGAACAAACAGTAGGTTGTCACTCTCATCCTATATAATGAAATGAATCTCTCTTTATTTTTCTACAAGACGATGCTAAATTTTCAACTATATAGCAATTGGAGTTGCAATAACAAACAATTATTGTAGCAATAACAAACAATTGGACTTGCAATAAAACAAGTATCACCCTTTCTATTATTTGATGGCAAACATTAAATCAATAATGAGCCAGCAAACACTTCAAATCAATTAACTTATAAGTAATGACATATTGACACCATATATCAGAAGAAGAAAAAATAGAAAGAGGGTCGTCCTGCATCGTGTAATATTTTTATTATTATAGTACATAAATGTATGTTTTATTATTATTTTTTCCTTAATGAAACAAGATGAAAAAAATTAAAAAACCAATTATATATGATAGACTTATCTTACCAAAACTTTTTTTCATTGTTGTTTTACTTTTGTATGACTTTCGTATTTGAATTTTAATAGAACTGGGATGCAGCTGACATGGACCTCAAATTTATAAATGCAACTACATTGATCAATTGGGTTTGCAATTAGGTAAATTGATATTTAATTCTTTTTTGGTAATTTAATGCTTTTTTTAATGCAACTATGTTAACTGTTAATTGCTGCTAATTTAAATTTTTTTTCCCCCAAATTATCATCTACACTCAGAACCGTTATGTACATATTGACAGTTTATCTTTTGGTAGGGTGATGAAGAACATGTTTGGTTCAAGGCATTGTTATGTTTGAAAGGTAATGGTTTCAAAACTTACAATTGTTTTCAAATTTTTATTGTTTTAATTCTTTATTGTAAACTCTTACTATTTGGGGCAAAATTCTTACTGTTTTTTTAGGCTCACTGTTTGGTCTCATTTTCGAAGATTTCAACCATTGTGTTCTTCTACAACCCTGTAATTTTTTTTTGTCATTTGGTTGGTTGGTGTATATTATGGTGCATGATGTAATAATTGTAATAAGTGTAATATTTAGCATTTTGGGAGATAATGTAAGTATCTGTATATAATGATGATATAATATAGTTATGTTAATACCCGTACCCGCAATTTTGTGGAGTATTGGGTTCTGTTTTTGTTTTTTGAAAGGTTTTTCGAAGGTTTTTCAAAAAATTCATTACGTTTTCAAATAAATTTTTGGTTTTTATTTTGTATCTTGCATTATATTATGATTTTTTTCCCCAGAGCCTTATATATATGATGCCTGTGTGATGTTGCTTGGTTTCGCCTGGGGAGGATTGATATTTATTGCCTGTGATGTCATATTTTTAATTGTTAGCAGATTTCCGTAAGGAATAGCTGTAAAAGAGCTAATATTTTAGGGGAGATTATGTCGAAATTTTTACTAAATTTTCTAAAATCTATTATGTTTTCAAACGATATCTTCGTTTTTATTTTGTATCTTTAGTCGTATGAAGATTTTTTCCCCCCAGAGCCCTATATATATGATGCCTGTGTGATGTTGCTTGGATTGACCTGGGGATGATTCATATTTATTGCCTGTGATGTTAAATTTTTAATTGTGAGCAGAATTCCGTAAGGAATTGCCGTAAAATAGCTAATATTTTAGGGGAGGATGTGTCGAAATTTTTACTAAATTTCATAAAATCTATTATATTTCCAAACGATATCTTGGTCTTTTATTTTATATCTTTAGTCATATGAATTTTTTTTTCCCAGTGCCCTATATATATGATGCATGTGTGATGTGGCTTGGATTAGCCTAGGGAGGATTCAATTTGACTGCATGTGATGTTAATTTGTTAATTTTGAGTAGAATTCCGTAAGGAATTGCTCTAAAAGGACTAATATTTCAGTGGAGATTTTGTCGAAATTTTTACTACAATCCTGCCTGTAAAATTTTAGAGAAGACTGTCGAAATTTTTACTAAATAACTTAATTAATTAATCATTCTTCGCGATAATGTGTCGTAGGAAACAATTTAAAGGTGATTGTATTAGAAAACTATTAGGAAACAATATAATTTCAAAGGAGGCCTGTATAGAGTAGATGATTGTATTAGAAAGGTGGTTGTATTTGTTTACAATCAGTTTTTTTTTCCTGTCATGGTGCATACAGTTCACCCAACCAAATAATTCCAAATAAATTTATATACAGTTCCGAATACGTGCCGTAGGCACGTGCCACGGGCATACCTAGTATATTAATAAATTATAATATAACGGTGGGGGACATAAAAACAATACCCCGAAAAATAAAGATTACCGTTATTTTGCTTTATGACACCAAATACTCCATATTTTTCAATAAGTATAGTAACGAATCTTGCACCTGCAAAAAATAAAATAAAATAAAATCACATCTCATCTAAAATATAAGGCCAGAGCCCCAGGAATCAAGCTTATCATATAAGTAAGTTTCAAATTTCAGTTGGTCACTAAGTTTGCCTAACAATAAAATCAATCAACAATACTATTGTTGGAGTGATTTCTACCTCACTACCTCCTAAACCCACAAAAGAGATTCTCAATTCTATTAATTAAAAGAAAAATGACATGCGATGGCTGAATTACCAGAGTAGTGCTAAGAAGACCAACAACTTCTGCAGTCCTGCTAAGAAGACTGACAACTCCAACTACACCTCTGATACCTGAGACACCATGACTACAACTCCAACTACAACTCCTGCTAAGAAAAAAAACTTTGTGAAAGAAACAAACGAAAATTCTCAACTAACAATTTGAAAAAGATCTGAAGATGTCGGAAGGAGGAGAGAGAGAGTGAGTGAGAGGGAGAGAGAGAATTTGAAGAAGATGAAGAGGCTGGACAAAAAAAAATGAAGTTGAAGTGACACTGAAAGAGAGAGAGAGAGATTACTAAATTGGGCCATCAAATAAAAATTAAATACAAACCCATTAATTCATTATATTAATTATAAGACCATTAATTTATTATATTTTTAAAATTTTGGGCCCCTCCCCTGAAGTGGGCCCTGGGCGGTCGCCCTGTTGGCCCTGGGCCAGGGCCGGCCCTGGTTGTTTTTACATGCATATTGTGTGTTTCGTTAAACCTATAAGATTGTATTTGTTATAATACTAGATTTGCCCGTGGGCACGTGCCTACGACACGTCTTCGGAACAATACAAAACACGAAAAGCCCTGTAAACAGTAAAACAATAATTATGTAGCTCAAGTTTGAATAGTACGACAATAATTAGTTCTAAATAAAAGTCCACGTTTCCATTAGTATATGTTGCCGCTGAATCTGGTGTGGGAGCAAACAGATAGTATTTGTGGATTCTTGGAAAACTTTGAATAGCAAACCTGTTGCCTGTTCCGGCGGAGTTTGACCGTTGCTCCTGCCGTTCACCTGCAAAAAGTGCGAGACACCAGGGTTGTTCCCGGTGACGCACCCTCCGACGCTTAAGTCAGTGATCAGAAGTGATTATGAAAGAGCGTAAAAGTGGCAAAAGATTAATTACCTCTTAATGGAGATGGATGGGGGGTATTTATAGGCGCCGCTGGGGTTAGATTAGGAATGTAATCCCTGTGGTTAGATAAGGAATGTAATCACTAATCCCCAGTGAAAGGATAGATATGAATCAGAGCCGTTGATTAGGATTTAATCAGAAACCCTAATTCTATCCTTTCTGGACCGGGTTTGCTGCGGGTTGAAACCCACACCGAGTTGATGTGGATCCGTTCGCGGGTTAGCGGGTCTTCGAGGAGGAGAACCAATTCAGACCCATTGGTAGGTGAAATTACCGTTTTACCCCTAGGCTTCAAGATTCGTGCCCGATTTGGACGGTTCCGATTTAACCCCATTTTTAGCCATATCACGAGCCCCCCACTCCCGAAGACTGAGTTTGATCAGCCTTTGAAGAGTAGTTTTACTATTTTAATGGCTAGTGGAGTTGTATCGGAGTCCAAATGGAAGGTTTTGAATCTTTGAAGGAGGTAGTGCGGTGATTTTTCTAGTTGGTTGCACTCTAAGTTGTTCTTGAGCTTTTCTGGATGTTTGGTGATTTCTATCTATTTTTTCGGATTATTTATTTAATTTTGCGAAGTGTTAACCGGTCGTTCGGGGGTCTTAACAACACGTTCTAGGCAACAATTGTTCGTTCAGGGGCTCAAAAATATGCCCCCGAATTTATAATTATTTCCTAGAATTTTTAGTTAATTTTCCCGATTTTTTTTGTAATTTTTTCGCAATTTTTAAATAAATAAAATGATTAAAATAAATAAAAACTAATTTTTAATAACGATTTATGGCGTGGCGCGATCTGAGCCCTCCATCAGCGTCGAGCGCGATTTTGTGGGCGATCGGACGATCCATGTTGCTCGGCAGATAGTTTCTCCGTATGAGAGGGTCGGTGCCTCGGTCGCTCGGCTCGTCTCCTCGACAGCTCGACTCGTTACCACGGAATCTGCCGAACAACGTGGCAAGATCCTGATCATCCATCTCAGCGTGAATCCTAAAAAACACTATCTTGTCGTTTAGTGAACGTGGCAAGATCTGAGCCGTCCATCGCGTCGAACACGTTTTTTGACAAGATCCAATGGCTGAGGAGGATCGGCAAATAGTTTCTCCATATGTGGAGGTCGGTTCCTCGTCCACTCGGCTTGGCAGCTCGGCGTTGTAGGCCGAATAAGTGCTCCGACAGGACGTTCGGTTCAACCTAGTAGCTCGAAGGCTCGACCAAGCTGTTCGTTAGCTCGGCTAAGCGCTCCGGTGGCTCAATTCCTTGTCTACTGTATTAGGGGCTCGGCGGTCCAGCCCAGCTATTCGGTAGCTCAAATTTAGCTCGAAATCTGCCGAACTACGTGGCAAGATCCTGAGCGTCCATCTCAGTGCGGATCCCAAAAAACGTTATTTTGTCGTTTAGTGAACGTGGCAAGATCTGAGCCGTCCATCACGCCGAGCACGTTTTTTGACAAGATCCAACGGCTGAGGAGGGTCGGCAGAATTTTTCTCCATATGTGGGGGTCGGTTCCTCGGCACCTCGGTTCGGCTCCTTCTGCAGCTCGGCCCGGAGCCTCAGGATCTGCCGAGCTACGTGGCGCGATCCTGAGGGTCCATCACGGCGTGAATCACGAGGACGGGGTTCAGATCACAAGAAAACATTATTTTGTCGTTTTGTGAGCATGGCGCTATCTGAACCATCCATCAAGTTTTGACACGAAATTTGGAACGATCCGACGGTGATTTGGCCTCTGCAGAATTTTTTTCCATATGTGGAGGTCGGTACCTCGGCACCTCGGTTCGGTTAGAATGGTTGTTCGGTGGCAGGTCGAGTTGTTTGTTTGCCGAGGAATGGAGTTAGGTGCTTTGAAGAGTTCTGGCTTTGAACCGTCGCCACCCTCCGACTCAGTAGCTCGGTTGCTTAGCCAAGCTGTTCGGTAGCTCGGCTAGGCACACCGGTGGCCGGAAGCTCGGAAGGTACGCGTGGCTAGATCTGGAGCGTCCATCACGGCGTGAATCACGAGGACGGGATTCAGATCACGAGAAAACGTTATTTTGTCGTCTTGTGAGCATGGCGCTATCTGAACCGTCCATCAAGTTTTGACACAAATTTTGGAACGATCCGACGGTGATTCGGCCTTGGCAGAATTTTTCTCCATATGTGGAGGTCGGTACCTCGGCACCTCGGTTCGGTTAGAACGGTTGTTCGGTGGCAGGTCGTGGTGTTTGTTTGCCGAGGAATGGAGTTAGACGTTTCGAAGAGTCCTGGTTCTAAACTGTCTCCATCCCCTGACCCAGTAGCTCGGTTGTTTAGCCAAGCTGTTTGGTAGCTCGGCTATGCACACCGGTGGCCGAGTCATGGACTTATGCGATTTGAGGAGTTTTTGGTTTGAAACGTCGCAACTCTCCGTTTTGGCGCTTTGCCTTCTCTTAGTGGGCTTTTAAATGCCCAAGGAAGCCCAAACATCGCTTCGCGATTATAAATTCTCACTCCCCCACCCCAGAGCTCATTTCTCACTTTTCACTCCAAGTTTTCACTTTTACTCTCAGCGTGCTCTGCTAGCGGCGATTTTAGCTCCAAGGCGGTTGCGTTAGCTGTCGCGTGGGCCAGGTGATTTCCGGCGAACTAATTCCGACCGTGAACGTCACTTCATGGACATGTCACATCAAGGTCAGTTTGTTTGCCTTAGCTTTTTTTAGAGATGTCAAGGGTAGACTCGGGGAGTGAGGCTTCGTCCTCGGGCGATAGTGGCACCGAGGAGAGGAGGCGAATGGAGATCCGAAGAAAGGGGAAGGAGGTGGCCGAGCCGTCCGTGGCCGAGGTGAGGAAGAAGAAGAAGAAGGTAGTGTCCCGATCTCCTGTAGTCGAGGAGATTGTGGAGACCGTGAGGCAAGCCCCTGAGTCGGGCCGGTACCCTTGTGTACTGTCCGGCCATGCCGAAGTCAGGCAATACGAAGGCGACCTTATGAAGAAGGCGATCATAGGTCGGTCGGCAGTCTACGAGGAGAACATCCCGGTTCTGACCACCGAGGTGGACGAGATTGCGTCGGTATTATCCGAGAGGGACCTGCTCCGGATCAGAAAAGGGTTCGCCATCCCTCCGGAGTACAAGCTGATCCTCCCCGGCCCTGGGATGCGAGCAAACTCCAAACTGTCGTCGTCGGATATGTGTATGTTCGACTACGACTCGCTGAACGCCAGATTGTGCTTTCCTCTGCACCCCTTTGTGTTAGAGGTCCTCCAGTGGTACTGCCTGGCGCCGACCCAGTTCATGCCGAACACCTGGCGCCATGTGAATGCCTTCTTGTTGCAGTGCCGCAACGCCGAGGTCGAGCCAGACATGACGATCCTTCGGAGCATGTATCGGATTCACCGGATGCACAAGACTGAGCATCACTACTACCTGTCACCCCAGAAAGGCATTAGGCTTATAGAGAATCCGGACTCGATAAAAGGTTGGAAGGAGAAGTTCTTTTTGTTGAGGGAGCCCTCGATGCTGAAGATTCCGACTCAGTGGAAAGTAGAGGTGCCAAAGTTTGCAAGGGTCGACCCGATACTGACAGCAGCCAAGGAGGAAGTGGTGGGGAAGATCATGGCTCTCCCAATGTTGAGCTGGAGGGAAATGACCAAGGAGGTGCTACACGGGTCAGGCCTTAGTCCGATCGACCCGAGTACGCTCCTGACATCTCGTAATATATATATTTTTTCCTAAGTTTTTAGCTCGTTTCGCTAACTTGCTGTTTGTTTTGTTGTTTGGAATAGAAGCGCCGACGATGGACTTTCTGGGGATGATGAACGAGCGAGGCAAGGTTGCCGACGGAAGGAAGAGGAAGAGGCCGAGCACGACGGCTTCGTCCGGCCCGCCCTCTAAGGTTCCTTCGGCAGTTGCTCTGCCTATTACCGTTGCTGAGTTCCCCTCGCCAGCGGTGGTCGTTTCCGCCGACCCCTCGGCTCCTGCTGCGTCTGCCACGGCCGGTGAGGCCTTAGATGTTTCGGCGGTGCTGTCGCTCCAGGCTCCGCCCCTGACCACTCAGGCCGAGGAGATCCTGACCGAGCAGCATAAGAAGCTGTTCGTCCCGGACTGGCGAGTTAAGAACCACGACGGCTTCCTCGGGGACTCGCAGATGTGTATGCAAGCTGTCAAGCACTTAGTGACCCCGAAGGATCGAGCCGCACTGAAGGCAGGGACGACTGGCGATGACACCTACGAAGTCGCTCGGTCGCTTATGTCGGTAAGTTTTGCATTCATTTTTCTTGAGAATTTCTTAAGTCTGCCGTTCGGCTTTTACTTTGTTCTTATTCTCTTTTTCCTTCGGCAGACCACTTATCACTTCGGCCACCTCCTTTAAGCGTTCGCCGAACAGGAGAGGGAGTTGAAGGCCGCCAGCGATAAGGACAGGGCAGAGAAGGTGAGGGCGGTTCGGCAGCTCGAGGCAGAGCAGAGACGTGCGGATGGCTTGGAGGTCCGGGTCGCCGACCTTGAAGCGGACCTGGAGCGAGCTAAGGGGCAGCTCGCCGACGAGGTTGCCAAAGTCGCTAAGGCTGCCAAGGAGTTAGCGGCATCTGCGAAGGCTCTGGCGGAGGCGAAGGCGGAGAAGGACGCCGTGGCGTCGGTGATCAGGGCCGAAGTCGAGGCCGAGGCGAAGGCGCACATGGCCTCCAACATGGAGAAGTCCTACGAGAGGGCGCTCGACCATGTCCAGGACCGCATCCCCGACTTTCAGCGGGTCGGATACAGGCTGTGGCCCGGAGCTACGGCAGAGGGCGAAGAGGAGGAAGGCGACGTGGAGGAGGAGGTGGTCCCTGAGACTGTGGTGACCGAACCCCAGATCGGGGCGACGGGGAATGAGGGGCCGTCTGGCGAGGCGCCTGTGGTCGAGCCGACGACACAGGTGGACCCCTGACCTCCTCGTCTTTTGTAATTTTGTTTTTTCTTTTTTAGAATGTAACGCCTTTTTGCGGACTGGCCACCGCCTCTTCTTTATGAATGAAAATCTTATTTCAAATTTGTCTAAGTGTTTGGCTCAGACTTTAGTCTTTCAATGTGATGTTATCGTCTTTCAGATCCTCGAACATGCTCTAGATACCGCAGCAGCTCGGCGTCGTGCTGAACTGTTTAAGCAGTCTCGCGAGGCTCGCCTCGAGGGTGAGATCAAGCTGATCAGGAGAGTGTCGCTCAATGTGGAGAAGAAGAACAGCGAGCTGCTGGCCGAGGTGCACCACTTACGGATAGTTGAAGAGGAGCTCTCGAAGAAGGAGGAAGAGCTGGCCTCGGCGCTGGCCGAGCGAGACGAGCTCGCGAAGAAGGTCGAGTAGCTACAGAAGGTCACAGTCGACAATAGCATCGAGGTGACCAATTTGCGTCACATTATATCTGATAGTGCTGAGTACCCGGGTTCGGCAAAACTCCCTCGATTCAAGATACTGATTAAGGACGACACTTTGAAAGACAAGATCGTTGAGCTCGAGGAGGAAGTGGCTCGTCTGAAGCCTCAGCCCGTGAGGACTAACGTCCGCAGCACCTCGTGCACTCGCGAGGAGAGAGAGCGAGGGATCTCCTTTTACGAGCTCGCGACTCGTGCTCCCGTCGTTGGTCGGACTGCGGCCGATGCCCAAAGCAGTGTAGCTGTTAGCTCGAGCGGAGCCTCGGTCGGAGCCACTGTTAGGGTTAGCGGTGAAGAGGCGTCCTAGTTTGTTGGCCTAGAGACGAGCTCGTAGATGAAGAGACGAAAACGCCGAGTGTCCCTGAATCGGAATGTCCCCATTCCGAGGAGGTGCTGAACTAGTTGTACTGGGCTTTTGATTTCTTGCATCGTCTTCTTCGTTGTAATTTCTTGCCTTGTAAATTTATCAAGTTGCTTTTTGTTGTAACTTCTTGCCTTGTAAATTTATCTAATTGTTTTAATAAAATCGAAGTTCGTCTGCCCATTGTTGTGCCGTAGTTGCCTTACTCTTGAAACGAACCATAAGAACCAATAGTTAGCTTCTTCGAGCGTTCTAGCCATAGAACTCTTGCCTTAGCTGTCGAACTTTAGCTCTTGCTCGGAGTATATCGAGGCAACTTTGCATTTCGGTGGTGTGGTAGCTCAGATTTCAGACCCGAACCACGTGGCTCAATCTGGACGGTCGATCACGATCGTGGCACGAATCACGAGGCGGGAGGCTCGAGTTTCGAGAAAACACTATCTTGTCGTTTTGTGGATACGTGGCACGATCTGATCCGTTCATCATGTTCTAGTACGCATTTTGAGATGATCCAACGGTGAAATTGGTTCGGCGGAATTTTTCTCCATATGTGGAGGTCGGTTCCTCATCCGCTCGGTTCGGGATACTGAGGGAGTGCAGTCGAGCGGAGCGTTGGACTCTGAACTCGCCGTTAGAGTGGTTCAATCTGGACGGTCGATCACGATCATGGCACGAATCACGAGTCGGGAGGCTCGAGTTTCGAGAAAATGCTATCTTGTCATTTTGTGGATACGTAGCACGATCTGATCCGTTCATCATGTTCTAGTACGCATTTTGAGACGATCTAACGGTGAAATTGGTTCGGCAGAATTTTTCTCCATATATGGAGGTTGGTTCCTCGTCCGCTCGGTTCGGGATACTGAGGGAGTGCAGTCGAGCCGAGCGTTGGACTCCGAACTCATCTTTAGAGTTATTCAACGGTTGTGGGAGCAGTTCCGAATGGTAAACTACTTCTAGCTCGCTTAAGAGCGAGCTTGCGAAGTAGAGTCGAGCCAAGTGTTGGACTCCGAACCATCGTTAGAGTTGTTCAACGGTTGTGGGAGCAGTTCCGAATGGCGAACTACTTCTAGCTCGCTTAAGAGCGAGCTTGCGAAGTAGAATCAAGCCAAGTGTTGGACTCTGAACCATCGTTAGAGTTATTCAACGGTTGTGGGAGCAGTTCCGAATGGCGAACTACTTCTGGCTCGCTTAAGAGCGAGCTTGCGAAGTAGAATCGAGCCAAGTGTTGGACTCCGAACCATCGTTAGAGTTATTCAACGGTTGTGGGAGCAGTTCCGAATGGCGAACTAGTTCTAGCTCGCTTAAGAGCGAGCTTGCGAAGTAGAGTCGAGCCAAGTGTTGGACTCCGAACCATCGTTAGAGTTGTTCAACGGTTGTGGGAGCAGTTCCGAATGGCGAACTACTTCTAGCTCGCTTAAGAGCAAGCTTGCGAAGTAGAGTCAAGCCAAGTGTTGGACTCCGAACCATCGTTAGAGTTGTTCAACGGTTGTGGGAGCAATTCCGAATGGCGAACTACTTCTAGCTCGCTTAAGAGGGAGCTTGCGAAGTTGAGTCGAGCCAAGTGTTGGACTCCGAACCATCGTTAGAGTTGTTCAACAGTTATGGGAGCAGTTCCGAATGGCGAACTACTTCTAGCTCGCTTAAGAGCGAGCTTGCGAAGTAGAATCGAGCCAAGTGTTGGACTCCGAACCATCGTTAGAGTTATTCAACGGTTGTGGGAGCAGTTCCGAATGGCGAACTACTTTTAGCTCGCTTAAGAGCGAGCTTGCGAAGTAGAATCGAGTCAAGTGTTGGACTCCGAACCATCGTTAGAGTGAAGAGTAAAAGCAGAGAGATGCAAACAACTTTACAAGTAAAATATGAGAAAGCTTTCTTTATTGATAACTAATGGTCGGCTGCTTCTAAGTTGCGAGCCGTTATTACATGAGAGAAATAAAGAAAAAAATACAAGTAAAAGGAGGGGAACGGTTCGACATCCCAGAATACTTAGAGAGGCGTTAATGCTCTCTCCTGGTATTTTAAGAGATGGTCGGCATTCCAAGTCCTGGGGATCTCTCTGCCTTCAAGGTCTTCTAGCCGATATGTCCCGGGCCGAATTACTTTAGCGATCTTGTAGGGTCCCTCCCAATTTGGAGCTAGTTTGCTCTTCTGACCAGGAAAAGAGATGACTAACTTTCTGAGGACCAAGTCCCCTTCTTTGAGGTCAGTAGGACGGACTCTCTTATTGTATGCCAACTCGATCCTTCTTCGGTAGCTTTGTTGACGAATGGCAGCTCTTTCTCGGATCGCATCAATCAGGTCTAGATTTGCTCGGAGCTCTCTGACATTTTGTTCTTCTTTATGAGCCATTAGACGAGGAGAGGGTATACCGACTTCTAGGGGGATCATAGCCTCGGACCCATAGGTGAGATTGAATGGAGACTCTCCTGTGGGGGTCCGTTTTCTAGTGTGGTAGTTCCACAGCACGTTAGGGAGCTGATCGACCCATAAGCCTTTAGAGCATTTATCCAACCTCTTCTTAATACCAGAGAGGATCTGTCGGTTAGCATTCTCCACTTGGCCATTCGACTATGGATGGAAAACGGAGGAGAATCGGTATTGGATGGCAAGGTCTTCACATAGAGCTCGAAAGGCAGCCCCGGTAAACTGGGTTCCGTTATCTGTTATGAGGACCCGAGGGACACCGAATCGGCAGATTACGTTCTTCCAGAAGAACTGAAGAACTTTGTTCTTGGTGATCGTGGCCAAGGGCTCGGACTCTATCCACTTCGAGAAGTAGTCGATTGCCACGACTAAGAATTTGAACTGGCCGGGAGCTGGTGGGTATGGCCCTAGTAAATCCATCCCCCACATTGTGAAAGGGATAGGACTTGATAGGGAAGTGAGTGGAGCTTGTGGGAGGCATCGGATGTCGGAGTACTTCTGACAAGAGCTGCATTGCCGAACATGCCGTTCGGCGTCTTGTATGTGAGTGGGCCAGAAATATCCGTAATTCAACACTTTGCGGGCTGGAGATCTGGACCCTGAATGTGCCCCGCCGATGCCCTCGTGAAGTTCTTGCAGGGCGTAGTCGGCTTGTTCCGGGGAGAGGCACCTCAAATAAGGCCTGCCGTCTACTTGTGTGAAGGAGCGCTTGTACAGGATGCCCCCGATAAGTGTGTATCGCTCTGCTCGAGTTCTCACTCGGCGAGCTTCCTTAGGATCTTCTGGGAGGAGCCCATCCCTCAGGAACTCAACGAGGGATTTCATCCAGTCATCTTGCAGCAGGACAGGTAGAGACTCCATAGAATCGGAAGTTTCTTCTATGCTTGGCTTCAGGAGTACCTCAATCAAGACGGTCTGCTCGAGACCTTGGAGGGAGGAGGAGGCTAGCTTGGAGAGGGCATCGGCCTGGGCATTCGCTTCTCGGGGGATTCGTTGGATGAGGGCTTCTTCAAATAGGGCCATGAGATTCCTAACCTTGGCTAGGTACTTAAACATTCGGTCATCCCGTGCCTCATATTCCCCTAGGACCTGATTTACGACCAGCTGGGAGTCGCTATAGATCCGGAGGCACTGCACCCCTGCATTGCGAGCCATTCCGAGGCCGGCTATGAGTGCCTCATATTCTGCTTCATTGTTCGAGGCCTTGAAGTTGATACGGAGGGAGTATTAGAGGATGAAATCATCTGGGCCGGCCAGAATGACCCCGGCTCTGCTTCCCTCGTTACAAGAGGACCCATCCACATAAACCGACCAGACAGGCGGTCCCTTCATTGCTTGGCTGAACTCGGGGATGGTATTTTCAACTATGAATTCTGCTAAGGCCTGAGCCTTGATCGCGGTCCGAGGCTGATACATTATATCATGCTGGCTCAGCTCGATAGACCACTTCATAAGGCGACCGGAAGTCTCTGGCTTGTGAAGCACTTGCTTCAGCGGTTGGTCGGTAAGAACAACCACCGAATGGAACTGAAAATATGGGCGAAGCTTCCTTGCGGCCATCACTAGGGCATAAGCCATCTTTTTTATCCTCGGGTAGTGGAGCTCGGCATCCCGAAATACCTTGCTCACGTAATATATGGGCCTTTGGGTCTTATCTTCTTCCCTCACAAGAACGGCGCTGAGGGTCTGCTCGAAGGCTGCCAGGTAGAGGTAGAGGGGTTCACCAGGAATTGGTTTGCAGAGGAGAGGAGGATTGACGAGGTAAGCCTTGAGTTGGTCGAACGACTTCTGTTGCTGTTGACCCCATTTGAAACCTTTAGCCCCCCTAAGGGCCTTGAAGAAAGGGAGGCATTTCTCCCCGGATTTCGAGAGGAAACGCCCTATAGCGGCTAGGCGGCCTGTTAGCCTCTGAACTTCCTTAACATTCTTGGGAGGGGCCATGTCTAATATGGCCTTGATTTTCTCAGGGTTAGCTTCGATTCCTCGTTGGCTGACCATGAAGCCGAGGAACTTTCCTGACGAGACTCCGAATGCACACTTGTTCGGATTAAGCCTCATGTTGTGCTTTCTCAGTACATCGAACGCCTCCTGCAGATCGACCACATGATCGGCCCCGTGGATGCTCTTTACAAGCATATCGTCCACATATACCTCCATATTCCAGCCGATTTGAGCTTGGAAAACCTTGTTGACGAGACATTGATATGTGGCGCCTGCGTTCTTTAAACCGAAGGGCATAACCCTGTAGCAGTAGAGGCCCTGGTCGGTCACAAATGAGGTTTTCGGGATATCTGGGGGGAACATCCGGATCTGGTTGTAGCCGGAGAAGGCATCCATGAAACTGAGGAGTTCATGACCCGAAGTGGCGTCAATCAAAGTGTCAATACTTGGAAGAGGGAAGGGGTCCTTGGGGCAAGCCTTGTTGAGATCGGTAAAATCGATACAAATCCTCCAGGTCCCGTTGGACTTCTTCACCATTACCACATTCGACAGCCATTCGGGATAGTTTACCTCTTGTATGAACCGGGCCTTCAAGAGCTTGTCCACCTCCTCTTTTATAGCTAGCTAGCGCTCGGGGGCGAACTTGCGCCTCTTCTGTTGGACCGGTTTGGACCCCGGAGCAACACTGAGGTGGTGGACCAAGAGCTCTTCGGAAATTCCGGGCATGTCTGCAGCTGACCAAGCAAAGAGGTCTCGGTTCCTTCGAATGCACTGGACTATGTCGGAGCATAGGGCAGATGGGAGGGTCTTGCTAACAAAGAACTTTCGGGTTTGATCCTGTTCAAAGAAGAGCACTTCCTCCAACTCATCCACCGGCTCGGACGTTGGTCGGGCAACCTTTTGGGGGATTTCCAGAGTTTCGAGGGAGAGGACTGGACCGAGGATAGAGGTCATGTAGCACTTGCGGGTCGTTTCCTGATTGCCTTTTACCTCCCCTACTCCTGCCCGGGTGGGGAATTTCATCTTGAGGTGATAGGCAGAGGGGACGGCTTTAAGGGCAGCTAGGCCGGGCCAACCCAAAATGACATTGTAAGCTGCAGGGACATCCACGACCATAAAGTCCATCGACTCCGTTAGGGTGGTAGGAGTTTTTCCAGTGGTTACGTCCAGGGTGATCACCCCTTCAATAGTCACTGGCACTCCTGTGAACCCATGGAGCGTATAGCCGGCGGGCTTGAGTCTGTCTCGGGATTGTTTGAGGCCCTTAAAAGCGGCGAGGAAGAGGATGTTAACGGAGCTGCCATTGTCCACTAGGATCCTCTCCACTTTGAAGTTCGCCATGTGGAGGCTGATGACGAGTGCATCACAATGGGGCGTTCGGACACCCTCAAGGTCTTCATCTGAGAATGTGACGGGCACTCCGAGGCCTTTAGGAGGAGGGGTGGCGCGAACCGAATTGACTTCCCTTATAAACGCCTTTCGAGAGGAGTTGGAGGAGCCCCCCATTGGGCCCCCATGAATGAGGTGCAGGACACGCTCCTCCTCGAAGTCAGGCGTTTCATCGCGTTCAGGACGCTTATTAGCCCCCCGAGGTGGGGGAGGAAGGTCGGCTCGGTCCTTTCTCACGAACCTGGTCAGCTGCCCCCTCTGGATGAGGGCTCCTATCTCATTCTTCAAGGCCCAACAATCATTGGTGTCGTGGCCATGGTCCCGGTGATAACGGCACCACTTCTCTTTATCCCTCTTCTTGCCGGGGGTGTTCATTTTTGGTGCAGGAAGTATCACCCCCTCCTTCTCAACTTCCATAAGAATCGTGGAGATGTTGGCATTAAGGGGAGTAAATTTTTCAAATCTGGGGGGAGGTCGGCACTGGCCGCCATTATCCTTCTGGAGCTTCTTGGCCCCTTCCTCTTCTGTTCCCTTTCTCTTAGACCCGGAGGAAGATCCCTCCAAGTTGGGGCGGTGCTCAGCTTCTTCGGCCCGAATATACTTTTCGCTCCAGAGGAGGAGGTCAGAGAAGTTCTGTGGGGGCTTCTTGGCGAGGGAGGAGCGGGGGCTGGAGTTGAGGACATTGGATTGAAATGCTGCTGCAGCGACCGATTGGTCGAGGGATGCTATGGACCTGGCTTCAGCTGTGAACCTTTTTACATAGTCTCTCAGCTTCTCACCCTTCTTCTGGTGGAGGTAGAGTAGCGAAATGCTGGTCTTCTCAGTTCTGCGGCTACTCACGAAGTAGGTGACGAAGAGTGTCTCAAATTGCTCGAAGGAGAATATTGAGGAAGGGGCAAGGCGAGAGTACCATTCTCGAGCCGGACCCGTGAGAGTTGTGGGAAAGGTTTTGCAGAGCAGAGCATTGGAAGCTTGATGGATGAGCATGAGGGTCTTGAAGCTTTCGATGTGATCGACGGGGTCAGTCTCCCCGGAATAAGTCTCGAATTGAGGAGGCTTAAAGCCGATTGGTACGGGTGCATCCATTATGGTTCGGAAAAAAGGAGGTCGACTAGGACGAAGGGTCCTTCCTCTAAGCTCTTCTTCTCAGTCTAACTGACCCAAGCGTTTCTCCATTTCGTGGAGACGGCGGTAGACAGCGTCATCCCTTCGACGGTAATCAGCCGAGCCTCTAGACTCGTCTTCGTACGAGGGAGAGCGGGGGCTACGATGACGGTAGCTCCTGGAGCGGCGAGGACTTGGCATGTGCCGGGGGTTGCTTGGAGCTGGGGGAGGAGTTAGGGATTGTCGGCGAGGACTTCGGACCGGAGGAGGAGTGGGAATCCTGGGAGCATTGGTGTTGTTAGGACGGAGATTGAGAGCTTGTCGGGCGGTTGCTTGGAACTGCTGGAACTCGGCACGGGTGATGGGTGCCTCATCGTTCCTAGGATGTTGCCGATCGGCAGGGGAATGGGGTCTTCTCCTGTGATGCTCGGGGGACTCTCTCCGCCCCCTTCGGATAGGGGACCTTCTGTAGTCTCGGCGGTGAGGAGATCGCTCATCCGGACGTTGCTGGCGAGAGGCTCCCTCTCGGGCCCGCTTTTCATCCAGACGGCGGCGAAGATCCTCATCCTCCTGCTGATTGAGGACGGTGTTGCGAAGGTCGGAAGCTCGGAGATTGTGGGAGGCCATAGAATTCGAAGAGGCATTGTGGATGGAGACGTGGTCCAGATGGAGAGGTTGTTTCTGCGAGTTGGGACCCTTAGGAAGTTGTTGATTCTGAGGAGGAGGCAGATCCTGTTGGAGAGGGTCCTCTGCTTGAGGAGGAAGTTTCCCCTACTGCTGAGCGGGCTGGATGGGGACTTCCTGTTGCTGTCGGGGTTGGGTCCGCGGTTGGACCCTCTAGATCTTACTTTCCTAGGAGGCATGGCTGGAGAAGATCTGACCAACGGGAAGAGAGGAGGCAGCTATTCGTTTGTTCCCACAGACGGCGCCAATCTGTTGCCGCTGAATCTGGTGTGGGGGCAAACAGATAGTATTTGTGGATTCTTGAAAAACTTTTAATAGCAAACATGTTGCCTGTTCCGCCGAAGTTTGACCGTTGCTCCTGCCGTTCACTTGCAAAAAGTGCGAGACACCAGGGCTGTTCCCGGCGACGCACCCTCCGACGCTCAAGTCAGTAATCAGAAGTGATTATGAAAGAGCGTAAAACTGGCAAAAGATTGATTACCTCTTAATGGAGATGGATGGGGGGTATTTATAGGCGCCGCTGGAGTCAGATTAGGAATGTAATTCCTGTGGTTAGATAAGGAATGTAATCACTAATCCCCAGTGAAAGGATAGATATAAATCAGGGCTGTTGATTAGGATTTAATCAGAAACCCTAATTCTATCCTTTCTGGACCGGGTTTGCTGCGGGTTGAAACCCGCACCCAGTTGAGGTGGATCCGTTCGCAGGTTAGCGGGTCTTCGAGGAGGAGAACCAGTACCCGCTTTAGACCCATTGGTAGGTGAAATTACTGTTTTACCCCTGGGCTTCAAGATTCGTGCCCGATTTGGACGGTTCCGATTTAACCCCGTTTTTAGCCATATCAGTATATATTGATAAATAATTATTAATGGGGGTATAAAATCTAACTTCTTAGAACTTTAAGTGTGGAAAATATTAAAATTTAACTGTTGAAGAGATATTTGCTAATTTCAATATAACATGTACAATAAAAAAACATAAAAATTCTGAAAATTTACAAACTTGAAATCTTAAAATCTAAATTTCTAAGTAAATAAAGAAAGAATGGGAGAGAGAAAGAGATAGGGAGAGAGAGAAAGAGAGAAATATGAAAAAGTGAAGAGAGAATAGAGAGATAGTAATAAAGTAATGAGTTTTTTAGTTTTGGGGGAGAAATTTTGGGTTTGGGGTTTGAATTTTTTTTTTGGGGGGGGGGGGGGGGGGGGATTGTGTTTTGTGAGGTTAGATCTGGGCCTTTGATTTTGGGGGGATTGAAGGTGAGCCACTTGATAGCTTTCTAATTAGTATTCTATTTAAGACATAATATTGTAATACCCCGATTTTCATTTATGAAAATTATTATTTTATTTTTGCACGTATTGTGCACGTGCAATTTTTTGTAGTATAAAATCTTATAATCATTTTCATTATGGATAATGTGTGTATATATATATATAAGTATATGTGTTCTCTAACTATTTTTATAAAGGCTCATTTTCTTCAAATAAGCATAAGTCCTTTTTTAGCCCAAATCTAATTTATTTTTGTAAACCATTATTTGGCCCATTAAATAAATCCCATGAGCTATTCCCTTTTATTACAACTTGTAATGTAGACTACTTTTATAAGATTATTTTTATAAAAAATATATATATATAATTAAATGTACAACTTTTTATATGGAGAACTAATGAATGCGCGTGCATTGCACGTACATGTGCATGAAGCACACTTTGGGGCCGGTTTTGAATGGGAGGGAAAAGGAAAAAGAGAAGTGGAGTTGTGGGTGGTAGTTGTTTGGATCATGGTTGGTTACTTCAACTTCCCCTTAAATCCTAGCCTTTTATCTTTAACTCCTAGATTAATCTTAGCCCTTCATTTGCTCCAAATTTTAGTATAAATACCCCCCCCCCCCCCAGCCTAGTTATTCTTGCACTCTTCATTCTCCAAAAACCTATAATAGAAAATACATTTGTTAGTAGTACATTATTAGAAGGAAGTGAGATAAAAGATTAAGAGTTTGAGGGTGAGTGTGCTTGCAATCAAGGAAGGCCGGTATCACCTAGGAGGGCTCGGGATTGCACCTTTGAAGGCTCGGTTTTGCACATCAAGGAGGAGGAGGAACACTCTTTTGGCAAGCTCGCGAAGGACTCTTTTGTTTAGGAGGTGTTGCGAAATCTTTTCTCTCCAAATAAGATGGATTATTTTCTATATTTCTAATTAGATATCATGCTAAGGTTGATTGAAACGATAATGCATGAAAGAAACTAAGAAGAGTACACTTAATTAGAAAAAGGGCTTATTAGTTGATTGAATTGATGCTAAATAGATTGCATGTTATTCCGTCATGAATCTTAAGTTGTATGTGAATTGGTTGTAGCCATGGAATGCGTGAATTAAAATTGTTGTTAGTATCAAAACTAAGTACAAATGCTAGTAGATGAAATTGTTGATTTATATGCTTAGATGGACTTTCGTGATAATGTTTAGAATGAGTAACTTAAAATATGTTTTTGAGTTTATAAAAAGAAGATAAATAGGGAATTAATACATGAAATATTAATATTAAGTCGTATGAGAAATGTCAAATGAGATATGGTAGTAGTAGTATACAATTTAAATTAATTGTATGAAAAATATGTGTTTAGTTACTGAAAAAATTATTTTTAAATTACTGGAGTATCAAATATTGTTTAAACAGATATTCTGGAGATTTACAGAAATTTTAGTGAAAGCAAACTAAAATAAGAGCTTTTGATTATCGAAATGTTCTAATTGAACAGAGAATTGATTGAAATAAAATACGAGTTGTAGTCAAGACAACTTGAGCCTATAGCTCAAGTGGTCGGTGGGCTCTTCAGCTCTACAGTGGTGCGGGTATGTGGTCGAGGTCGCTGGTTCGATACTTGAGCACACCATTCTTTTATATGCGTTTTGAAATTTAATCAGTTTTCAGTCCGAGAATATTTAACTCCCTGACCTCTATTTATATCGATGAGCACAAGCAACCAAGTGGCTAGTGCGTGCGGTTAGGTTCCTTTGGGTCGCTGGTTCGAATCCTGGCTTGGCCAGAATATTTTTTATATATATATAAAAGTGATTTTTGGGTTTCTTGATGTGTAAAAATTCCGAAAAAATACTATTATTATTCTAAATTCATGTGTGACTTATGAAAATTAATTGGGAGTTATTGGAATGAAATAAAGTATATTTTGGGAGTAAAAGTGAAATTGGAACTATAGTTTTACACTCGTATATTTCGTTAAAAATGCGTTTTGCGAAGAAATTGAGATAAGTATTAGGAAAGAAAAATTTAAAAGAAAGAAAATATTTGTTGTGAAATTTGTATGAGTTATTCTTATCAAAGAATAGTGTGACAATAGTAGGTGGTGAATATTTCACTTTGACTAGATATTTTGTAATATGATTTTTAATGTGGAAATACATGTGGATTAAGAAATGTGTGATGTATAATTGAACTTCAAGTATGGTTATTGACTCATGAAAAATTTAGGAATCATGTGATTGGAAAAGAGAAATGTTATTGGCCAGAATATTTTTTATATATATATAAAAGTGATTTTTGGGTTTCTTGATGTGTAAAAATTCCGAAAAAATACTATTATTATTCTAAATTCATGTGTGACTTATGAAAATTAATTGGGAGTTATTGGAATGAAATAAAGTATATTTTGGGAGTAAAAGTGAAATTGGAACTATAGTTTTACACTCGTATATTTCGTTAAAAATGCGTTTTGCGAAGAAATTGAGATAAGTATTAGGAAAGAAAAATTTAAAAGAAAGAAAATATTTGTTGTGAAATTTGTATGAGTTATTCTTATCAAAGAATAGTGTGACAATAGTAGGTGGTGAATATTTCACTTTGACTAGATATTTTGTAATATGATTTTTAATGTGGAAATACATGTGGATTAAGAAATGTGTGATGTATAATTGAACTTCAAGTATGGTTATTGACTCATGAAAAATTTAGGAATCATGTGATTGGAAAAGAGAAATGTTATTGGGTTTGACAACTCAAACATGTGAATTTGTAAAATGAAATTGAAAATTAGGGTGTAGCCAAAACTCACACCGGCAAGTGAAAAGTGATGGAAATATGATTATTGAAATTGAAAAGACCAAGTTTGGGTCATTGTGAAATGAAAGAAATAAGACCGGTAGTAGTGAGAGGGCTAACTCTAAGAGATTGATTTTGTTCATGATTTCATTAGAATTAAGAATTAGTACATAGTGAAGAGGTGATGAAAGTGAGAGAAAAACACAAGTATGGGGGCCTCGAGTCTACGATGTGGGTGTGATTCACAGTTTGTCTTCACGATGCGTCGTGACATGACGTGGGCACTACTCCGGAATTATAGGGATCTTGGCGACGCTTGTGGGGTGTTTGGTGACTGCGAGAGGATCGTGTGCCATGAAGGAGGCTGAATTGTCCATAGATAGTCTTCACGATGCGTCGTGACATGACGTGGGATTCCCCTCCAGTTTTTCTGTATATGAGCTCGTACTCATAGGACATCTAGGATACTTACCGTAGTTACAGTAGTAGATTAAGTCATGACTAGGGATTGTACCCTACAAGATGAAGAACGATTAAGAGGCTTGCCCTCGGACCTATGTAGTATGGGATGCATAGAATCCGAACAAGTGCGCATTAGTGTCATGTAATATAAATAACTGCATTAAGGACTAAGTGCACAATCACAACACGACATCAATAGGGTATTCCCTTTAGTTTGATATGTGACAAGTTTGTATTTGTTAAATATGAAAAATCAGTTATACTGTTTCCGGCATAGAGAGGATGGCCGTGTATAATGTTCGTCGGTTGAATAAACTGACGTACCCACAGTTTTGTATGCAGGGTAAATGACCTGATAAAGATTAAAAGAGAAATAATGCTTAGCGATTATTCAAATGTGGATGTACCTTTATATAAATGTTGTAAATTTGCTTCCGCTGTAAAATAAAAAGTATAAAGATTTCTTGTAACTCTGATGTAAAGTGAAAAGTTTTAAATTCCTTATAAAATTGTACAAAAGAAGTGTAAAGATCCTGTAGAATCTCGAATTCAGTGTATTTTGAAATTCGGGGCATTACAAATATACTGTAGAAACAGCTTCGGCCCAGAAGTATTTAGGCAAATTACTTTCAACAAGTATGGTACGTGCACATTCTTGCAAAGTCCTATTCTTCTTTTAACCACTCCATTTTGTGGTGAAACTCTAGGAAATACAAAAGTATGTGTTATACCATTCTTGTTGCAATATTCTGAAAATATTTCATTATCAAATTCTTCACCATGATCACTTTTAATAGTGACTATAGTTAGAGATTTTTGATTTTGAACACGTTTGAAAAATTTACAAATTCTTCAAAAGCTTCATTTTTATGTCTTAAGAAAAATACCTATGTAAACCTTGAATAATCATCAACTAAAATAAATACATATCTACTTTTATTTAAGGAAGCGACTCTAGTAGGACCAAATAAATCTATATGAATCAATTCGAGAGGCCTACTAGTAGAAATCATTTCCTTTGTTTTAAAAGTGGATTTTACTTGTTTCCCTAGTTGACATGCATCACACATTTTATCTTTCTTAAAAGATAATTTTGGTAGTCCTTTAACTAGATTATTCTTAGATATTTTAGCGATATTTTTCATGTTTACATGTCCAAATCTTCTATGCCAAAGCCAAGAATCGTTGTTTGAGGCAACTAAACAAAAATCATTCGAAAACTCATTTGTTTTTAAACAAAGTTCATATATGTTGGTTTTTTCTAATACCATGAAAAATCACATTTTGCAAAGAAGAATCATAAATCAAGCATGCATCTTTTTCAAACATTATCTTATAACCCTTATCACATAATTGACTAATGCTTAACATGTTATACTTTAAACTAATAACTAATAATATATCTTCAATAATAGGAATAGTATTCTTACCAACCATGCTTCTTCCGATGACTTTTCCTTTGTTATTGTCACCAAAGGCAACGGTTACTCCATCCATATTTTGAATGGAAGAGAGCAAGTTTGTATGGCCAGTCATATGTTTAGAGCATCCACTGTCAAGTATCCATCGTTCCTTTTTAGGTACCTACAAAATATTGTTTGTGAATATGGTACCCTTTCCATTGGGTCCAAGAAAGATTAGTGCTTGGGAAACCAAACCCAAAGTGAGTTTGATTTACCTCCATATGCAGGTTTAAAATTAACAAAATTACAAACATTATTTACAAAGAAATTTATATAAAAAATTCTTTCATTTAAACACAAATTAACTGGAACCCAAATATTTTTAGACTGTCCAGACGACTTATTTTTACCCATCAGTCGATTGTTTTGTGACTCAGTCGAATGTGAGGTGAAACTAGTCGACTTATATGAGATTGTTGTCTTTTCGAATAAGACTGCATCCTTCTAGACATGCGACCTATATGAGAAGCCAGTCGATTGGTCTTTTCGGAAAACTTTCCCTTTTCATGATTAAAAAGAATTTTTGGCTTTTCAAAGAAATCATACAACTTATTCTTTACACTAGAAGTAGAATAAAGCTTATTATCACTAGTGTTATTAGAAGAATGACCTTTCTCAAGAATTTTTGAAAACCAAGTTCAAATCCTTTATTATACTGAACTTGATTTTGAAGAACTTCATTTAAATTCTCTTTTCCCTTATTAAACTTAGATACATTCTTAGATATCTCTTCATACTTTTTTTTAGAGATATAAGATCTATATCCAAGTTGGAAATACGAGAAGTTAATGACTTTACTTCAACTTGTAAATTAAGGTTTTCTTGAGGAAGAGTTTGATTAACTTTCTCTAGATTCTTATCTTTTATTTTCTTCTTTTTTAATTCTTGAAAAATTCATTAAAGGCTCCTCACAAATTACTAGAATCTATACTATCACTTACATCGCTTTAATTTTCCATGAAGCACACGTTTGCAACATCATTAGATTCCTCATTTTCTTCTTCCGAAGATAAATCGTTATCATCCCACGTTGCTTGGTAGGCTTTCTTGTTTTTTATGTACTGGTTCTTAGTAAATTTATCCTTCTTGAAGTTTGAGACTTTGCCTTTAGACTTTGCATTCTTCAATGGACAGTCCTTCTTCATGTAACTTATCTTATTACATTTGAAACAAGCAGGAGGTTCATTAGTATCCTTCAATCTTGAATTAAATTTACCTTTGCGAAGGAATTTTTTGAATTTTCTTATGAACATAGCCATTTATTCTTCATCATCTTCATCATCTTTTGATTCAGAAATAGCCTTGAAAGCAAGAGTTTTCTTTTTGGCTTGTTGCGGTTCTAAGTTCTTCTTGCGCTCCTCCAATTGTACTTCATAAGTTATTAGATTTCCAACAAGATTTTCAAGCGAAAGTTGTATTAAATCATTGGCTTCTTCAATTGCAGTAGTCTTCTGTAATACCCCGATTTTCATTTATGAAAATTATTTATTTATTTTGCACGTAGTGTGCACGTGCAATTTTTGTAGTATGAAATCTTATAATTATTTTTCGTTATGGATGATGAGTATATATATATATGTATATGTGTTCTTTAATTATTTTTATAAAGCCCATTTTCTTCAAATAAACATAAGCCTTTCTTTCTAGCCCAAATCTAATTTATTTATATTTTTATATAACTATTATTTTGGCCTATTAATTAAAGCCCATGAGTTATTTTTATTTTAACTACAACTTGTAATGTAGAACATCTTTTAAAGATTATTTTGTACAACTTTATTTTAAATGGAGACTAATGCATGCACGTGCATTGCACGTACACGTGCAAAAGCACCATATGTAGGCCGGTTTTGACATGGAGGGAAAAGGAAAAAAATAATGGAGTCATGGGTGGTGGTTGCTTGATCATGGTTGGTTACTATAACTCCCCCTTGAATCCTAACCTTTTATTTCTAACTCCTAGTTTGATCCTAGCCTTCCATTCACTCCAAATTTTAGTATAAATAGCGGCGCCCCCCCCCCCCCCCCCAACCTAGTTATTTTTGTACTCTTTATTTCTCCACAACCTATAGTATAAAATACATTATTAGTAGTATAGTAAGTGAGTTAAAAGATTGAGATTTGTGTGTGAGGGAGTTGTGCTTGCATCAAAAAAGGGAAGGCCGGCATCAAGGAGCTCGGGTTGGCATTTTGGAAGGTTTACGTGCACATCGAGGAGGAGGAACGCACTTTTGGCGAGGACTTTTAGGAGGTGTTACAATTGTATTTCTCTCCAATTAAGGTGGGTTATTTTCCATATTTCTAATTAGAAAGCATGCTAAGATTGAATTGAAATATTAATGCATGAAAAAGATTAATAAGAGTATATTTTAATTGGAAAAATGGCTTATTAGTTGATTGGAATGTTGATAAATAGCTTGTATGTGGTTCCATCATCAAACTTAAGTTGCGTGTAAAATTATTTATAGCTATGGATTGCTTGAAGTAAAATTTGTTGTTGGCATCAAAACTAAATGCAAATGTTAGTAGATGAAAATATAGTTTTATGTGCTTGAATGAACCTTTTGTGATAGTGTTGTAATGAATGACTTAAAATATATTTTGTGGGTTTGTGGAATGAATATAAACAGTGAATTGATATAGAGAATATTGATGTTAAATTGGATAAGAAATGTCGAAAAGGAAATGTGGTAGTAGTAGCATACAATTTAAACTAATTGTATGCAAAATATGTGTTTAATTATTGGAAAAATTATTTTTAAATTACTGGAGTATAAATTATTATGGGAATAATTAATCTGGAAATTTACAGTAAGTTTAGTAAAAGCAAAACTCAAATGAGAGCTTTTGAAACATCGAAATGTGCTATTAGACAGAGGGTTGATTTAATTAAAATGCAAGTTGTATTGAGACAACTTGAGCCTATAACTCAAGTGGTCGGGAGGCTTCTAATCGCTACAGTGTGTGGTTGGGTTCTCACAGGTCGATGGTTCGATTCTTGTTAGCACCATATATTTTGTTGCGCATTTAAAAAATTAATTAAGCTTCAGCTGAGAGCATTTAAAGCTCTTAATCCCCTTTATATCGATTGGCGCGATCAGCCTAGTGGTCAGAGCGTGTGGCTTGTTTCCCTGTGGTTGTTGGTTCGAATCCTGGTCTCGGCCAGTATCAAACTTTTTGGGAAAAAATAATTTTTGATGGTTTTTGATGTTTAAAAATTATGAAAAAAATATTATTATTATTCTAAAATTATGTGGGACTTATGAAAAATAAATTGGGATTTATTAAAATGAAATAGAGTATATTTTTGAGAACAAAGGTGTAATTGGAACTTTGGTTCTACACTTGTATTTTGGTGAAAGTCGTACTTTGCAAAGAACTTAAAATAAAGTGCTAGAAAGGAAATATAAATAAGAAAGAAAATATATGAAGTGAAGTGGTATGAATTATTCTTATTGAAAAATAGTGTGATAATTATGAGTTGTGAATATTCATTTTGACCATATAATTGGTGATATGATTTTTGCTGTGGAAATAAATATTTGATGAAATGCATGCACGATAATTGAATTCCATGTATGGTTATGGACTCATGAATAATTTAGAAAACATGTGATTGGAAAAGAGAATGTTATTGAGCATGAAAACTCAAACATATGAATTGTGAATTGAAATTGAAAATTAGAGTGTAGCCAAAACTCACACCGGCAAGTGAAAGTGATGAATTATGATTATTGATATCGAAAAGACCAGTTTGGGTCATTGTGAAATCAAAGAAATAAGACCGGTAGTAGTGAGAGGGCTAACTTTAAGAGATTGATTTTGTTCATGATTTCATTAAATTTAAGGATTTAGTACATAGTGAAGAGGTGATGAAAGTGAGAGAAAAACACAAGTATGAGGACCTCGAGTCTACGATGTGGGTGTGATCCACAGAATACATGCTTGATGCGTCAAGACATGGCGTGGGCACTACTCCAGAAGATCGGGATCTTGGCGACGCTTGTGGGATGTTTGGTGACTGCAAGAGGATCGTGTGCCATGAAGGAGGCTGAATTGCCATAGAATGCATGCTTGATGCGTCAAGACATGGCGTGGGATTCCCCTCCAGGTTTTCTGTACACGAGCTTGTACTCATAGATCATCTAGGATACTTACCGTAGTTACAGTAGTAGACTAAATCATGACGAAGGATTGAACCCTACAAGATGAAGAACGATTAAGAGGCTTTCCCTCGGACCTATGTAGTATGGGATGCATAGAATCCAAACAAGTGTGCATTAGTGTCATATAATATAAATAATTGCATTAAGGACTAAGTGCACAATCACAACACGACATCAATAGGGTATTCCCTTTAGTTTGATATGTGACAAGTTTGTGTTTGTTAAATATGGAAAATCAGTTATACTATTTTCGGCATAGAGATGATGGCCGTGTATAATGTTCGTCGGTTGAATAAACTGACGTACCCACAGTTTTGTATGCAGGGTAAATGACATGATAAAGATTAAAGAAGCACAGATGCTTAGAGATTATTCAAATGTTAATGTACACTTATTTAAATGGTGTAAATTTGCTTCCGCTGTAAAATGTATAGTGTAAAGGTTTCATGTAACTCTGATGTAAAGTGAAAAGTTTTAATTTCCTTGTAAAATTGTACGAAAGAAGTGTAAAGATCCTGTGGAATCTCAAATTCAGTGTATTTTTGGAATTCGGGGCGTTACATCTTCTTTTCCCATTCGAGGGTAAGAGCACGAAGAACCTTTCTCACCATCTCCGATTACGCATATGTTTTGCCAAGAGCCACAAGAGAGTTTGCGATGTCGGTAAATCTTGTTATCATCTCCTATACGGTTTCATTCTCCTTCATTCAAAACATCTCGAACCTGTGAACAAGAACAAAAATTGTAGATTCTTTGACCTTATTTTTGCCTTCATGTGTTACCTCAAGAGTATGCCATATTTGGAATGCCGTTATTGCGGTTGACACACAATTGAATTCTTCTTTGGTAAGTGCACAAAAGAGGGCATTCATCGCCTTTGCATTGTTTATTGTATCACTCTTCATATCGACATTCCATTGAGCATAGGGAAGAGTAGGCAATGTATACTCAGTCTCGGTCATGTTCCAAATCTCATAGTTGATGGATTGTAAGTAAATCTTCATTCTACATTTCTAGTAGTTGTAGTTTGTTCCATAAAAAAGAGGTGGCCTTTGTGTAGTTGAACTTCGTGATATTGATTTGCATTTGAATAAGAAGTAGATGTCATTGCAATTAACCAGGCTCTGATACCAAGTGTTGGATCCTATATGCAAGGCAGATAACACTAGAGGTGGGGGTGAATAGTGTTATGAAAAAAACTAAAAAAATTATTAAACTTGAAACACCTGTTAAGTCGATTGGGACGAAAAACCAGTCAACCGAATCGACAGATAATTCAAAAAAGAGAGTTGATCAACTTGAAGAACAGCGAGTCTGTAAGTCGACTTAATAGGAATACCAGTCGACTGATCAGACACAAACAGAGAAGCGAAATTAAATTTACAAGTTAGAAAGATCAAACCACTTAGAATCACCAATACTAACACCGCGATATATCCTGGTTTGGTCCTCCTGACCTACGTCCAGTCCCCAAGCAACCCACTTGAGATTTCTCACTATTCTTGAAAAGATTTACAAGAATACCCTACAACCTTTGGCAATAACTATGCCAAACCCGTAGACCTCTCTCACCACTAGAGAAAGCAAGAACCCACTCTACAACCTAGAGTGAACACTGACTCTACACTAGGAGCCCTTCTCTCCAACCGAGAGTACCACTCTCAAAACCTGAGAGTTAACAATAAAGAATTCAAAAATTACAACACCTAGAGCCTTGATTTTTGAATGCACTTTTTGTATTGAGGCTATAGGTCGACTTCTAATCGCAGTCTTGAACTTAATCGTTGTTATACAAGATTGAGATTAGAGAACTAAGTCTAAGAGAGTGAGAGTTCTTTGAAAGCTTTGAGTTCCATTTCACAAACACTTGAACAAAAGCAAAGACTTGTTTAATGAATGGGTAACCTTTTACAAGTGAAATCTGGACACTATTTATAGAGTAGAAACTCCAGAGTCGTTGGAAAATAGTTAGTCAACTGCCATCAGACGATAGAAAAGATTTTGAATTCGAAAATCAAATTTAAATCCTCAGAAAACTGTCAAAACTGCTCGAACAGTCGACTGGGTTGCCAAAGGAGTCGACTGGTCAGAGCTTGAGTAAGTACAGATTGTTTTGTACTTGAATAGTCGACTTCTTTAGCAAAGTAAGTCGACTGGTACTTGACAGCTGAACTCATACAAGCTTGAATTTGACATTTTTGATTTTAATAAGCTTTTTTTTAGTCCTAGGGGATGTGTGAGTGTGTGCATCAAGGCTATTATAAGATTTATAAGCAGACATATCAAAGAATACAATTTTGTACACCAATTTATATAAACACTCTTTTGTTCTTGAGCTGATCATTTTGAAAGTCTTTGAAGCTTTGAATGACACTTGTCTTATAGCTTGATCTTGAACCTTGAAAGTTTTGGGCACGCACTGCAAGAGACATGTTAAATAGAACATATGTGTATCGTGTTATAGTTATCAAAATCAAGAATCTACAAGGCCGGCCCTACATATCATAAAATTTCAATTAGTAAGCTCTTTTTTTTTTTTTTGAGGTTAAAGGTGGAAGCTCTTATTTAATGTGTAACTGACGCATTTGAATTCCTAACGAGGCATTTGAAAAGATAACGAATGATTACTCTTACTTTTCAATTACTCTAACTTTTCAATTTTGCAATTTCTTTAAAAAAAAACCTAGCCGCTAGAGATACCACAAGAACCCCCCTCCCCCCGACCTCAATTCTTCACCTTTCCTCTCGACCTCGATCTTTCCCCCTCTACTGCCGGACGCCATCCACCGTCCCCAACCTACTAGTTCCTGACGTTGTCACAGTCCTTGTAACGCCCCGCTCTAATTTAGTGATTTTTCTAACAACTGCCCACCACAGGCTGCCTCATAAAAGGTGCTTAGCTTATTGGTGACCTCTGATCCCAAGCAATTTTATATATATATATATATATATATATATATATATATATATATATATATATACTAGGTTTTCCCATTGACACGTGCCTACGGCACGTTTTAGAAACGGTGCACCTTGTTTGATCATATAAAATAGTTTTGAAGGTCCAGCAAATTAATTGAAGTAACAAACATATTATATGAGAAACATTTTGGGGTCCAGAAAAAAACATATTATATGATTTTTTTGATTTTTTGAATTATTCTTAAAGTTTTAAATTTTAAATTTTTTTAGTTTTTAAATTTTTAATTTTTTAAAATTTTTTAAAATTTTTAATTTCATAATTATTTGAATAGAAGATGGAGGGAAAGAGAGAAAAATAAAATAAAATAAATATAGGAGTTGTTTTGGGTGGGGGATTTGAATTTGAGTTTGGGGGAAACTTTTAGGGGGAAAAATATGTTTTGTGAGGTTAAATCTGAGCCTTTGATTTTTTGGGGATTGAAGGAGAGCCACTTGATAGCTTTCTTTGTGTTTTATTATATAGATATTAATTAACTCATGCAAACTCCCGATATGGGACAAATCTCCCACATTCTCTTTCTCTTCTCCCGTGAGCACAAAAACCTAAGCTGGGCCCCATGCCCACATCAGCAACCAACAGCAGTTTCTACTGCTCTCAAACCGGGCGGGCCCCTCATGCTGACGTCACACAGTGACAGCAGCAGGTAGCATCCGCTGCCTTTTCTTTCATGTGGGCCCCCACCTCCACAACAAATCCTCAACTTACCCACCTATAGAATCTTCTACAGGGCAATCTAATTAATTAATTATTTATATGTGTATTCTTAACACGAGGTGTTACACCCCTCCCCCCCCCCTAAGAATTCAGCATCCTCGCTGAAGCTTGGCATACAACGTAGCGCAGGATCTCCTTTTTAGCCGATGTGAAGAAGTCCCATGAGCGTCGCTCTCGTCATTGGAATACTGGAGACCAATCCCACTTCGCGGATCATCTTGTGGCCAATAACCATCATCTCGGAATACTGGGGATTGTCTCACTCCGCCCATCATCTTGGAGTCCATAACTAATGTCTGCACCACACTCGGTGTCGAAAGTCGGCTCTTATACCATTTGTAATGCCCTGCCCTAATTCAGCAATTTTTCTAACAACTACCCACCATAGGCTGCCCCATAAAAGGTGCTCTGCCCCATAAAAGGTGCTATAGCTTGTTGTTGACCTCTAATCCTAGGTAATTTTATATATATATATATATATATATATATATATATATATATATATTTTAATTAATTCTTACAAACTCCTGATATGGGACAAATATCCCACATCCTCTCTCTCTTCTCCCGTGAGCACAGAAACCCAAGCTGGGCCCCATGACTACGTCAGTAACCAGCGACAATTTCTTCTGTTCTCAAACTAGGTGGGCCCCTCACGGTGACGTCACACAGTGACAGCAGCGGGTAGCATTCACTGCCTTTTCTTTCCTGTGGGCCCTCACCTCCGCAAAAAATCCTTAACTTACCCACCTATAGAATCTTCTATAAGGCAATCTAATTAATTAATTATCTATATATATGTATTCTTAACATGGGGTGTTACAGTCCCGATATCGTCGCCTCCCGTCATCATCCCTCTATGCTCCCAAAACCCTCACCCTACTTCCCTATATTTCAAACTCTAATAAATAAAAATAAAAATAAAAATAAAAATAAAAATAAAAATAAAAATAAAAATAATTCTTCTCCAATGGAACCCCAGTTTCGCCAGTCGCTTCTCGTCTCCATTGACTTCTCAGCTACTGCATCTTCCTCTTCACTCATCCATGATCCCGGTGTCGACAACAACAACATCTTCCTGATCTATGCCTTTTCCCTCTTTCCACCGCCAGCAACAACAGCACCATCTCGACCCCCATCCAGATTTCGACAGCAGCAGCAGTGCTGCCGTCATCCCGATTCTGGCATCCTCTCTCCTTTCAGCATCATTCTTATCCCTGCCCCACCCCTTCTTCCGACACCAACAACAGTAGCAACATCCCGATCTCTATCTCGATCTTGACAATAGCAACATCGTCATCTTCATCCTTATCACAACATCACCAGTCTCATTCCTCCTTGGCGTGCTTCTTTCCTTACATCTTTTGCCATGACTGTTACTCTAGCTTTGCCATATCCTACTGATTGGGTCAATCTTCAGTATTGTCTTCCTTAGCTGGAACTCAAACTCTTGGGATAGTCTACTAATGTTGGCCACTCTATGTCACCAGCGGACATTAGGGCAATCGACCTGATGACTCCATTAAGCATCACAAGGCTCGCCTAATTGCCTGAGGATTTACTCAGGAGCATAACATTGATTATGATGAGACTTTTGCTCCAGTTGTTAGGTTTCGTGGAAAATCACAGATTACACAGCGGAAGAAAAAAATCACAAAATATTGAAACCTAGCCATGGATCCATGCGAAAACCATAAATCGTGTTTACGAGTTATACCTGAAAGATGGATTTGGTGTCTCCAAAATATGTCAATCACAGCACTGCAAAGGTTGCGGTGCTACGAATCAAATCAAGCTCTCCCTCATGTTGCGGTGCTAGCTGCGGAAAGGGATGTTCCTCACGATCTCTCGCTCTCACAATTTCTGTGACGGCTAGGGTTTTCTCCTGTGTCTTTTCCACAAAAATATATTGTATATATAGGTGAAAATCAACCATAAGAGAGTGGTGAGGCGGTTGGGCTCACAATCTGACCTGGGTCAGATTCGTGTGTGGCCTTCTAACTTTAGTTGACCCATTTAATCTAATTAATTACCTAACCATGTCAGAAATCCAAGTCTTATTAGGATACCTAATTAAATTCATCTCATGAATTTAAATCCTAATTTTGATCCATTCTAAGTGTGTGACTCTGTAAGTTCCTATTACGTTGACAGTAATACTAAAATCAAATTCTAATGTTACAAATAGTGAGCAGTATCTAGCAATACATCACTGCTACTTAAGTAACTGGAATGCCAGTGATTTGACATAATATATTTGTGACCAATGCTACCATATAGTCGTGTCCTTTTGTCCAGATATCTTAATTGATCACAAGACATAGAGCGTGTCACCCTTGTACAGTTCAATATTTAGTTTCTTGATATCTGAGTAGACTTACTAAAATAAATAAGCTCAATATCTCATATTGACTCATTTAAGTACGATCATATATTTTGCAGTCTCACTCAATCAAGGGGCCATAGATATCGCTCCTGTTATGTAGGAGGGACAAATCCTATCTAAGCAACTCACATCCCTCCGCATGATTTGTAGTATATCCAATAGTCGACTTTATAATCACTTTATTACAGGCAAAGTTTGACGGTATTAAAACATATAACTTCTCATGTAGTGACTTCAAGTCAAAGGACTACGCACACCATGGTCACTGTGAGAACCGCTTATGATACTCACGTAACGATTCATGCAAAGTTCTCATGGTAAGTCAGTCCAGTACATTATTACTTTAATATGTACTCATGTGAAGAATTGATATCTCATTTTCATGACCCATGCGAATGGTCATCAGTCTACACACACAATAATCTCTATGTATTATCGTTGTCTTAATTCACAACTGTCACGCCCCGCTTCCCTAAAAGGAATACGGAATACGAATACGTGACTAAGTCTAGTGAATGATTTTCATCATCCATAAGCTGTCAGGATCTTTACAACATTTCACAGGAATATCAGAGTAGGAAGCAAAAGAAGTCAACCACGCATGCATAATGAATCAATATACCAACAAGAATTTACTTGAAACAAAACGTAATAAATTTCAAATAAATCAGATCTGAACAAGTCAATAATCCTGGATCATACTGTCCAATACAAAATAATCCAAGTAACAAATACATTTATTCAAAATAAGCAACATGAAATAATAATAGCAAAACTCCGGCATCTAGAATCTCAGATCACCTACTCTATCCAGCAGCTGATCTCCATGATCCTGCAATTTAATAAATTGCAGGAAGATAAAAAGAAAATAAAACGTCCGTCAATGCAAGTTACGGGCTGCTTGTAGTGCAGGCACAAGTACAGGGAAAGATAAACAAGTGCAAAGTAACAGCGGAAACAACATAGCATGAAATAGGTAGGTCAACAAAGCAGGATAATTAACATGAATCAGGAAACAAAATCAAGTAACATGATATACTAACAGGGTACAGGTAACATGTATCAGGTATCAAGTGTCATGCAAGCAGAAACAAGTAACATGTATAGATAAGCATGTAACAGGTGTCATATTATGTCATGTCAAGTCTTGTATTATTACTATCATGCGTCCCAGTTTTTACCACATGGTTGCTACATTCAAACAAGTTGTATTTAAATTTCGTAGTGGAGGCTATAGGACCGTGTACTCAGGTATCAGGTAAACAGGTACATGTACAGGTACAGGTATCATGTACCAGGTAATCATGCATCAGGTAGGACTACGTCCCCTCCAAGTTCACCCTACCATAGGAAGTATGTAGTTAGGCACCAGGTGGGAAACACGGGCCCCCTTCTGAGTACACCCACTCATAAGGAAGTATGTAGTCAGGAATCAGATAACTGATAATCAGAATCATATGTTAGGTATTCATATCACA
Source organism: Hemerocallis citrina (assembly GCA_017893485.1). Taxonomy (NCBI): domain Eukaryota; kingdom Viridiplantae; phylum Streptophyta; class Magnoliopsida; order Asparagales; family Asphodelaceae; genus Hemerocallis; species Hemerocallis citrina. Next base: position 48,001,015 of record CM030368.1, read on the forward strand.
GGTAACAGATAATCAGGTGGGAAACACGGGCCTCCTTCCAAGTACACATTTCTATATTTTTCACTACTAGATCTTTCTCTTAACCTCGGCTTGGTTATTTATTATTATTATTAACATGCATGTATGTGTCACAAACAGGGCAAGAATAACATGGCATGAAAAAGTAACAGGTTCAGGTTGAAAGATAAACATGTTCAGATGAAAGACAACTCATAAAAGGATAGAACAATGAAAATTCTAGTTCAGGATAGCAATACAGTACTGCACTAAATCTGGAATTCCTGTTGCTACAAATGTGTAAATCTGGATCCGTCAGAAAATCTGGAAAATAAACTCTCGGCCGAATCTAGTAAATATATATAAGTCATATGGTATTTCACAAAAATAAAACTCAAAACAGATTTGTATCCAGAAAACATGTTCAACCAGATATCAGAAGTTTGTATTCATAAACAGGAAAACGGCATAAAAACTTAAGAAAAATCTAGGGTATTCCCTAGTATGTTTAGTAACAGAAAATAAAGTTTCATAATTTTCCAATATAGATAGAATAGTCCAGTAAAATCAGAATGCAGCTAGATGTAGCAATTTTGTAAATCTGAAATCATAAACACAGCAGTACCAAAACAGCAATAGATTACAAAATATAAATCGAAATCCAGATCCGTCAAAAGGGTGATAAAATAAATACAGTAGGCTAAAATTTATATTCACAAAGTTTTTATAAACAGCAAATAGAATCAGGGTGAAATTATGTTTCTTTACTGAACAATATGAAAATTTTTCAAGTATAGTAGTTGTTTGCAAGTATAGAATAGTTTATAAAAGTCGTCATTTAAATCCACAAAAATTAGGGATTAATCCCAATCAAGTCTGGTTGTACTCAGCAAAATATTGGATCAAAATATTATCTTTAACATCAGTAGAAAAATAATTATTCATACAGAATTCATATAAGACTAGATCTGGAATTTTAAACACATCTGTAGTAAAATAGTCATAACTTGCAACTCATAATTTGAAACTGAGATCTGTCAGAAATTCTGGAAGTAGACAGAATTCTCTATAATTCATATTAACAAATAATTTTCATATACTAAACTTAATAGGGTCTAAAATACTGAACAAAAATGGGGGTACAACACAAAATAGAAATATTCATTATGCATAAAATCAACATAGATCATATGAAACTCATCAAAATCATAACAAACGTGAAATATGGTGTACTAGATGTCCAAGCAAGATGGTATAGGGTATTTTACAAGTCTGCAACAAGTTATACTATGACTAACACATCATGCACACAAGATCATACAACACATCATAAATCACGAACAACATGCATGTATACATCAAGAATCTATTATATCTAAGTTATTTCATGTCGTGTGTGTAACGAGACAACTACGGATGGATCAACAACTAAAGACAAGATCAAACAAAGTTTTTGCACAAGAATTATCTCTAGAACAAACCTACACTATAGGCGGTATTTAGTGCTTGTATTACACAAAAAAAAACAAGTTACTTGCCTTATAGTCGACTAATGAAACGGTGCAAGATAACGGGAACAGATTCCCGGGCAACGAACTCAACGAACAACAGACCATGAACCAACAACGAATACACGATCACAACGAGATCAACACGCACACACACAACTCGACACCCGCACACAAGAGGGAGAGAGAGGCCGGGTGTACACTGCGTCAAGGGAAGGTGATGACAAGCGGACGAAGCGGCAGCGGCAGGAGACGACGGTGGAAGGCCGAGGGGCATCGGGTGCTATTGTGCTAGTCGCTAGGTGGCTGGCACCTGGGGCTGTTGGCGTCGAGGTGATGCTCGGGAGGAGGCAGCACAGGGGGGTTGGCTGGGCTGCATGGCGAAGGAGCGATGAAGAGGAGGAGCACAAGAAGAAAGCACGTGGAAGAAGGGATGAAGAGGGTGTAGTCGGGGGTAGCGGCGACACTGTGGTGATGCGACGAGAGGTCGGGGGAGAGAGACAGGGATGGGGGATGGGTTCGGGAGTGCAAGGGGGAATCGGGAGAGCATGAGAGGTTGGGGATGGTTTGGAGAAGCAGCTACAATTTTTGAGATGGGTAGGGTGTACAGGTGAAGAATATATATAGGAGTTGGTTAATTAGGGTTTCATGCTGACGGGTTGGCTTGGGTGTAAACGGGTATTTAGGGTTTAGGTGGTGGCTAACGGGTAGGGTATAGGAGTAGTAAATGGGTATTACGACCCATTAAACAAATAGAATAGGATCCAACAGGGTTTTAAAATGGGTTGATATAATTGGGTAGAAGAAATAAGGATATAAATAAAATAAAATGGGGAAAAAAGGACTAAATAAAATAGGACATGAACAATTATAGAATAGGGCTCAAAGTAATAGCTCGAACAACCAGAGACGAAACAATAGGAGATAAAAGAATCAAGAAATTCAAATAAGGAGACGAAAAATCAAATAAAAGTATATATAGAGAATGAAGATCCAATACATGGTCCAAAAAGAGATACAAGATGAATATAAAAAAAAGGAAACCAAAAATACAGAAAATGAAAAACAGGGGTTACAACAATAATACTTGACTATGTACATTTGCCTCAATATGAATTAAATGTCATTATGCAATTTAAATTAGTAATGTCAATACACAACTGGCCTCTAGGGCATACACTAACACCAGTTGCACAGATGACTATAGTTCACATTATCCTTATTATTGCTGCCATCCGTCAGTGACCGTCATACCAGATGGACGTGAAGAATGTCTTTCTTCTTGGTAGCATATTTGAGGTTGTTTACATGTAGCCTCCTTTTGGCCTTACCACTAGGACTGTAAAATGGATATGACGGTACGTCGTCCGTCCGAGTCTGGCTCGAGGAATGGCCCAACCGTGGACCATCTGAACTGTTATACGAAATGAACTTGAACAAATTATCAAGTCTAATGCTTTACCGAGTCCGGTCCGTCCGAACAAACATAGCATTCTGCTTTTATAACGAACCGAGCTCGGACTATGTCCGACCTAGAGCGAGCCGGACATAAGTCCGTACGAGTAGAATTTTTGTCTAAGCTTGAACATATGGCTGTCTTGTTCTGTCTGGTCCGATTTACAACCCTACTTACCACACCTCATCGTCATATTTGTCGTCTACATCGACCTATATATGGTATGAAACATGCTCATCGAGTCTAGTTTGAGTATTTTCGCCATGTCATCACACATGCAGGTTTTAGTCAGAGTTCACAAAACCACTCTATGTTTATGTGGCCAACACCGCAGGGGAAGATAATTCTACTACTATATGTTGATAATATGATTATTACTGGAGATGACTCCTCATGCATTGCATCCACTTAGAGATACCTTCACTCGAAGTTTCATATGAAGGATCTTGGCAGACTACACTATTTTCTGGGTGCAGAGATTGCCTACGGATCTTGGTGAATACTCATTTCTTCGTAGAAATATACATCAGACATTATTTCCGTTGTATGTCTCTTTGACAATCGATTAGCTGATACTCCTTTAGACCTTCAAGTGAAGCTTCGTCCCACAAATGATGAGCTCCTTCTCGATCCCACTAGATATACAGGAAGATTGTTGGACAACTTATCTATTTATGCATGACCAGATCCGACATTGCTCATGCAGTCAATATTGTCAGCTAGTTTGTTTCAGCTCCTCGATCAGTTCACCACAATGCCCTTCTTTGGATCCTCATATATCTTCGGGGCACTATCACTCGCTCATTATTCATGACTTCTACATTTAGACTGTAACTTAGGACATATTCTGATTCAGATTGAGCGGGTGATTCTACTACTAGATGGTCTACCACAGATTTCTGTCTATTTCTTGGTGATTCGCAGATCTCATGGTAAAGCAAGAAACATGCAGTTGTTGCAAGTTCTTCCACAGAAGTTGAGTACAGAGCGATAACAACTACCACTAGATGGATTGTTCATGTTCGGTGGCTTTTATCAGATATGAGTGTCACTCTTACAAGAGCTATTCCTCTTCCTTGTGATAACCAAAGTGCCTTGCATATTGGAAGTAGCCCGATCTTTCATGAGCGGACGAAGCACATAGAGATTGAATGACACTATGTTCGTGAGCGTTTTGAGGTAGTGGTTATTTCACTTCATTTTGTGACATCTTCACAACAGACAACATATTTCTTCACTAAATCCCACACTGTCTACGTATTTTGATACTTGGTGGGCAAACTCATAATGTTCGACCAAGTTTGAGAGAAGGTGTTAGATATTTTATTACATATTACATTACTCAGTTTAGTCCCATATCGGAATATGTATTAGCTTAGTCTTTACTTCTCTGATATATATATTAGACATTGTAGTCAGTTATAATCAATCTAATAAAGTATTCTTTTCTATCGATGAATATAACAAGAGTAAAGAAACTAAGAAGGAGATGAATAAGAAACAAGAAGAGGGAGTATGGAGGTTCACAGTTAGGAGAGAAGATGAAAATGGTGATTCAATTCTTATTCTCTCCCTCCTTCCACTACTTTCTCTCCTCTATTGTTTCTTGAATAATAAATCTATGGAACATCAAACCCAATGACATTGGTTAAAAAGGATTTTGTATGCACGACCTTACACTTTATTTAATTAGGTATTTGGATCAATCACTGTGAAATTTAATTAGGTAGTACATGATGAGTTGAATCGATGTGAAATTGAGATTCGAAGTAATGGTCTGGTCGAAAAAACAAAGGGCATATAGGAATGAGATCCTAGAGAGGGAGCACCGAGGATAGGTTGCAAATAATTCCCTTGGCCAGTGGGGTTGAGCTATCCATTATCGCGAACCATACTGTTGAGAATTTTGTTTAGATAATGTTGTGAGATTTTTAGAGTGTGTTTATGTAATTTCATCTGTAGTTGTTTTTTTATTGGTGTTTTGTAACCATGCAATTCAATATATGTTTCATTAGTTTCTTATTAATAAAATAGAGTGATCATACTTCACATTTTCTTTAAAAAAAACAACATATGATTACTCTTCAAAACTAAATTACACTCATAAATAAATTTTGTCCTCAAACCGTACAAAACATCTCATTCTAACGAATAATGTGTATGTCACTTTCCAATAAGTTACCATTCCTTATTTGAATAAAGATAACTTAACATCCTACTTTGTTTGTATTACTTTTATGTTACTACTGAAAAGACAAGAACGGAGTCTATCTGAACTCACTTTTTAATTCCTCTCTAATTTCCTCCTACATATCTCTTTATGGAATATAAACAGTACACAACCTGTAGTACAATTACGTATTACTCTTTTTGGAATGCCTACAAAATATATTTTTTTGGGGTTAAAACTTAAAATCAACAAAATATGTTCATAAAATAATTTGTAATTACAAAATATAATATAATATCAAAAATCATTTTTTTATATACCACATTTCGGCCCTTATTCCCGGATCTAGGTAGCACGAATGTTGACGCAATCCGACGGCCATAATTCACCGATCAGAAAATGCTCTTTCTTTGAGAAAGCGTGAAGGGGATACCTCGTACGAAGAAAAGAATACCTCGAACAACTATATCGTCCTTGATATTCACACTCCCTATTCTTTGTCATTCACTCCTTTGCACAGATTCCATTCCAACCACACCAACTACGGAAACGGGGTTCTATTTATCAACGGGCACTTTTAGGCAGGCGCAGTAATTCCCGTAAATTCAAAAGTCATGAGTGGCATTCCCCGTAATTTAGGGAAAAGCTTTGAGGGCAAATTAGTAATTTGCTAAAAGTGGGAGGACCAAAAAGGAAAGAAGAAAAACTAATAATGGCGGTTTTTACTGGTTGATAAAAGAGAGAGAAAGATAAGAAGAAGAAGATGAAGACGACGAAAGCTGAGCTCTTTTGAAGTAGCTTAGACTCAGATGCGATTCCCGCCGTCCAAATGCTCGAGTCCTGCTTTGAACGCGAGCCGTTTGAGCTTCTGATCAGCTTCGGAGGTGGAGATCTGAGGTAGCTAGGGTTTCGGAAGGTTCTAGAAGCTTCCGACACTGAGATCTGAGAATCTCGAGAATTTCGAAGTTTGGGAGCTTGGATTGGAAGATTGGAAGCTGAGATCCGTTGGATTTGATTTGAGATTGGTGATTTTAGCTGAACGCTAGGTTGTTTGTTAGTTCAAGGTTTTAAAGCTCTGATTTTGAGGAAGGAAGTGGGAAAAGGGGAAGAAATTGAGGTCTAGTGTTTGGAGTGAAGAGGTTGGGAGGATGAGGAAGAAAGGGGGATTTTTTGTGTGGTGAAAATGAAATATGTGGATTTTAGAGGGACTAATTTGGAAAGTTGTGGAATGTTTTTAAGGCATGGTGGGAAAGATTTTTGCTGGCTCTGTTGTAATATGGAGTTGGTTGCCTCTTGAAGAAAAGAGAGAGCTTTGGTGATTTGTCTTTGGGATTGGAGTTTTCGATTTAGAGTGGTTTTCGGGATCTTGAAAGATGAGGCTTTCGTCGTCTGGGGTTGTTAGTCAGCTACAAGAGGGTGAGATTTTGCTGCCATTTTCTTCGTCGAACTTATTATGTTTGATGTTTAATATGTTTTTGAATCATGAATTTTCGCTTCAAATGGTAGAGTTGAGGCCTTTGTCATTTTGATATATAGCCATTGTAGCTAATGTGTTGATTGTTCCATAATCTAATATCGTTTAGATAGTTTTTTTAAAATATTAATATACTTTAAATTGTTTTGTTGAACTTGATTAAATGGGGAGGAGATTGAGGATTGGGTGCTTTTTAGGACTTTCTGTGGGTACATAAGGGATTTGTATTCTTTTCCAGAAAAAAAACAAAGTTGTTACATCATGTTTTATTAATGATGCTTCATGATAATGTTTTTCATGCTTTGTCTTCTTGAGGGGAGAAAATAAAATTCTAAATTTATGTTATTGTGGTGATAAATTGTAGGAGAACAACGCTGTCTGAATTCGGAACTTTGGCATGCATGTGCGGGACCGCTAGTCTCATTGCCCGCAGTTGGTAGTCGCATTGTTTACTTTCCTCAGGGTCATAGCGAGCAGGTAAGATGTTTGATCATTAAATTAATACTGCATAATTTTTAAGAGTTTGCATTGCTGAGAATGAGTTACGTTTTTGTTTGTTATGTGCTATAGTAATGTGTTTCTGCTTGTTTTATTTGGCTTATGTTATGCTTGATTTAAGAATATGGACCTTTCTCCATTGAATCCTTCATAGTTAAGGGATTTGTACTTGGTTTCATGAGCATATATTATAGAACCTTCATTTCATACGCTAGAATCATCCTCCTCCCATTGATTTCGGTTTTCTCGAGCCCTCTTATACCTATAGGTTATAATACTCTGGTTCGGAGTTTGGCATCTTCCCTTGCTATTTAGAATAATTACTACTGGAAAGCAATGCCCATGGAATGCATGTATAAGCACATTTTGTCGTGTCCTTGTGCTTCAATTCCGATCTTTGGAAATTTCAGAATTAATTTTGACCAAAACGAATTGAAGTATCGTTATGTAGAGATTATTGGTTTGTTATGAGGAATGGTGTTAAGCTAGTTACGTATTAACAAAATCTGTTATGCCTAATTTAATGACCATATGCAAATCTGCTTGGTAGAACTCTAGAAAATTTGGTTCCTTGGACTTCTTGTCCTAGATACCTATTAAATTGAAATCCATAATATGTACTTTTTCTTTGCAGGTCTCAGCATCAACCAACAAGGAAATTGATGCTCACATTCCCAATTATCCAAGCCTGCCTCCTCAGTTGATCTGTCAGCTTCATAATGTAACCATGCATGTAAGTTTTGTCTCAACTATTGTTGTTTAACTTATACAGAAGGGTGCTGGTTCTAATTTATAAAGAAGGTTCCACAATCACAATTTTTTGATGCAGGCTGATGTGGAGACTGATGAGGTTTATGCGCAAATGACGTTGCAACCATTGAGCCCGGTAACCAGCAATGTTTTTGAACTGAAACTTTTTCTTAATAATTTTTCGCTGTTCTCATCTGTATTAACCTTTTTCTGCTTCCCTATCTTTACAGCAAGAACAAAAGGATCCCTACCTCCCAGCTGAGTTGGGCACCCCTAGCAAACAGCCGACAAACTACTTTTGTAAGACACTGACTGCAAGTGACACAAGTACTCATGGTGGTTTCTCTGTCCCTCGCCGGGCTGCTGAAAAAGTGTTTCCTCCATTGGTTAGTTTGCTACCTTCAAATCTTAGAATGTTCATCTGTGACACAGTTTATTTGTGTTAGAACAGAATACTATGGAGAGAATCTGTGTTGGTTCATCTTATTGCTTTGTTATCTTTCCAGGATTTTTCCCAGCAGCCTCCTGCTCAAGAGTTGATTGCAAGGGACCTTCATGACACTGAGTGGAAATTTCGTCATATTTTTCGAGGTAAGTTCATTTCAGTCTAATAGTCAAGAATATGTTTTCTACAGTAAGAATTCACAAGCATTTTCTCATATCATGAACAATAATTGTACATGCATAGAAGCATAAACCAATATTGAATTTTCTTTATATGGTTTCTGATTCTGACAATTAGGCAATAAAGATTAGAAATTTAAGGAGAACGATGAAATTATGATGTTGGAGATATTTCGTCATATTTTTTGAGGTAAGTTCAATTCAGTCTAATAGTCAATGTTTTCTACAGTAAGAATTCACAAGCATTTACTCGTATCATGAACAATAATTGTACATGCATAGAAGCATAAACCAATATTGAATTTTCTTCATATGGTTTCTGATTCTGACAATCAGGCAGTAAAGATTAGAAATTAAGGAGAACTATGAAATTTTGATGTTGGAGATATTTGATGTCATTTTACGTATAGTTGTATTTGTTCAGGGCCTGTAATAGGACTTCTATCAAGATGGTTTTGGTGATCTCGTTATTAAAATATCATGAGTTTTAAGGGTCTATTTAGAATTTGGAGAGCGAATTGATTGGTTGATGAGCAGGAAGTTTTAGACCCGGGAAGGAGTTTAGGCTAGCAGTTGAGCATGTTTCTATGATGGGATATGCAGTCAATAAGGAACTGTGAAGTGTCAAAATCAATTAATTATTAAAGTCTGCTCTATAGCAATTATTGAAGACAGAGAAAACATCCTTACTATTATCTTAGTCTTGAATTCATTTGGCAGTCATCGAGTGAACTACACAAATTTTACATGAAAGTTATTTTCTAGTGTCATCCCTTGCGAATGTTGGTAGAATCAGAAACCTAATGTCTTTTCAAGGAAACCAAAATTTTCAGTTGATCTTTATGTCCTAATTATTACATAAAGCATGGGCCGATAGTCATATTTTAAACAGTATAAATAATTATAGTTGCATGAACTATGGACCACCATAACTGAATTCTGATTTGACTTGGAATGTTTGCTATATATCTGGTCGATTTGTTGGTGTAATGTTGACACTTCATGTGTCCAACCCAAAGATTTTTGATAATGGCTTTATAATTGTGCTTCTCTTTTTTATATATTTATCAGTTCACGATTTAATTGGACACTTTTATGCATGGACATTGAGTACAATTTTATCAGTAAAAAGTGATACACAATTGACATAGTGAGTATTCAATCCATTTTTTGACACAGTTCAGTAAATTCATAACTTGCAGGTCAACCAAAGAGGCACCTTCTTACAACAGGATGGAGTGTGTTTGTAAGTGCAAAGAGACTTGTTGCGGGGGATTCAGTCCTTTTTATCTGGTAGGGTGATATCGCACCTTGTTTTGATTGCATCTTTTTCATGTATTTATTTCTATTTTTTTATTTTTGTGCTGTATGTGTTTTGACTTTCAGGAATGAGAATAATCAGTTACTCCTGGGAATTCGGCGTGCTTGTCGCCCGCAAACAGTTATGCCTTCATCAGTTTTATCTAGTGATAGCATGCACATAGGCCTTCTAGCTGCAGCAGCTCATGCTGCTGCTACTAATAGTCGCTTCACTATATTTTATAACCCAAGGTATCTGTTACTGCATTTTTCAATTAATACTCCCAACCTTTCTTTCTTTTCTTGACATTTAGAATATGCTCTTAGGGCGAGTCCTTCTGAATTTGTCATACCACTAGCCAAGTATGCCAAAACAGTCTATCACACTCGTGTTTCTGTGGGAATGCGTTTCCGGATGCTATTTGAAACTGAGGAATCAAGTGTCCGCCGGTAACTACTGCCTCATCATTGCCTTCTTTTCTTCTTGTGACTTCAATTCTCGTATTACTATTTGATTAGGCTTATTAATATACTAGATTTGCTTGTGGGCACGTGTCTACGACATGTCTTCGGAACGATACATCATATGAAAAGCCTTGTAAACAGTAAATCAACAATTATGTAGCTCAAGTTTGAATAGTATGACAATAATTAGTTGTAAATAAAAGTCCATGTTTCCATAAATATAAATATAAATATATATATATATATATATATATAGAGAGAGAGAGAGAGAGAGAGAGAGAGAGAGAGAGAGAGAGAGAGAGAGATAATTAAATAGATAAAGGAGTTGTTTTGGGGGATTTGAATTTGAGTTTTAGGGGGGAACATTTGGGGAAGAATGTGTTTTGTGAGGTTAGATCTGGGCCTTTGATTTTAGGGGGATTGAAGGAGAGCCACTTGATAGCTTTCTTTGTGTTTTATTATATAGATGGATGATCAAATTCTGATAGATTTCATCTTTGGAGTAGTTTGGGCTGGGTTTACCTGTTAAACTTACATAATGTATTGGGTGTTATGACTTGCATAATTTATTTTGCACTGCTTTTATAATTTTCAGGTACATGGGGACAATAACTGGGATAAGTGACCTAGATCCAGTCCGTTGGCCTAATTCACATTGGCGTTCTGTCAAGGTATGTTTTACCTTTTGATCCTTCAAAGCATGTGGATTCTGCTACTCCTTTATCAAAATGAGTTTAATTTAATCATGCATGGTGTTCATTTTAAAACGGTGCAGGTTGGTTGGGATGAGAGTACTGCTGGCGAAAGGCAGCCAAGGGTGTCACTTTGGGAGATTGAGCCACTCACGACATTTCCAATGTATCCTTCCCCTTACCCTCTTAGACTAAAGCGTCCGTGGCCCTCAGGATTGCCTTCTCTTCATGGTATGGTTTTAGGATTACTTTTGTCATGTACACAGCCAATTAGTATGTTTCAGTTTGAGCTTTGGCACGTGGAATTATGACGGTGAGGACACAAAAATCAGATAACTTATAGTTTCCACAAGCAATGAAACCTATAAATAGACTTTTTTTTTTCCAAGTGCGATACTAGACAAATTAATTTTTGATGTCGGCAAATTATGTGTCAAATAAGTGGGGAGAGATTACCATTTCTGCAATATAATTTTTTCTTTTGAGAGTGAATTGGAAGGTTACTATAGATGAGGAATGAGTAATAGTTAGAAGGCTCCTGGAATTACCTCAGGAGAATCATTTGTGGCATCTCATGTAGGGACCACAAAATTATCTATTTGCAATTGCCAAAGCATAAATCCTTATGGAATTTGATTGGAGATTCCATGAGTTCCTCACTTTCCCTTGCAAATTCAATCGGCCAAACACACCCTTCATATACGTGTTCTGAATTTTCCTTTCGTTCATGCAGGCATGAAAGGAGATGAACTTGGCTTGAATTCTCCGCTGATGTGGCTTCAAAATGGGGACCGAGGATTCCAATCACTGAATTTCCAAGGACTTGGAATGACACCCTGGATGCAGCCAAGACTTGATGCATCCATGCTTGGTCTACAACCTGATATGTACCAAGCTATGGCAGCAGCAGCACTTCAGGAAATAAGGACTGTGGATCCTTCCAAACAAGCAGCAGCAGTGGCTTCAATGCTCCAATTCCAGCAACCTCAAGCAATACCCAACGGAGCTGCTCCTCTCGTACATACTCAGCTTCTTCAGCAGCTGCAACCTCAATCTCAACAGACCCTCCTTCAGTCCATCCAAGAAAGCCATTCTCAGAACCGGAATCAGTCTCAGTTCCTTCAACATCAGTTGCATCAGGGTAACTCTTTCAGTGATACTCAGCAACATAATGAGCTCCAACAATTACAACAGCAGCAGCAGCGACTGCAGCAGTTACAGCAGCAGCAACAGCAGCAGCAACAGCAGCAGCAACAACAACAATTGCAACAGCAGCAACAGCAATTACAACAGCAGCAGCAGCAGCAGCAGCAGCAACAGCAACAATTGCAGCAGAAGCAGCAGCAATTTCAGCAGCAGCAGCAGCAGCCGCCGCAGAGCCAATTACTACAGCAAAACCAAATGCAACAACAGCCTCCATCTAATCATCAAGTTCCAAATGTAGTTTCGTCCTTGTCTCAGCTGACATCGACTTCACAGGCACAAACTTCAACTGTACAAATGATACCTTCATTCGGTCAGCAAAATGTTCCAGATAGCAATGGTAATCTGGTATCTACATCTGTGTCACCGCTGCATAATGTTTTGTGCTCCTGCTCTCCCGAAGAGACTTCGAGCATCCTTAGTATACCAAGGCCAAGCCCACTGATGAATTCAGGTGGTTGGAGTTCTAAGCGATTAGCTGTTGAGGCTGACCATCCTTGTAGGACTCGAACAATTCAACCCCAAGTTGAACAGTTAGGCTCTGTGCAGCCTAACATTTCTCATGGTTTCGCATTGCTACCATTTCCAGGAAGAGAATGCACATTTGATCAAGATGGTAGCACTGATCCACAAAGCAATCTGCTTTTTGGTGTCAACATAGACTCTTCATTTTTAATGCAGAATGGAATGCCAAATCTAAGGAGTGTTGGAAGTGAGACTGATTCAACAGCTATGTCATTTGTGACTGGAAATTTTCTGAGCCCAAATGGAACCGATTTCCCATTGACACAGGCATTGGCAAGTTCCAGCTGCTTACAAGAATCAGGCTTCCTTCAGTCTCCTGAGAATGTGGGCCAAGTTAATCCGCAAAATGGGAATCCACAGAGCGGAACGTTTGTTAAGGTAAACATGTTTACTTGCCAGCATATGACCATTAAAATTATAATCTGCTAGTTCTGTGTTTGATTAATACACTGCCTCTTATAGAATTAGTAAAGATTTTCAAGGGTTGGTACTGCATTAACTTTTAATTATTGATAATATATATATATATATATATATTTATATATTTATAGTAAAAAACAAGATGGGAGTACTGAAACATACCGGATCTTGTTGAGTCTTTGACACAATCAACACAAACCACCAAGTAAAACTAGATCGCACCAATCACAAAAAGCATACAAGAATTGTCCCAGTTGGGACTTTCGCCTTAATCTGGGGAGGAAGAACCGAGATGCTATTTCAACTAGAGAAGATACAAGAATATTACAATTCTCATCACGACCCTCTCAAGCCTAACTAGAACTTGGTTACAATGGAGAAACTCTCTCACCCTCTCAAATGAAGTACTCTCCTTTTCTATTCGGCACTCAATAGAATCATATCGTTTTAAGTCCGTTTATATTGTATTTATAGATCTAGAGAAATCCTAGTTTAAATATCTTGATACAATAGCCATCCGATGTATATTGAAGAGATAAACATACAATTAGAGCCGTACGATCTAATCAGAAGACGAAGTGGGTTTCAATCGAATCAACAAATTCGCACCCGAAAATTTCATCAGTGCCGCGGACAGTTGTCCACACATAGTTGCGGTCGACCACAACTCCCGTACCATCTACCCGAGAAGGTGACAGTTGACCGCACAGTCGACTGTTCCTTTCTCTGTTAGCTGCTATTGCTGCTGACTTTTTCAACTTCTCTTCGATCCTTCTCTTTGAACTCTCTACTTGTATCACCATCTTCTCTTCACACCGAACAAGTATGCAAGACATAAAATCCAACAATCTCCACCTTGGATTGGATATGCATGAATCCATATCCTGTGTGATTTAAAACTCTTCTAGACCTTTCTTTTTCACTTTGTAAACATGTTTTTATGGCTTCAGCTGCTAGTTGAACAAACCTCCACCTGTTTTCCTCCAGCTATATGCCCCCCTCAAGGGCACACCTCTGTAGATGTAATCATGGAGGTGCCACCAGCCACGCGAACTCCACCTACATCAAGGCTCTCTCCACCTTCCAACGGTATTCGAACGTTACAGTCTCGATTTGGTAATTCTAGTGACGGCTTACTAGATGATGTTTTAGGAATAATGAGCTTCCATACACTCGACCAAGTTTTACTGCTTTCACAAAGCTAGTAGAGGTTGTGCTGATCCTGCCCAATTTCCCTCTTACCCTCATTACCTTACGACGACTATCCTAAACTGTTAAAACTCCACCTCGAGCTGTGTATCTACAGCCACGAGCATCAAGAGTCCCTAAAGATATCAGATTTTATTCTATCGAAGGAATATGCATGACCTCTTCTAGTGTGAACCCTTTACCATCTGGCATCTCTAATTCAATTGTTTCCTTACCCACTACTTCACAAATCTCACCACTCCCCATTCTCACACTACGGCCTGTTGACGACTTGTAAGTAGAAAACATCTTCCTCTCGGAGCAAATATGAGAAGAATTTTCCGAATCAAGATACCAACTTGAACTACATCTGAAGAACTTGAAACAAGAAAAAATAATCATCATTATTACCAGACTCAGTTGTGCCGACTATATGAGCTTGTTCCCCTTCTTTGGTAACACTCTTCTGACTCAACACAGTCTCTCTTGTAATGTCCAACTCCTTTACAATAGTGGCAAGGAATCTTACTCTTGTGTGTCGCATCCCTTCCAATTGAAGTATCACTATCCACTGCTAAACACCCTGTAGAAATAGATCCTCCTTTATGAGTCTCTTTTCTTAGTTCATCTTTCTTCAGACCCTTAATCACTCCGGCTACTGTAAGTGTCTGCTTGGCTGACTTCCCGTTTAGCATGGTTGTCACGCCCCGCTTTCCAAAATACGGAATACGAGTACGTAATGTAGGCCCAGCGAATGATGTAAACACTATCCATAAGCTGTACCAGACTAACTCAGCAATATGAACAATAAACACAGCCACACAAGAAAGATAATCACATGAATCAAAGATAAACTTCAATAACAATGAAATAATCCAAATAATATCCAACATAATGTCCAATATCTGAGAAATATAAATAAATGATGGGACAAAAGCCCAAAACAAAGTATAATGTCATGACAATGTTCAGAGTGATAAATCTAGCAATAAAGTAAACTAAGCTGCGAAATTTTGGTTTCATCTTCTAGAATCGTTGCTCACCAATTTCTGCTGGTAGAGATCCTTCGGTACCTGTAAATTTTTGATCTAAAAAGAAAAAAATAATGTTCTTAGAGCAAGTCATGGATAACAAGTAGAGAAAACAAGGAGTAACGGAAACCTAGTATATCAAAGAAAAGGAACGGGATCAAAGTCAATAACAAAGTCAAAGATTGACAATAATATCAAAGGTCTATATTTAATCATGCATTTAATTAGTAATGTCAATTAAAGTTCTATATTGATGACGATATACAGGATCAAGCATGAGATGTCAAATGCGGGTTTTAGTTATTTTATTAATCTATCTAGTGCACGTACTACTGCGTCCCATGTGTTTCATACCACAGATTCTGTGCAAGCAAACAGTGAACGCTTAATTGTAACGCTCTATCCCAATACTCGGACAATTTTTATTATTTTTAGAAGACAAATTAATACTTATAGTACAACTGCCCACCACAGGCTTCCTGTCAAAAGGTGGTTTACCGATTAGGTGACTCTTGATCATAGACAATTTTTATTTATATTAAATTATTCATTGAATACTCCCGATATGGGATTACTTTTTCAAATCACATCCCTATTTCACAAATCCCGTGAGCACATTGTGAAAGCCCGTGGGCCTCCCACTCATGTGCCACGTCAGCCAAACCAACCAAGGCACGTTGCCTTTCTCAAACCTGTAGGTGGGCCCCAAACCGGTGATGTCATCATGATGACGTCACCCTTCTCCAAACCAACAACTTTTCAATGCTGCACGTTTTGAACGATGACCCCCTCTACACATCTCATCTATTATATATATATATATATATATATATATATATATATATATATATATATATATATTATATTTTATATATTCCCTTCGAAATTATGGGGTATTACATTTATACTGATGGTAAATTCATGGATCGTGTACTCGGTAACAAGATGACAAGATAACGTGATAGCGTGATCACACAATGACAAGTATTTTTCCACCTTCTATGTAATGATTCATGCAAACAAGAAGGCCTTTATCGAGTACATTTTTCGATCATTCACTACCAAGTCAACCCATAATACCCCGACTTGTTAACATTTTGTTTCATCCTATGTGAGCATGCAAGAGGGTGTTAGGATTGTATTATGCTAGGTGTGATTAATTCTATTCGTTACCTACAAATCAAGAAGCAAACATATTAATTATACACAAATTACACAATCTGGACAGCACGACATTGCTGTACAAAAATATAGGTTACCGCTACTACACAAAGGAAAATCTGGATCCGTCAGAAATTCTAGAAACTAGACTCTGCCGGTTCTAGCGAATATATATACGACATATAAAAGTTACAAAAACTATGTCGAAATTCCTATTCTTTCCTGATTTTATGTTCAGGCAGCAAGTTATAAATTATATAAAAACATATGAAACAGGTCAGAAAACTCTATCAATTAAATCTACAAAAATTCAGGGTGATTCCTACACATATCTAGTCTCAGCCAAATTAATTTCATATTTTTATTTTACTGTTATCATGCTCTATTTATTTATAAAACAGAAAGATACACATGAATTTGTGAATCTGAAAATTCAGACACAATTGTACTAAAAATCGGATATCTCACAGATTATAACTCAGAATTTAGATTCGTCAAAAGTTCTGGAAAATAGACTTATGGGGCTATAAATCATATTCAGAAAGTTATTTCAAATTATAACAGTAACATGGTCGAAAATCTGATACAAAAAGACAAACAGCAGGTCAGAAAATAGTTTAATATGAATAGGCAATAATTTTCTCATACAAACATATAATTCATATTCAGAAAGTTATTTCAAATTATAACAGTAACATGGTCGAAAATCTGATACAAAAAGACAAACAGCAAGCCAGAAAATAGTTTAATATGAATAGGCAATAATTTTATCATACAAACATATAATTCATGATAATCATTAAACAAAGTGCTATTAGATGTTTAACATGCAGATTTCTAGATTCAAGATGCAATTTTCACAGTCAAAGTAATCAATTCATTAAATCAAATTCAATCGACATATTCAATTCATCAAATAATCCTATAACATGGATCTAGTTATTTTTCATGTAAACATGCATATGCATTGTGCAAGAGGGACTAGGTTTTAGATCAAAGATGTAGGCACGATGTTAAGAATATGTTGGGTTAGCTTGTGTAAACCCTCAATACACTTAACGGAAATCAAATAGCAATATGATAAAAGGGTTGGGACATACTTGCAAAGATCAGAGAATCTTGAGCACAAACAAAGAAGAGACTTGCCTTTTAGACGGTGAATTCAAATATGCAAGAATAACGAGATGAGAATCTCGAGCGACGAACCACGAAGCACGAGAACACGGAAACACGTGCGAACTACGTGCAATACACACGCAAAACAGCAGATCAAGCCCCCACACAAAACAACACCGCAACTTAATTCCCTTCCACTCACAGCACACAATAAAAATGGAACCCCCTCTTTCCCGAATAGTAAACACAGCAACGAAGAGAAAGAGCAGCGGCGGGGATCTGCGGCGACTGCGGTGCTCTCGAGTGGTGTTTAGGGGTGTTGACGGCGCGGCGCTAGCGGTCGAGGAGCGACGGCAGCGATGAGGGACAGTGGGGCTTGATCGGTGCTTTGTTTCTCACTGAAATAGAGGAGACGGGATTGGCGGGGGTTCGGAGCTCGACGACGACGGGGATAGGGGGATGCAGTGAAGGGGAGAAGACGACCGGGACGGTGGGAGAGGGCTACGGGAGTTCGAAGGGTGCAAGCGATGGGTTTGATGGAGGTTGGATGAGAGGGTGGTGGCGACGGCTAGGAGAGCAGTGGGGGGTCGACGAGGAGTGGTGGGTGTTGCGACTGGTGGTTGTGGGTTGTCAAGATGATGGTCAGAGAACGGGAAGGCGAGCGGCGATGGGTTGGGTGAAAATTAAAGGATGGGGTGAGCGGCGGGACAGGAGAGAGATGTTTAGACTTTAGATATTAATGATTAAAATATTAGGGTTTAAGGGGTATTTAAATAGGAGTTTAAGATGCGGGGTTTTGGGTTGTGGGTTAATGGGTTTAAGGTATGGGTTTAAGGCTCTAAAAAGAGACGAATAAATAGAAGACGATGCGATAAACATATAGCAGATCAATTAAAACTCAAAACACAAGCAAAAAAATTGCAATGAGCCAAAATAGCATAATTCAAGCCAAAAGAGCACAGAATGATCCAAAGAGAATAAATGAGCCAAAAAAAAGCAAGGTTTATTATTCAAGGAAAATTCAGATATAATAATCAAGAAAAGAAAAATAAAATACAATAAAATCTAAAATAGAAAAATAGGGGTTACAATGGTAGTTATAAAGTGATCATAAGAAGTTGGCAGTGAATAAATCAAGTTGAAAGCTTTATCCTCTTCGCTAAGATCATTAGCGTTAATCGCCTTCAATTCAGATATTACCTTATTGAACTCCGCAATATGATCTTGAAGATGGGTACCTTCCTTCATTGAGAACCTAAACAACTTTCTTTTTCAATACATCCAATCTAGCAATGACGATCCCGAATAGTTAGATTTGAGTCTCGCTCATAGACTCGCCGCACTTGTCTCCTCAAGAACATTACATTTGACTTCGTCCGCCAATTGCAACCGGATTAAACTCAAGGTTTTCAAATAAATCTCATCCCACTTCGCCTGCTTGTCAGTTGGTTTCTTTTCTTCTAGGGTAAGGTGTAAGTTCTTCTGAACCAAAACATCATACATGTTCACCTTCTATAGATTGAAGTTGATCTTACGTCAAACCGCTTGATCTTCGTTTTTTAATCTGTCATTTCCTCCAAGGAACTCAAATAAACCCACGAACCTGATTGCTTTGATACCTCTTGTTAGGAAAATTGAGAATCTTGTTGAGTCTTTGACACAATCAATACAAACCACCAAGCAAAACTAGATCGCACCAATCACACAGCACACAAGAATTTTCCGGTTGGGGCTTGCACCTTACTCTGGGGGAAGAAGAACCGAGATGTTATTTCAACTAGAGAAGATACAAAAATATTACAATTCTCACCACGACCCTCTCAAGCCTAACTAGAACTTACACCCTCTTGTATGAAGTATTCTCTTCTTCTATTCGGCACTCAATAAAATCATATCGTTCTAGGGATCGTTTACATTGTATTTATAGATCTTGAGAAATTCTAGTTTAGATATCTCGATACAATAGCCATCCGATGTATACTGAAGAGATAAACGTACAACTCTGTATAATTAGAGCTGTACGATCTAATCAGAAGACGAAGTGGGCTTCAATCGAATCAACAAACTCGCACCCGAAAATTTCATCAGCGTCGCGGACGGTCGACCACAACTCCCAGACCATCTATCCGAGAAGGTGACAGTCGACTGTCCCATTCTGTACTGCTGCTGAATGTTTCTCCTTCTCTTTGATTCTTCGCTTCGAACCCTCTACTTGTATCATCATCTTCTCTTCACACCGAATAAGTATGCAAGAAATAAAACCCAACAATTGACCTCTCATATATTAGCTTAAATTTTCAGTGGTACAAATGTTGTACAAATGTTGTGCAATTTTCAGTGGATTATGTCCTAAGTATGTTTCTAATATTAGAACTAGACTATTATATTAGAGTTACATCAATAAATTTTTACTGAAAGATGTTGCACCATACCTTTAGTATGATCAAGATGGTATTCGAAGGTTTTTTCATGTGTGCTTTTTTATATTTCATTATGCCAAAATAAATCTAAGGAGGCAAAGATTTTTTTTAATCCATGCAAAAGATTCAACCTATACATAGTTCCTTCGAAATATGATATTGCTCTTTATGGATAAGCTTTTGTTTGTGATGAATTTTTCTTGTTACTGAATCTGTTCCTCTGGTATTGCTAGGTATACAAAGCTGGGTCCTTCGGGAGGTCGCTTGATATTACCAAATTCAGCAATTATCCAGAGCTCCGCAGTGAGCTTGGGCGTCTGTTTGGCCTTGAAGGCCAGTTGGAGGACCCTATGAGATCAGGCTGGCAGCTTGTATTTGTTGACCGCGAGGATGATGTTCTTCTCGTCGGCGACGACCCTTGGCAGTAAGTTATCTCAACTTCTCTTTTGGACTGTATTTGATTATGTAAGTGTTCTAGAGTTTTTACTGTTTACTTTTGGAATGTTGAATTTATTGATGCTTAGGGGGTGCTAGTAGAGGTTTTTACTGAAATGCGTGTTTTGATAGAAATCAGTGGAAGGATATTTTTTTACATAACTTGAATGAATGTGCCGTATGCTTCTTTCAAGTGACTCCTCCGAGAACATTTAAAACTAACACTCTTGAGAACATTTTCTCAATTAATCTCATTTGCAGTATCTGTTTCTTTTAAATATGCTAAAAGCCTAAAGAAATAAGTATAGTAGTGGTTTATCCTGTGTACCTTCCTTACTTTCAACTGTTATAGTATTAGTATCCTTGTTATCGTTTCAAGTGGAAACAATTGAGCCAAACTTGCATCTATATCTTTCTGATGTGCCCAAGAGTGATACACCTGCAATGAACTGGTGTTTTCCCACCTGTCACAATCCCAACAAATGTTACATTTGATCAAATTATTCAGTCTGATCAAAAGATTTGATGGTTTGTTTTGAACTTCTTCCCTTGCACAATATCAACATGGGCTCTTTGTGGTCGAGACCTTGTCGGGTTGTTAATTGTCAACATGCAATTGACACTGAAAATTTTCAGTTACCACATAGAATTAGCATTGTGTCCAATTTGTGTCTGACTTGTCATGGCTTCAAAGCAAAAGCTTGAGCACCAATAGCTCCTACAACGGGACCATATGTTATATTCGTTAGAGTTAGCACATGTGTATGAGAATTTTTACAGCCTTAACCCTACTAGTATTGTTAATGTATCTTAACGTTCAAAGCATTTACTATAATTGCATGTGAGGGTTCTGTGATGCATTTGCTTCATTTCCACGACAGGGAGTTTGTGAATAATGTCTGGTGCATAAAAATACTTTCGCCTCAAGAAGTGCAGCAGATGGGAAAGGAGAGCGACGAACTTCTAAATTCAGTCCCAATGAAAAGGCTCTCAAGCAGCAGCTGCGACGACTACGTTACCATGCAGGAGTCAAGAAACATGAGTAGTGGGATTGCATCCGTGTGCTCTTTGGATTACTGAAGAAAGTGGTAGGAAAAAAAGGAGTTATAGTGGAAGCAAAACTCCCACAAACACCCAGTTAAAGGGACTCGTTGAGTAAGTTTTAAGCTCTTGTATGGTCTAGTAACTGTATTATATATCTTTTGTTCTCATAACCTTGTTATATACTATTGCCGAGCATCTTATCTATTAGGATCAAGAAGTTGTTTCTTCAATTTTTTTTTTCTTTTCTACTTTTTTTTCATCGTTAGGCCTTATCCGTCCACATCCAGTTACTGCTATACACCGGAACTGAATTTTGTCATGTGTGCTCCGAATGCATTGCTTGTAATTCTGCTGGGTATCCGATATCAGATATTCTGGAGTAAAGTTGCAACATTACCCTTTTCGTATTCTAGTCAATTAGAGGGAGTAGGTAAAGTGTGTTGCATGTGATGGGAGGAAGAGTCGCTTTCACATCAGATGTGGAGATCTAAGATGTTTAATGGAGGGCCAGGAAGAGAGCCCACTTGAATTCAAATGATTTTGGTATTTTGTGGAGACTGCATCTTCCTAACTTTGACTCCCATATATTTACTTTTTATCCATTCCCATGTTTCCCATTTTAATCGAGTAGTAGGATGCTAGGGCAGGGCCCACCATCTGCTAAGTTTTATTGACCGATATTAAAGTGTGAAAGAAAGGTATGTGGCCTTGTGGCCTTAGCCATCATCACTGGGAATTCTGGGATTTGGTGTCACACTCATATCTTTGGGTGGGGCTTTCGATCTTTTGGTTGGTTGTGTTCTTTTTGGGGGGTCTTAGGGCATCTTTAGAGCATATGTGGTCGTCTGCTAAATATGCATATTATACATATTTTGTAAAAAATTCGCTGGAGTTGTCTGCTAAATATGTATATTATGCATATTCTGCTACAAGAGATTGCTATATATGAGAGAGGATATGAGAATTATGCATATTATACAGGATGAAACTTGAAGTTGCGTCCGAATTAAAAAAATTATTTTTTTTAATTCGTCAAACGCAACTTAAAGTTGCGTTCGACGACTTAAAAAAAAGACATTTAATAACTTAAAACCAACAACAACTACATTTAATAAATTAAAACCAAGAGGGGGAACTCCTTGGACGCAACATGAAGTTGCGTCCAACGGAGGGGCCCACATTTTTTTTGTTTTTTTAAACTTAAATCGTTGTTTTAATTAATAAAAAATATAAAAAAATCCTAAAAATTCGTTCGACGCAAAGTGAAGTTCCGTCTGAATTTTTTTAATATTAAAGAGGTTAGCAATCTACGACTGCAGCACAATAGCCAAATGCTATATTCA
Organism: Hemerocallis citrina; assembly: GCA_017893485.1. NCBI lineage: Eukaryota > Viridiplantae > Streptophyta > Magnoliopsida > Asparagales > Asphodelaceae > Hemerocallis > Hemerocallis citrina. The sequence goes on from CM030368.1 coordinate 48,023,834, forward strand.
TTTATCCATATATGCATATTTTACACATTGATGACTGTGGATGCTCTTAGCGAGCCAAATGTTATTTTGGGTATTAGGTAAATGGAAATGGAACAAATGACTTTGCGCTGCAGTCGTCAAAAGCCAAAATTTGGATTTTTTTATTATTTAAAATTTCAGACGAAAGATTATTTTTCGTCACACAAAAAATAAAAAAAATCGACTGGACGAGGAATGATTTCCCGTCCATCTTAATTTTAAAAAAATAAAAAGCTTTAAATCATAATTAATTCCTTAATATTTGTTAAATTAATCCTAATTATTTTTTAATTACTAATTAATTAACATTTAAACCTAAGTTTAACCCATATAAATCAATATAGGAGTGTCCCATAGAAATTTTTGGAAATGAAATGTATGGGACGGTGTTTCTTTTCCCGTCCAACTACATTTCAGATTTTTTTTTATGGATCGGACGGGATTTAATCTCCCGTCCGTCCGTTTTTTAATAAATAATTTTTTTTTTCAAAGACAGAAAACAATATCTCGTTCGATAAATCCGCAATTTTTGGGATTACGTTTTTTTCCTGTCCGATGTGAAAAAAATAAGCGACGAAAGATAATTTTTCGTCCGATCTAACAGACGGTAAATCATCTTTCATTAGCTATATTTTGGTAGTTTCCATTTCGACTTCCAAATCTGGCCGACCACTGTTCATACGAAACCTAAATTTTGGGTAAATGGCCAACGACTGCAGCATTATTTTTGCCAAAAATTGAAAATTTTGTCAAAATAGCCGACGACTGCAGATGCTCTTATTCTTTTTTATTTTTCTTATTTTTTTGCTAGCTTTTGATTGATTGATTGATTGATGTATATTTTGAAGTTAATTAGAGCATTTGTAGTGTTGGCTAAATTTGAAAAAAAGAAAAAAAAAAAAGAGTGCTGTAATCGTTGGCTATATACCCAAATTTTGGGTTTTAGGAGAACAGTGGTCTGCTATATTTGAAAGAGGACATAAGAATTTGCAAAATATAGTTGATCTTTTGTTCGTTCATTTTAAAAAAAAACCATCGGACGAAAGATCATCTTTCGTTGCTTTAATTTTTAAAAAATATATCGGACGGAAAATGATTTTTTGTCCGATTATTTTTTTAAATAAATAATCGGACGGGAAATTATTTCTCGTCCGTTCGATTTTTTTTAATTTAAAAAAAAAATTTGGGTCGGAGAATGATCGGCCGTCCGAGACATTTCTTCACATTGAAAAGAAAATATCTTATAGAACTAGGCCTATAAACATCTCTCTGTGTATAAATTAGGTTCCCATTTTAATTATAATTTAAGATTTATTTAAGATTAAATTAAGAGCTAATTAGGAATGAATGATAGAGTTACTTTTTTTTAAAAAAAATATTCCTCGGTCGGAAATCAGGGTCCCGTCGGTTGGTTTTTTATTTAAGAAACAAAATTAATGGACGGAAATCTTTTCTCGTCCGTCGATTTAAAAAAAAAAAAATCCAAATTTTAGTTTCCAACGAACTACAATTGAAATCTAAAATTCCTATTCGTTTTGAGATTGAACAACTACATATGCCCTTATGCCTACGGGTATGGCAGTTTGTAAGTCATAGCACTAAAATAATATAAAAGAAGTAGTAGTTCAATTAAGGGTGTTTGTTTGACTTCTTGTAAAATATTTTCAAACTATGAAAAGTACTAAAGAGGAAAAAATTGTGGAAATGTATTCTGAAAAAACGGTTTGTTTAGATAGAGTTTTATTGTAGCATACGATAATATGATAGTGACGAAAGAGAATTTTAATGTAGAATATTAGATGAAATTGTTTAATTGAATAGTGTAAAAGTAAAGTACAGATTAATAATTAAAAACAGCTACAGTAGTAGTAGTAGCAGCACTACTAGATAATTATTAGTAGAAATCAATATAATTTCTCCAAACTTTTAACTTTTGTAAGAGCGTCTACTGTTTGCTAAAAACTCAAAAAATAGAAATCTATTTAGAAATATGCCTCACAGCCGTTTGCTAAAAAACCTATAATTTAGGATAGAAATGAACAGTAGCCTGCTAAATTTAGCAGCGCCTTTAGCCGATTGCTAAATATAGAAGACGGACGATGTTCATTCGTGTTACCGCTAAATCTGGTTTGGGCGTAAACAGACAGTATTTGTGGATTCTTGGAAAACCTGAATAGCAAACCTGAAACCTGTCCTGCCGGAGTTTGACCGTTGACTCCCGCCGTTCACCTGCAAAAAGTGCGAGACACCGGGGTTGATCCCAGCGACGCACCCTCCGACGCTCAAGTCAGTAATCAGGAATGATTATGAAAGAGCGTAAATTGGCAAAAGATTGATTACCTCTTAATGATGGTGGATGGGGGGTATTTATAGTCGCCGTTGGGATCAGATTAGAAATGTAATCTCTGTGATCAGATTAGGAATGTAATTCCTGTGATCAGGTTAGGGATGTAATCCCTAATTCCCAGTGAAAGGATAGATGTGAATCAGGGCCGTTGATTAGTATTAATCAGAAACCCTACTTCTATCCTGCTGGACTGGGTTCGTTGCTGGCTGAAACCCGCACCCAGTAAGACAGATCCGTTTATGGGTTATTGAGCTTTGAATAAAGACCCAGTTTTCATTTCAGATCCGTTAGTAGGTGAAATTACCGTTTTACCCCTAAGTTTTAAGATTCGTGTCCGATTTGAACAGCCCCGATTTAATCCTGTTTTTAGCCATATCACGAGCCCCCCACTCCTGGAGACTGAGTTTTACAGTCTTCGAGGAGTAGTTTTGTTGTTCTAATAGCGTACGGGATTTTATCGGTGTTCTTAAGGGAGCTTGGAATCTTGTTCGGGGTGTAACTGTGTTATTATGGGCTTGTAAGATGCCAAAAAATATTCTCAGAATTTTCTGGATTTTTTATGATTTTTTCAAATTTTTCTGAATTTTTTCTCATTTTTATTCATTTTTCGAATTAAATAATTAATTATCGAAAATATTAATTAATTATTCTAATTTAATAATTATTTTTTTCAGAATTTAAAAATTATTTTTCTGAATTAATAATTATTTTTAGAATTTTTAATTAATTTTTTTCGATTTTCTAATTATTTTTCAGATTTTTTAAATAATTAAAACAAATAAATAAATAAATAAATAAAATATTACCTGGACACGTGGCACGTTTCTGAGCGTCGATCATGATCAGATGCGCGCGCATCGCAAGACAGGTCACGTTCTAGACACGTGGCGCGTTTCTGAGAGTCGATCGTGTCGCGACACGAATTTTAAGACGATCGGACGGATCGTATGGGTCGGCAGGTTTTTTCTCCAATTTCAAGGTCGGTACCTCGTCCACTCGGCTCGGCACCTCGGCAGTTGGCTGAACGCTTCAAGATGAAGCCACGTGCCACGTGGCGTTTTTTTTTTTTTTTTGCTGATTCTTCCCTTCCCTTCTTCGCTCTGTTATGTTCTTCTTCGGCTCTTCGTTCTTCAGCTCTTCCTTCTTCTTTTCCTTCGTCGTTACCCCGCCTCGCCCCCAAATTCTCCATCTCTCCGACTCTGTCTGGGCGGGGAGGTCGACGACGAGGGGACGGAGC